>RJWJ010000187.1:0-342544 GCA_004363605.1 Indri indri
GCCAGGGCTAGAGTGAGTGCCGTGGCGTCAGCCTAGCTCACAGCAACCTCAAACTCCCAGGCTCAAGCGATCCTACTGCCTCAGCCTCCCGAGTAGCTGGGACTACAGGCATGAGCCACCGTGCCCGGCTAATTTTTTCTATATATTTTTAGTTGGCCGATTAATTTCTTTCTAATTTTAGTAGAGGCGGGGTCTCGCTGTTGCTCAGGCTGGTCTCGAACTCCTGAGTTCAGGACGGTCCGCCCGCCTTGGCCTCCCAGAGTGCTAGGATTACAGGCGTGAGCCACCGCGCCCGGCCTAGACACTGATTCTAAATAACATAAAAGTATATTGTGGTGAATTAGCATTCCCTAGATTTGAACCCTGATTTTACCATTTGCTAGCTGTTGTGGATGGGCAGATTACATAACTCGTGTGCTTAAATTTCTTCATTTGTAAACTAGGGACAATAATGGTAGCTACTTTATAAAATTTGTGCAGATTAAATTAGTTAATACATTATTTGAAGCAATGTTTAGCATATAGTATCTGTAGTTGCTACAGTTTTGGCAGACATGTTCCATGGCTACTGTAGTCTTCAGAATTTTATTTTATTTTATATTTTATTTTATTTTTATTTTTATTTTTTTCAGACAGAGTCTCGCTCTGTTGTCCGGGCTAGAGTACCGTGGCGTCAACCTAGCTCACACCAACCTCAAACTCCTGGGTTCAAGCAATCCTTCTGCCTCAGCCTCCCGAGTAGCTGGGACTACAGGCATGTGCCACCATGCCCAGCTAATTTTTTCTATATATTTTTAGTTGTCCAGCCACTTTCTTTCTATTTTTAGTAGAGACGGGGTCTTGCTCTTGCTCTTGCTCAGGCTGGTCTCGAACTCCTGAGCTCAAACGATCTTCCTGCCTAGGCCTCCCAGAGTGCTAGGATTACAGGCGTGAGCCACTGTGCCCAGCCCAGAATTTTATTTTTAATGGCGGTATGGTATTCGGTTCCACAGAGGCACCGTAATTTATTTTTCTGTGAGGTTCATTTTCATTTTAGAGGAGGAATATCTGTATTGTTGAACTCAAATAATTGTTTCTCCGTTTTCTTAGCTGTCTTGAATTTTCAAGATCAGAAAGCATTTGGATGGGTAGCAGGACTGACTTATTTTTTTTCTGAGAATGAAATTTAAATTGTAAATGAATGTCTACCACAGAAGAAGCCAAGAGCTTTTAAAATAATTCTTCTGTTTTTGAGTATGCAAGTGGTATCCAAAAGTTTAACTGAATAGTTTAATTGCCCTCTTTTGAAGAATTTTAAAGTGGCTGTAGCCACGTGATCTTCACTGAGTTACTTTATGTTGGGAAAATTTTGGCAGATAGTATACAGTCCTCATTCAAATACCAGTTAATTGTTTTTCCCTGCTTGCATTAGGGGAACATTAGCACTGACGTTTTCATTTCAAATTAGCATGTAGGAAATGATTTCCTGCTAAATATTTGTCATGAAATGAAATTTTATTTTAAAAAAATTAATGGAGCATGTCATTGCAGCGCCTCAGAAAAATAGCTGAAGCACAGGGTTACTTTTGGACAATCTGTTAAATCCTTTTATTACCATTTGAGTATACATGCATGATAACCTCTTAGAAAACGAAAATATGATAACTTACTTGCTAGCAGACAACTCATTTAATGACTACTTAGAGTTGAATTTACTTTTGGATTATACTACTTTGGGTGTTGGTACTAGAAACAGCAAGCAAATACATCAGTGATGTGAAAAAACCCCCACACTATTAAAATATATTTCAAACTATTAATTTTATACCTCTGTCAGTAAAAATGAGAGTTAACATTCATTTGAAATATTTATACCAAGTGTGTTCTCCAATGAATAAACTATCAAAAACTTATTTTAAAAATCCAGATCACCCTTTCAGAACAAATGTTGCATTGTTCATTACCAAATATGGTAACCAGGAGAATTCTTAAATAACAAATTGGCATGGGAAGATGAATTATAGTTAAGTACCTTTATCTCTTTGTAAAATGCTATTTTGTTTTAATCCATTTGCTTTTGTGAAAAATAGTGTATTATGGTATTAAATGAAAGGTGATTTCACTTATTTCTCCTACTGTATATCCATACTATTGTGCCACTGAAATGCCTTCCTTAACACTGCCCAATAGCCCTTATTCTTTCTTGTTGAAACCATGTTCAGTAAATTAAGTTCCATATTAAGCAGGTTATGTAACCAGCTCCATGAACCCCTATGTGTTTTTTATAATCCTCTCCCTTAACTAACTATTTGACCCTTTGAGTTGGTTCCTAGAAATGATGGACTCCTGGCCTCAAGTGATTCTCTCATGTCCCAAAGTGCTGGGATTATAGACATGAATCACCATATGTAGCCTGAAATGTTGGAATTTTCTATAAGACAAAGGAGTTGAGATTCTGAAGGCACAAGGGCAGACTTCCTAATGCCAAGATTCGTTATCCCCCCACAACCTGCCCCCAATTTGTGTAGCCCCTTGTGAGATACACCAACAGCCTGCCCCAAGGCACTTGATATCCCTTAGAGAGAGGAAGTTGAGGCAGCTTCTCCCGTTCTCCTGATAAAATATCTGTATTAAAAATTCCTTTCTTCCTTGACAATCCTCATCTCAATAATTGGATTTTTGTGCCACGAGTAACTGGACTTAGACTGAAACCCCCTTGCAGTTTGGACAATAGGTGCTTTTAAATGTGGGGAACTAAAGAAATGAACAAGTAGGCCTTTGCACTTAAGAAGCTTATTTCATTCTTTTGGGTGGAAACACAGGTTCACAGATTCTGTGTTAATCAGGATGTGTTTAGTTGTGGCAGAAACTCATTTTAAATTGGCTTAAGCAAAAAGGGGAATCTATTGGCTTATATAAATGCAAAGATTTGCCTTGGGCATGGTTGGATCCAGATGCTTAATGTAATATTATCCAGAATCTATCTACATTTTATTTTAGCTCTGCTTTCTTCTGGCTTGGATTCATTTTTAGGCAGCATTTCCCACATCGTATCAGCTTAGCAACTTCAACAAAGAGTTTCCTTTTCAAACAGTTTCAGGAGAAGTCCTGTGGTTAACTCTGAAGGGCCAGATTTGGACCCTTTGGAGTGGTTGGGGGTGAGGTGGAGGGTAGAGAGGTGGTCCAGTTCTGTTTTAATTACAGGAGATAAAAGAGAGATAAGCAGTATCCAAAAGGGAAGCTATACGTTCTACTGTCAGAAGCAAAGATGTTGAGTGAGCAAACAGCAAAAAGTCGACAAAAAGAAAAAAGAAAAAACTGTGATAAAAATCTTTGATTAATTTAAGAAGATGAATTCTGATAAGAGCTGCTTAGGAAAAGCTTCTAAGAGGAGATAGCATTTGAATTGGGCCCTTGAAGGACACGTAGAGCTTTTCCAAGGCAGAACGTGTAAAAGAAAGAACTTTACTGGTCACTCATTTGAAGAGTTTGGCAATGAAAGAAGAAAGTTAAAATGGAAGCTACTGGAGTCTAAAGGGGAATGTTAAGATTTTCCCCCCCTCAATTTGGAGAAAACATAAGCATTTTTATGGCAGAGAACCCTAAGCTAGTAAAGGAGAAATTAGCAATTCAAAGGAGGTAATCCTTAATAAGGAAGTAGAGGGAAATTCTGTGAGGATAAGGATATATATGGAGGATGTAGTCTTAGAAGCGAAAGAACTGCCCATTCTCTGAGGACATGAAGGTGGTGGTTGTAGCAGTTAAGCAGAGAAGTTTGTCTTTAAATAATTAAGTGGCTTTCCTTTTGTCTTTTAAAAGTAAGAAGAAAAAGTTTATCAGTTATCTATTGCTATGTTACAAGCTATTACAAAATGATTGTCTGTGGGTTAGCTATTTGGCTTGAGCTCATCTGTGGTCTTGGGTCACTCAGGTAGCTGTGGTCACCTGGAGTGTGGATAGATGGTCAAACATGGTAGCTTCACTCAAATGTCTGGTGGCTGGTGCAGGCTGTTGGCAGGGCTTCTCTCTCTGGTTCTCTTTTACTTCAGTGAACAGTCATGTGGCAGCGGCCACATTTCAAGAGAAGAGCTGAAGCAATAAAGGCCTCGTGTGACCTACTGTTGGAACTCTGCTCCCACATTGTCACTTCTTTCCATTCTGTTGGTCAAAGTAAGTCACAGGACCTGCTCAGATCAAGAGAGCAGAGAAATAGACCCCACCTCTTTATGGGAGAAGCAAAAAAATCACATTGCAAAGTGGGGAGGAATATATATTGGAATGGGAGGAATTTGTGTCCATTCTCCACTGTCCAACATTTTATTGTGAAAATTTTCAGTCATGGCAGCCAAGGTGAAAGAATTTCAGAGTGACTACCCATATACCTACCACCTAGATTCTATTACTAACTTTTTTTTTTTTTTAGAGAGAGGGTCTCACTCTGTCCCCAGGCTTGAACAGTGGCCCAGTCATCGTTCACTGCAGCCTCAAACTCCTAGGCTCAAGCAAACCTCCAGCCTCAGCCTTCTGAGTAGCTGAGACTACAGGCATGCACTAGTATACCTGGCTAATTTTTCAATTTTTTGTAGAGATGGGGTCTCCCTGTTTTGCCCAGGCTGGTCTCAAACTCCTGGCCTCAAGTGATTCTCCCACCTTGGCCTCTCAAAGTGTTGGGATTACAGGTGTGAACCACTGCACCTGGTCTTAAAATTTTTCTATACTTGCCTAATCACATATTTATCCATCCGTCATCCTGCCATTTATCAATTCATCTTATTTTTTGGATGCATTTCAAAGTAAATTATAGATGTTATTACTTTCCTCTAAGTACTTTGTGCATGTTTAGCAGGAGTTCAGTATTTACTTTTTTCTTTTGATATGAAGTTTACATACAATGAAGTGTACATATTTTTTTGCTTCCTTAAAATTTATTTTATTTTTTATTTCAAAGTATTATGCGAGTGTACATGTTTTTGGTTATAAGGATTGTTTTGTAATGCTTGAGTCAGGGTTAAAAGTGTGTTTGTCACCCAGATAGTGTTCATTGTACCCGTTAGGTTGGTTTTTGCCCATCCTCTCCTGCCTCCTCCCAGGTGTACATATTTTAGGTGTACATTGTGCCTATGTTTTGCAGTCTACCATAGAAGGGAAAAATTTGGAATAGCTTTTCAGTGAAATGCCTCAGAAATTAAACTATAGTTGTATGAAAAAATTACAACGTAATACTCCAAGAATATTCCAAGGACATTCCTTGAATACCTCTTTCTTCATGTTCTCCTCACTAATCATTTTTCCCTTTAGTATTACCTCAACACTTAGGATCTTCATTTGTGTTATATTAATTTTAATTCACTTTGGATTTTTCCCTACCTCCTTTCATCAGCATTTATTAACCATATACTGTAGACAAACACTGTATTTGCCAGAAAAAAAGACCATGGGATGTAAACAGGGGCTTTCTTGCTTTGTAGATATTTAGGTGTATCACAAACCAGATTAGATAAATAGTCAATACCCTTTATTTAATGCTTATGCTGAAGGCCAATGATAAGTACTTTTTTTTAAGTTTGTTTTTTTTTTTTTTGGAGTGAGACAGGGTCTCACTCTGTCTCCCTGGGTAGAGTGCATGGCATCATCATAGCTCACTGCAACCTTAAACTCCTGGGCTCAAGAGAGGGACTACAGGCATGTGCCACCACTCCTGGCTAATTTTTTCTATTTTTGGTAGAGACTGGGGTCTCACTCTTGTTCAGGCTGGTCTTGAACTCCTGACCTCAAGTGATCCTCCTGCCTTGGCCTCCTAGAGTGCTAGGATTACAGGTATGAGCCACCACGCCCAGCCGATAAGCATTATTTCGTTTAATCTGTATAATAATTTAGAAATTCAGGAATTTGATACTTTCTCATTTTAAAAGTTAGGAAAGTAAGGCTCATTGAAAAGTTTTCACTTGTCCAAGGTCATACAGCTGGTTAAACCAAGGTGCTGTGACTCCAGAACCTATATTTAACCTTTCTATCATATTGATTAGAAGCAGGAAATGTGCCTGCTGGAAATGTGACCAGCTAGCTGGTCATATTGCTTCACAGGTTAATCTTGGTCTGAATTAAACATTTGTCTTAAATAGAGGAGTATAAATTTTTACAAACTGATCTATGAGAAGGCTTAAAAATAAACTACCTTCTAGTTTTTTCATAAATAAAAATATTTGAAGATTTTGAAAATAAGTTTTCGTATTATAATTATTGATTTAACTGCAGATAAACAGAGTAGATAATTAAATCCTTTTATAGTTCATAAACGTGATAATTGGGGGTTTTCCTGCTCATATGGGAGATGTGCCTCCCTCAAACTTTTAGAATGTTGGTACATTACCATTCTGATATGAAAAAAATAGTGTAATCAAAACTATGTGATAAATTCAGCCAAATTTAACCTTTGAGCAAAATATTACAGCTTCTTATAGCCTTAACACTTTTGTCTTATTATTTGAATCTATGTTGTATTATACATTTTCAACATAGAGGATTATAAACCTTTAATCAGTTTATCACATTATATTTTGATAAAATAGTTCCTTATTTTGAGTAGGTATTGAGTGTTTTTGAGCAATTTAACCAACATTAAAAGATCCAAAACCATTTTAACTAGCTTTTTGCGTAACAGTAAACTCTATCTGAACTCTCCCATATAAGTGACTAGCACTTAAGTTAATTTCATGCCAAGAATTCTGCCCAAAGTGCCACTGGTTAATGACAGCCATTGTGACAGCTGAAAAGAAAGCTTCTTAAGTTTATTTACTGTGCCAGCTTTTCCATTAGGTCAGGAAGTGGGGTAAAGTCATATATGTCTAAACATCTTCCTTAACCCAGCAGTGTATAAGGTATTAAGTGTTCCTTCGCCCAGATGTCACCCAACTGTTTTATGTATTTGATAGTGTATTTTTGTAAGTTGCTTCAAATCCTAAATCATATGGGATAAGGTGCAAACAAATATATTTGTGTTTAGAAAATCTAATTGAGTGTTATGTTTATTTTTATGTATAGGTCTTGCTATTTTGGAAGCTACAAGAAAAATAGATTAGGGAAAGGTTTGGTCTTTTTAGTGGACATGGCTCAGATATCCAGCAACAATGGATTTAAACAATGTTCATCTTCACATCTGGAACCAACAAGAACAAAAGATGTGGACAAAGAAGAAGCATTACAGATGGAAGCAGAGGCTTTAGCAAAACTGCAAAAGGGTAGACAAGTGACTGACAATCAGAGAGACTTTGAGTTGTCAAGCAGCACCAGACAAAAAGCACAAGTTTATAACAAACAGGATTATGATCTCATGGTGTTTCCTGAATCAGATTCCCAGAAAAGAGCAGTAGATATTGATGTAGAAAAGCTTACCCAAGCTGAACTTGAGAAACTATTGCTGGATGACAATTTTGAGACTAAAAGAACACCTGTATTGCCAGTTACTCCTGTTCTGAGCCCTTCGTTTTCAGCACAGCTCTATCTGAGACCTACTATTCAGAGAGGACAGTGTCCACCTGGATTATCTGGGCCTTCCACTTATACTTTGCCTTCTATTTATCCTTCAACTTACACTAAACAGACTGCATTCCAGAATGGCTTCAATCCAAGAATGCCTACTTTTCCATCTACAGAACCTATATATGTAAGTCTTCCAGGACAGTCTACATATTTTTCATATCCCTTGACACCCACCACACCCTTTCATCCGCAGGGAAGCTTACCTATCTATCGTCCAGTAGTCAGTCCTGACATGGCAAAACTATTTGACAAAATAGCTAGTACATCAGAATTTTTAAAAAATGGGAGAGCAAGGACTGATTTGGAGATAACAAATTCAAAAGCTACAGTCAGCAATCTACAGGTATCTCCAAACTCTGAGGATATCAGTAAATTTGACTGGTTAGACTTGGATCCACTAAGTAAGCCTAAGGTCGACAATGTGGAAGTATTAGATCACGAAAAAGAAAAAAACGTTCCAAGTTTGCTCGTAGAAGATCCTTGGGATGCTGTTCTTCTTGAAGAGAGATCACCAGCAAGTTTTCACCTTGAAAGAAAGGTGAATGGAAAATCCCTTTCTGGGGCAACTGTAACAAGAAGCCAGTCTTTAAATATTCCAACAACTCAGCTTACAAAAGTCCAGGGCCAAATATCTCAGGTATAGTCTTTTCTTTCTAACTTCTTAAACTTAGTAGTATAACACAGAGTTCATATTTGTGTGTACACTTTATTAGGAAAAGAAATATTTTTCATTTTGAATCTTGTTTTTCTTTGCTCCCATGTGTGCTTTGATTCTTAGATTGTGTGGCAAAGGATTAAATGTGATTAGGCCAATTGAAAAATTGCTTGCTATTAATGTTTTTCTAGGATTATAAATAAAAAGCCTCTAATCAAAGATCTGGCTGTCACTGAGAAGCATTTAAGATAATTTGTATTTGTCTCTTCATTATATATGATCCCTTCTTTCTCTTCCTTATCTCTTTTATTTTTTTCAAGGCAAACAAGGAATTTTGGTTTTTAACCCCATTATAGAAATTCTCATGCATTTTGTTTTGTTGTTTTTAACCATAATGAATGAATGAACAAATGACAAAATAACATAACCCAGAGAGAGAGAAAAGCCATTTAAAAGATTCTCCTTAAACACCCATATTAATAAAGGTGAAGAATGAGACAATAGCTGATACGGTGTAATTACTGAGTTCATGTAGTGTTACTATCTACCTGGAAAAATTAGTTAAGGGGTAGGGTAGGTGGAGCAGGATGTCTTCCCTCAGAAGAGAGGCAGCAGGGTTTAGACTTTTCCTTTGGAAACATAGTCTATCATCGCAGATTTGTGTTTTGTTCTTATAATATCTGTGAATTTTGGGAATCTTTAAGCCTCATTCTCACCTTATTGTGAATTGTATCATTCAGCTAATTAGATCAGTATCTAACTGCTATTGTGGCATTGGGATCTAATTAGCATTTAAGGAAGGAGTAGTGAATTTTGTGTGATTTCGCTGCGTTTATGTTGAGTCGTTGACTTTAAAAAGCCATTTTGGATGTCTAGGGGAGAAAGAAGCGGTGTTAAGGTTTGTAAAAAAAAAAAAAAGATGGGGCTGTTTTGGATGACATAATTAGAATCTGCAAAAATCTTAAGTAGTGCAGTGTTTCCTAAATGTATTTTGACTACAACTCACACTAAGAAATGTGTTTTATTAAATTCTCTTAAACTTGCTGGCATTATTTACAAACTTACTGAAATGATCTCTTAATGCCTTTCAATTTAAAATCACAAGTATATATTTTAAATTGGAATAATAAATGTAATCTGAGATTTTCTTTTAATATTCCATGTTGTGCTAAATGGTGGGTTTTTTAAAAAAATAACAATAATCATTCTCTCAAGTATTTGAAAGGAAAAGGGGGAACTTTAAGCCAAGAATCACCCCTTCTCTCCAAAAAGAGAGTATACTTAGGAGTAGAATTGTTGGGTCACATGGTAATTCTATGTTTAGCATTTTGAGGAACCAATAAACTGTTGTTCATAATGGTTGCACCATTCTACATTCCTACCAGTGATGTATGAAAGTTCTAGTTTCTCCAAACCCTCTTCAACATTTGTTATTTTTCACTTTTTAAAAAATTATAGACATCCTAATGGATGTCTATATCTTATTATGGATTTGTATCTTATTATGGATTTGATTTGGATTTCCCTGATAACTAAATGATATTGAGTATTTTTTCATGTGCTTATTGGCCATTTGTTTATCTTTTTTAATTTTTTTTATTTTTATTTTTCGAGACAGAGTCTCACTCTGTTGCCCGGGCTGGAGTGCCGTGGCATCAGCCTAGCTCACAGCAACCTCAAACTCCTGGGCTCAGGCGATCCTCATGCCTCAGCCTCCGGAGTAGCTGGGACTACAGGCACGTACCACCATGCCTAGCTAATTTTTTCTCTATATATTTTTAGTTGCCCAGCTAATTTCTTTCTATTCTTTTAGTAGAGACGGGGTCTCGCTCTTGCTCAGGCTGGTCTCGAACTCCTGAGCTCAAACGATCCTCCCACTTCGGCCTCCCAGGGTGTGTTTATCTTTTTTTGAGAAATGTCTATGTAAGTCCATTGTGCATTTTTAACACATTAACTGCCATGTGAGTTGTATTTAACTCATGCTAGTTTTGAGTCCAGGGCCTTGTGAAGCATACGTAACTCACATGTCTCTTCACCTTAGGAGCCGCGAGAACTATTTTTCAAGTTACGTGTAACTCATGCACAGAAAACAATAAAAACTAACAAATTTTTCATTAAATTAAAAAGGATCATTTTGTCTTTGAAGTTTTTATTCTGTTTTCATAATAAAACACTGTGGCTCCAGTGAAAAAAATTTTTTTTCTAGTGTGTCAGTCAATATGTTAAAATTGGGTTGTTAGCTTTATTCATAATAGTCAAAAGGGGGAAACAACTCAGATGTCCATCAACTGAGGAATGGATAAACAAAATATGGTACATCCATACAATGGAATACTATTTACCCGAAAAATGGAATGAAGTCTGACACATGCTACAACATGGATGAATCTTAAAAACATTATGCTAAATGAAAGAAACCAGACACAAAAGACCATGTATTATATGATTCCATTTATATGAAATGTCCAGAAGAGGCAAATCCGTAGGAAAAAAAAAGCAGATTAGTGTTTCCAAGGGGCTGGAGTGAAGTTGGGAATGAGTGCTTAATGGATGCAGGGTTTCTTTTTGGGGTGATGAAATGTTTTGGAATTAGATATGGTCATGGTTGTACAATGTTGTGCATGTACTGAAAGCCACTGAATTGCACATTTTAAAATAGTTGAAGCAGTGAATTTTATATTCTGTGAATTTTACCTCAATTTGTAATTTAAAAAAAACAACAACAAAACCCAAGAGAGCACTAGTTCCCCTGATCTTCCCATCCTTCAGGGTCCAGGTCAACTGCTAGATTCACATTTGGGTCAATATTCTACTAGAGAAACCTCTCCCCAGCTATAGCTTGAGGTTTCTGGATAGATGAATTATTTGCTATCCAAAGAACCAAGACTGGGACTCAGAGCCCAAGAGCTTACGTATTTTTTATCTGTCATACATATTGAAACTGAACTCTTTTTGAGATAATAGGGAGTTCACAAAAATCCTATGAGGCCAGAGTGACCCATCTCTATTTTATATACTAAGATATAAAGAAGTGAAGGACTTACTGTTACTATTTTGATAGTGTAATAGTATTGCTGTTAGTTAAATGAGCTCTTATATTTAGAGGTGTATACTGAAGAATTTACAAATGAAATGTAATAAATTACTAATAGCTTTAATAAAATTGAGTGCAATGTTGAGGTTTTGGGGGGTTTATAGATGAAACAAGATTGGCCATGTATTGATAATTGTTGAAGCTGGTGATGGATACACGGGTGTTTATTATATTATTCTACTTTTATGTATGCTTGAAATTTTCCATAATAACAAGTTAGAAGTCAAGGAGAGGGCTACAGAACTATTTATGAGAAACAAAGCTCTGATACTCAAACGCATTTGACTTTAATAGTTCCCCCACTGCCATTTTTATAAACTCCAGTGATAGAACATGCTGTTTTGGATGTGGTAAGTTCCCTGTGATAGGAGATAGTCAAACATGGGTCAAATAGCTTCACAAAGTTAAAAAGTTTCTTCATTCCTCTAGAGCCTATGAAATTGGGAAAATGACAGGACAAAATAGCAAAGTGTAAAAATAGAGTACCCTGGGAACAGTTTCTTTTCAGCTCAAAACCCATAGCATAGGTTGCTAATGTTTTTATCGCAAAACTCACCTTCCTTTTCCTGCTGGCCCTCTTTAGTTTAGACTGGTCACTTCTAGTTCAACACATGTGTTCTTCATGCTTTCCTTTGGGGGCAGGGGTGTGACACCCATGTATGTCTCCCTGTATATGTCTTTTTCTGCTCCTTTTTAATATTTGTCATAGTACTGTCTTGATAGTATACGTCTTTTCCTGCTCCTTTTTAATATTTTTCACAGTACCGTCTTGATAGGTTCCTTATGTGGGGTGCTTTCAGAAAGCGCCTTGCAGGATTAACAAGAATAATTTCCTAAAGGTAGGAAGAAGTTCACCTTGCAAGATCTAGGTAATCAGGTCACATGATTGTTGCAGAGAGCTGCTAGTTGCTCAGTCTCTAGGAATTAATTAACTAGGCTGCTGAGCAGGATTAGTTTTAGTAGAAACATGTTCCTAGATTTTAGTTAAAGTATGAAGGGAAGGATTAAAGGAGTAAGCAAATGGGTTATGAGAGATATAAGCAAATGGGTTATGAGGGATGAATCAAAACCAGGTAAGCAAAAATCACATGACTTGGTCAGCTGATCAGTTAAAGATCATAGCTATTAATACATTAACTTTACTAACGTCACACTATCTGAATTGATGTAGCTTAGACTACCTGCCAGTCTTAAAGGAGTCTAACTGCAGCATGACTGAGGAGGTATAGATTATCATTCCATGATACTCTGCTCTCTTAAAACCCCAACTAATAATTATGTTTGAGCCTCACATTTTAAGAGGGGCCACGAGTAAACTAAGTATGTCTCGAAAAGAGATTATGGTATTCTGGATCAAGAAGTTATGCCATTTAAGGAAATGTTGAAAAAATTGGAGGTATTTTGCCTGAAGAAGGGAGATAAAGTCACTCTCTGGATCTGCGTTTCTTCACCCATGAAATAAATTTGGTTAGACTAGATGACATCTGAGATCCCTTTTAGAAATAATATTTTCAATTTGGCAAGTTGCCATGTAAAAGAGGAAGTGGACTTTGGTGGGTTTTCTTTTTAGGTTTTGTATTTTGGATGTAGGTTTTCAAATCAATTTAGGGAGTAGAATACCTGAAAGATAATGATCTAAATTTTTTTTCGGAAGAATGGGATACATTTTTTAAATATACTAAATATATTAAGTGTATCTCTTTGTGCTACATTAGGTAGCAGTTTATGCTAGATTTTAATAGAAACAAGTGGTAGCAAGTGCTAAAAGTTAAAATAGATTGTATAGAAAAGCTTAAAATCAAGCAAATCCTATTTATTTTTTTTCTGTGGACTGACAAATTCAATTTAGTAGCTTAATTTTAAAATCCAGTGTCCCGAAAAGTGGAACAAAGACCCATGGGTAAGAAAATTAAAGGAGGCAGATGTTATGGTTAAATATCTACAAAGTAACTTATACAGAGCCATTTCATAATGGTTACTCTCAGGTTGTAAACACAATTATTTGAAGCATTTGATCAGAGGTATGCTGTGCACCTGTTAAAAATACTACAGAAAGGATTTTTATATTCTAAAATTCTAAGCCCTTTATTGATGTTAAGATCTCATCATTTTGTTTGTGAACACAAAGACAAAGTTTCTTTTGGCATTGAAAAAACAGGAGAGGTAAACAGAACATTCGTAATAGGCTGACTTTGGAAGTCTGTGACACAATTCATTGGCATAGAGCTTTTAATTTTTAATTTTTCACACACCATTCATCCCTGTGTTTTTACAGACTTTTTCCTGAAGCTTATATTTTCTGTTGGGAAGGTAATAATTGCAATGCCTATTATAATTACTTCACGTACTTAAGTGTTCATTTCCTGTAATAATTTTGTGCTTTGTGGTAAAAACTCAACTATGGTATTTTTCTTCTCACTCAGCAAATGTACTTCCTGTTTCCGTCTAGTGTCTTTTGTTAATAGTAACCTAAATACTTCAGTTCAATTTTTTTGTGACCAAAACCAGGAAAAGGCACAGTACTTAAAACTGTGTCTTCTGGCAATTTAAGTTTAAATCAAACTTTTAGTTGATAGCTGTGATTTTAGCTACTTTCAGCAGATTTCAAATATTTTAGTAATGGATCAAATTATTTTCATATAAGCGGTTTTGCAAAGTTCTGTGGATATTAACTCTTTCTAAAAGTTAATTGTCTTAACAGTAAACATATTCCCACTGGCAGAATGTCTATCATTAATTTTAAAGAAGAGGGAAAATTAAAACATTTTCATTGGCTGAGTATTTGAATAGCTCATTTAATTCTCTTTGTAGTACAAAAATTCAAATAAGGATATAACCAACTTTGTTCTGAATAGTAACTGATATATTTAATCCTTAAAGTATATTTATTGGAAACTTAGTGCTGTGTTCCATCTAGTTTCTGGGTAATATGGCATGCACCTTGAACTTGTGTAAGCATAAAGTTTCCCCATGTCCTTATAAGTGCTTTACAGAATATTGACAACCCAAAATAAATGACTGAGGCAAAGATCTCGATCAATGGAGGTTTATTAAGTGAAAATTTGAGGACTCATCTGGGAAAAGCACAAACCACAGAGCATCTGTGACGTGTGCTCTGCAAAGAGGGATTTGGGAATTCAGTACTTAAGGGGAGAGGGGTGGGCATTGAGGCAAATGATTACATTCCTCTGAAACTTTGGTTAATGCCCAGGAAATCTGCATTTCATATAAGATAAGGTGAATGTCTGAAGAGGAAAACGGAGTAAAAGAAGAGTCAATTATGTAGGTGTCCCTGGGTAGGTGGAAGAATGATTGAGCTTGTCTCTGTTCCTCACCTGGGAAGATAAACTTGTAATCAGCATTATTAGTGTGGAATTGAACAGACTTTAGTTTTAGGAGCTAGACTTAGCTTGCATACCTAAAGTTACAATTGCATGTCCTTGTTTACAGGAGGCCAGCAAAGAATTTCCTTATGAATGATACGTGGGGACAGTCCTTGAGGATGCCTGAGCCTTTTTACCTTCCCTTGGGTATCTGGCTAAAGCATAATGGCAGTAACTATTTATTTGGAAGAAGGGATTGCATGACTTGACTCTAGACTTGACCTTACCTTTTGTATGAGGAGTTGGGTGGTCCTGATATTTTTATTCTCCTTTACAGTATGTACCGATACATTTTTGTGAATTATTTTAAACCTTCACTACTTTCCTTAAACCCCCAAACCCACCTCTGCCACTTCTCCTCTAGTAGATGACCTCTCTTCCTTTTTTTTTGTTTTTGTTTTTTTAACTGAGGTTAAGGCCATCCATTGTGTGAACTTGCTCTCCTCACATTTCCATCTTCTTTCTGGTTTGGAGGGAAGAGATATTTTTTCCCTTTTCCAAAACTTCAATTCTTTTACCTCTTTTCTTGTTCCTGTCTTCCCCAAAGTTATTAGTCTTTAAAAAAGAATTCATACTCACTGCCTTTCCAGTCTCTTGCCATCCTCCTCTTATTCCCATCATGTTGCAAAAACTTCTTTTTCTGGTAATATTACTACTAATTGCCAATCCAGTGACCATATTCACTGTCCAATCCTTTTGCTTAGTTTTCAAAAATTGACCATATTCTTTTCTTGAAACTTCTGTTGCCTTAGGTAAATCTACTACCTACTTTTCCTCCTGTGATACTTGACTCCTTTTCCTTTGTGTAGCCTTTAGACATAGGCATTCTCCCAAAGGTTTTCTTCTTGGTTGTCTAATAACTTACTGTTCTCCCTTGGTCAGTGCTTTATTTTCGAGGCTCCGGGGTACTTAGATTGAAAGCTACTGATCTAGACTCTTGCAGTGATGTGACTCTTTGGCTCTCTATGGTTGAGATGCCATAATAGTTAATTTTATGTGTCACCTTGACTAGGCCGTGGGGTGCCCAAACATTTGGTCAGCCATTATTCTGGGTACATCTATGAGGGTGTTTCTGGGTGAAATAAACATTTGAATTGGTAGACTGGGTAAAGCAGGTTGTCTGCCTAATGTGGGTGGGCCTCATCTAGTTAGTCGAAGGTCTGAAGACTGACCAACCCTCTTAAGAGTAAGGGGGAACTCCTCCTACCTGACTGCCTTCAAGCTGGAATATTGATTTTTTTTTTCCCTCTGCCTTTGGACTTAAACTGAAGCATCAGCTCTTCTGGGTTTTGAGCCTGCCAACTTGGACTGGAACTACACCATTGGCTCTCCTGTGGCTCTTGCTTGTCAACTGCAAATCTTAGGACTTATCATAATAAGCTTCATAATTGCATAGAGCAATTGTATATATGTATAGAGAGAGATGGATAGATAGATAGATACATATAGAGAGATGCTCTGTGCCCCACAGGGGCAGCCCCTTATGTATCTCTCAGCCTCCCAAAGAGACTATCTCCTACTGATGGAGCTTCGCCTAAGATCTCCATAGCTGAGATGTTGCTCTCTCAGTGATCCTAATGGGTGCTGACAGCAATTAGCCGAGAGAGAAAGATTTCCCTGTAAAAAATTACAGAAATTGGATGGTCCCCAAATCCATGTCCCTAGCTCTGGAATAGAATGTTTCTGGAATAGAACATTTCTAGATGATGACCTAAACATCTACATGGATTTCCAAACACAACATATTTATTAGAGAACTTTGTATCTTCCCCTACAAACTTCTTTCTTTGTTCCATATGTTAGCTAATGACATTGGCAATTTTTTCTTACTGATTATCATATGTCTCTTTCATTCATTAAAAAATGTGTGAGGATATACAATGTGAGTATTGCAAACATTAATCATTTGCAGACCTCACCGTTAAAGAACTTGGGCTAGAAGGGGGAGACAAGATGTGAATATATATAAATGTAGTACAAATTAGAAAGTCTTGAGGGCTACATAAGAAAAATATGCAAGATCAATGGAGAAAAGAGATGATTTGATGCTTAGATTGTTTGTGTGGAGTTTGCGGGTGGAATGGGAGTATGAGTTAAGTGAATAGGTGTAAAAAATATGTGTGTATATATTTGTTTGTTTGTTCCAGAAAGAGTGGAGGGAAAAAACCCCCAAAATGTTAATGTATGAGGTGAAATACTGTAGCAGCCCAGATGTTATTTACCCTTTGAGTTAACTTTTCAACTTCTATTTTTACCTTAATGTATGACTAGAGAATTAGTTATTATAATCTGTTTCTGTCACTGTTAATTCTAACTCATAACCTGCTTGAAAGGCAAGACCAAGCTCATGAGAGGTACTGTAAAAAATACAACTTTTTTTTATTTTAAAAAAAATCTAAAAATGTTACTGAGAAGATTCAGAATCTGTTTTTAAAATAAGTAAAACATGAAGAACAGAGTTCATCATGGAAAGATGATTGTTGGGTCAAGCAAAAAACTTCAGGTTTTCTGTAACATTGCTCCCACAAAGATCACAATGTTGTTTTTCACATTGTGTTTTTAAGGTTTTTTAAGGAGACTGTTTTGAAAGATAGATTGGCATAGTGATTAAGCATGAGACAGGAAAGCCGGGCTGCCTGGGTTGAAATTCTAACTCTGCCTTTATTAGCTGTATGACCTTGTGTGTGTTAATTAGCTTCTTTATGCCTCATATTTTTTCATCTGTAATATGGGAGTAATAATAATACCTACCTAATAGACCTTTTTGATAAATGTATAAATGAATGAATGCCTGTAAATTTCTTATAGTAGACCCTGATAGATAGTAAATATGAGTAATTGCTAGATATTATTTTTTAAATAATACTAATAATTAGAAAAGTTTATTTTATAGAATCAAATACTAATGAAAATTACTGCTACTCTTTTTAGGAAGTTGTTGAAGGAACTGCAATAGCGTCTTATATTCTTTAAATTTTATGAGATTTCTATAGCACATTCATTGGTTGTATGTAAGTGAATTTTAACTTGTTTTTAGAAGGAGCAAAAGAGTCAACAAATGGAACTAATGATTGAGTACCTTCTAAACTGGAAACAAAGTTCTACAAAAGTACAGAATTCAACAAAATTCTATTCTTGTCCTCAAAGAACTTTCACATTAGGACAAATATAAAGCAGGATCTAATGATATGATTTTTGGTTCAGACTAAACATTTAGAAGTGCTAGGGGGAAAGAATTGTTTCATACTGAGTAATTATAAAGGGCAGGTGAAGTGGCATTCAGTTGGGCCTTAAAATAGATTTTTGACACATGTTGTGGGGGCAGGTTAAGAGGAAGACATTTCAGGCAAAGAGAATGGTTCAGAGTCAGGATAGCTTAATTTGTGTTTTACAGGAACAGGATATGATTCAAATGAACTGGAACATAGAAATCTTTTGAAAAGTTTTGGGAAATAAGATTGGATTGGATTGTGGCAGACTGGGAGTGTAAAACCAGAGGATTTGCTAGGACATATCAAATCCCATTGTTTAGAGTACTATAGTCTGTTTGCTACAGTGCTTATTCTATAACGCAAATTAATTGATATGTGATTGGTAACTATGGGATTGATGTCAGTATAATGGGGAAGTAGCATTAGTTCAAACATAATCTTTGCCAGCATATTAACATTTTGAAGGAAACAGGAGCGAACTTTCTTAAAATTTAAGAGAAGGCTTTTAGCAATATAAGAAGACGTTAAGAAAATCACTGAAAATCCTGTAGAAGTGTCGTCTTTTAGTGAAAATGAATGGTTTCAAGAACAGTTCCACATTCCACAGTATTAAGTTGTGTGGTGAAACAGCAAGTGCAGACAGAAACTGTGAAGACATTTCCCTTTGAATTAAGAACTTTTTGTTTGGTGAAGAAGTCTGTATTCTGTATTATACTTTTAATGTCCTAGCAATTGGTCTTGACTGGAAGCAAGTTCCCTGAAGAACTCATGTATCAAATGAGGAAGCAAGAGCCCCAGAGTTTTAGGTTTCAAAGGATCGAAGACATAATGCTAGGTGCAAATGCAAGTGGACATTTAACTGTGCATGTACTTTTGACATGGACTTGTTATTTGTTTTAGTTAGGGATTTGGTTACGGAGTTGATTGGCCTTTTAAAAAATTTTTAAAACTCTCTTTTTAAAAAAAAAGAAATGGGGTCTCCCTATGTTGCCAGGTTAGCCTCTAACTCCTGGGTTCACATGATCCTCCTGCCTTAGCCTCCTGAAGTGCTGGGATCACAGACATGTGCCACTTTGCCTAGCCCTGAATTTTATTTTATTTTTTATTTTATAGACAGGGTCTTGTTCTTTTGCCCAGGCCTAGAGTACAGTGGCACAATCATATAGCTCATTGTAACCTTGAATTCCTGGGCTCAAGCAATCCTCCTGTGTCATCCCCCAAGTAGCTGGGCCTACAGGTCACCACGCCAGGCTAATCTTTTAAATTTTTGCAGAGATAGGGCCTCGCTATGTTGACCAGGCTGGAGCACAATGGCACAATCATGGCTCACTGCAACCTTGAATTCCTGGCCTCAACCAATCCTCCTGCTTTGGCCTCTCAAGTGCTGGGATTACAGGTGTGAACCACTGAGCCCAGCCCCAATTTTCATTTTAAAGGAAATTTACATTTGAAATTTGTGCCAAATCAGGTATTTTTACGCAGTATGTCAAAACACCTCTAAATGGACTCTGCTGTTTGGCTATGCTTGGAGGGAATTGACCTCCCTAAATGTTGCAAACAAATTTTGGTCAGACGTGAACTTAGGGCCGGGCGCGGTGGTTCACGCCTGTAATCCTAGCACTCTGGGAGGCCGAGGAGGGCGGATTGTTTGAGCTCAGGAGTTCGAGACCAGCCTGAGCAAGAGCGAGACCCCGTCTCTACTAAAAATAGAAAGCAATTAATTGGACAACTAAAAATATATAGAAAAAATTAGCCGGACATGGTGGCGCATACCTGTAGTCCCAGCTACTCGGGAGGCTGAGGCAGTAGGATTGCTTGAGCCCAGGAGTTTGAGGTTGCTGTGAGCTAGGATGATGCCACGGCACTCTAGCCTGGGCAACAGAGCGGGACTCTGTCTCAAAAAAAAAAACAAAAAAAAAAACCATAGCTTTTGAGGGACTGTCAGGATGTTTATGTAAGTTTATTGTCATAGAAAATACCTACTCACTCCTAAAACTCATTCTTTTACCAGCTGATTTCTTGGAATTTGGGGCCTTAAGTTGAATATATAGAATTCCTGGTTTATTAAAGGAGTACCAAATGTGCTTATGTCTTCATTTTCTTAAAACAGAGGGTAGTCCTTTAATTTCATTTAGCTGTTAACTTTCTGAAGTGTTCATTTCAGGAATATTTTGAATGGAGAGGTCTTTAGCATTACATTCTTACTGACCAATATAGCTTGTTTCTACTTTTGAGCAAGTGAAACCAGTGAACTTAAAATAAGATTTAGCTGGCATTATTTTTACAAAGACAGAAATCCATAATTTAGAACTTTGTTACTGATATGATCGATTTACCTCCATAGCTTTGTACATATTTTCATTAAAATGTGTCTGTGCTGTGCTTTTTAAAAGTGAAAGATCCTTTGGGATCTTTCACTTTTAAAAATAAATATTGTATAAAATATTCACTCTTAAAATAAAAACACTTTTTTAATTACAGAAAGACCCAAATGGGACCAGTAGTTTGCCAACTGTAAGTTCTCTTCTACAAGAAATCGATGTACAGAACGAGGAGGTGGCAGCTTTTTGTCAATCCATTACAAAGTAAGGAATTTTTCTTTATAAATTACAGATTCTTTAAATTAAATGCTCATTTAAAAAATTTACCTGGAAAATGAGTTTAGTGCTAATAATTCTAAAATTTTAAAAATTTTAATTATTTTCTTGTGGCTAAAATTTTAAGTCAAATAGTTAATGGGCACATTAACACAAACAATTGAATAATCCTTACCTGTTAGGGCTCTGAATATTCAGAAGAAATAATTGAGGTCAGATTGTAGACTTCTGATATTCTATTAACCATTGAAAATATGGCTTACATGTAAGTTTTGGTACACTTAGTGCCTACTTTTGTTTTAGAGAGACTTTATTTTGACATAAACTTTCAAGCATTCAAAATACTGACCTACGTATTTAAAAGGTGGTATAACAGACAAGATTAGAAGAGTAAATGTATTTTGTGAAGATTAGAAAGATGCGTTTCTTAAATATTCTCTCAATCTTAAATGTGTCTAATATTCATTATAGATGAGGAAATTGAGACTCAGAGAAGTAAGAGTTTGCTTGGCTAGTCAATAAAAGAGCCAGGTTTCCTTTGCCTCTGGTTAAATGTGTTTTCTTTCCATTATGTCATTGTATTCGTCAGGACTTCTGTTATAAATGCTAGAAACCCATATTGAAATTAAATCAAGAAGGGTCATATACTGGTTCGCAGACCTGTATAGCAGAATGAGGAAGGATGAGTCAGAGTTCAAGAACAGCAAGATGCAGGAATTCACACTGTACATCCCCTGCTCCCTTAGACTCTCCTTTCTCATTCCTTTTCCTTTCCTTCGCCTTCCTCACTTTTCTTCCCCTGCCTTCCCTGCATGCATGTTAGCTTCATTGTCTTCTGCTATAGATGGCGCTTTAGAAGACAGGAAATTAAGCCACTGATACCTTAGACTTCATATTCTAATGGTCTCATTAGCAGAAAGGAAAAGGAGTCCTCTTAGTCAGCCAGGTAGAAAACTCACAGAAGCAAAGAGTGGAACAACATACATTGTGGCCAAGAGGATGAGATCTGTTATCTAGAGGAAGGGAAAGTAGATCACCACTGGGAGATTTATTCTGAATCTAGCATTTTCTTCAGTATGGTATGCTTTGAGCATAGCAGGATTTGGGGTTCCCAGGTCATTTTTGAGTATATACACCATTTTAATGTTAAGGTACTTAACTAATATTTAACTAGATTTTCTGGCCCATTGGTATTGTTATATTAAAACTCTGTCCTCCTTTATGTTACTTTTTAACCAGCATTTCTTTTCTTCAGAATACCTTCAGGGGGGAAAAATATCACTAGAGCCACTTTTTCTTTTTGGCCAAAGTTTTTCCTTAACTGAATTTTTTTAGCATATATTTTTCAGGAGACATTTAAAATAGAAGGGACATTTTAAATGTGACTTAGGTGACTTAATATGCAAATTGAATGTATTGCAAATTACCCATGTCTTTAGGCCATTATAGCATTACGTGTATGGTTAATGGTTTGAAAATAATGTTACCTTCATGGTTTGGAAATAATCTGTTATGTATTTGTTTAGTTCTTTTACTTTTTTTCCCCAAACAAGCCTTATATATTTTCTGTTAGGCTGTGTTGAGTAACTGCTGCATTTAAGCTTTGCAGGTTGAAAAATTAGGTTTGCTATGGTCTGCCTTTTTTTCCCCATTTGAATCTTACATTATTTACAAAAACCCTGCCACTAAATTAAAATGGTTATTTACACACACACCCCCCACACACACACACACCCCCACACACACATACACACACACGTATGCTTATGTATATGAAATCTCAAATGGACTAAAGAGAGAATGAGATCTTTCTGTAATTTTATTTTCATTAGTAGACTTTCATGAAGCCATGTTCTGGGAACTTCTCTTATTCCCCTGTGGACATGGAGATTGGGTCAGGAGATATCCTTGGGAGAAATTAATGGCTCTGTTTTTTCCAGGATGCTCATTTTTGCAGTGGATTTTTAAAACAAGTATTTATACTGTTAATTAGCCAGTTGTTTCACAAGAATGGAAAACAAACACCACATGTATTCACCATTATATTGGAATTAATCGAACAACACTTACGTGCATGTATGGAAATCAAGCAGGTGGAAGGGTAGAGGAGGGGATGAGTAAATTCACACCTAATGGGTACAGTGCATGCTGTCTGGATGATGGGCACACTTATAACTTTGACTCAAACTGTACAAAAGCAATTTATGTAACCAAAATGTTTGTACCCCTATAATACTCTGAAATAAAAATTTAAACGAAAAGACATACAGAAAAAAAAAATTAGCCATTTCTTTACTTTTTGAAATCTCCTAAAATTATTCATTTAATCATTTAAATTCAGCTGTGAAATTAATGTCATGCTGTCAGAATGATATTTGTTTATAGTTAAGATTACTGTATAACAGACTTAGAATTTAGTGCCGATTCTAGGCCTTGGTTTTAGTTATTGTTTATCTGTGAAATTAAAGAGTTAGACCAGTGATCTCAAGAATCTCTCTCACTTTAAGGTTCTGTAATACATTGATTCAGGATATTTTTCATTATTATGTCATTTTTTGGTTTTTATTTCTTGTTTTTCTTTCCTTTCACATTTATCATAATTGACAAAGCTTGTTATCTCTATTAGTTATAGGTCCAGAGAAAGTTCTTATATAATACCAGTTAAATACCAGTAGAAGTTATTGCCACTTCATTTGTGGTCCTTTAGGATAAGATGAGAAACCACTCTCCATACTTGTCTTTCTGAATAGCTTTCTAGTCTGGTTTCTTTATATATAGCTTAGATCTAATACTCATATCCTATAATAGTATCTTGATCCTAAGGACTTCCTGTATGTTGTCAAGGACTTCGTCTCTGCATTTAGTTAATTTTATTCTAAACAATGCTGACTATACTTTCCTATAAAGTAGTGCGAAAGTGTTAATTCAATTAAAACATTTTTAAACCCTCATTTTTATCCTTTCTTCTGTCCTTCTGATTTTGCATGATTTGGCTAGCTGTGCAGAGTTTTAGCTTGATTGAGCACACAGTAGGAAAATAAACCATGAAGGATTTTAGTTTATGCATAGAGATACTAAATTTCCTGAACTGTAGAGCACCATTAAACAAACAAAACCTTTTCTTTGGGTGATAGGGAAATGGAAATTTTAGAGAAAATAAAAATTGGAGTTAAAAAAATACTCTTTATAGGTAGTTACTTAAGAACATCAAGCTACAATGTATGGCTTAGAGTGTCCATAATAATACCTTATCTGGTCTATTATATTTAAAATGAATAATTTACTCAGACAACAATTATTTTAATAATTTGTTTTTTATGTCTAAAAGTTTAGTTACAAAGCATATAAAAAAAACCACCTAGCTGTAAGGAATCTATTACATTTTAGGTGTTTTGGTATGTTTTTGTGATTTTTACAAAGTAAATAAACCATGAGAATTGGAGAAATCATCAGCTTTGCAGAAAAACAGGCATTGCTGTAGTTTCTGGACCTGGTATCTTCCCTGGTATCAAGCAAATACAGAAAGGACTCATTTTAAAAGCATTGTATGTGGTTAACTGTTTTTAAGCGTATAAGTTGAGTGACATTAACTGCATTCACATTGTGTAAAAGAAAGGACTGATTTTAAGAAAGGGGAATGAAGAAGCCCTCCTTTCCCCCCAAACAAAGCCAAGTTCATTAAATGTAACTTTTATCACTAGAATTTTTGTCTAATAAATTCTTGTTTTCTGAGCTGTCATCAGGAACTTCTGCTTTTACTTTTATTATCCTTAAGGATTTCTGACAATTGATGACTTGCTTAGATATAGACAAAATTCTCTGCCATATTACGTATTAGTTAATTTCATTATTGATATGAGCATCTGTCTTATTCTGCTTGTGTTGCCACAAAGGAATACCTGAGACTGGGTCATTTACAAAGAAGAAAGGTTTATTTGGTTCATGATTCTGCTGGCTAAAAGATCAGGCATCTAGTGAAAGCCTCAGGATGCTTGCAGTCATGATGGAAGGCAGAGGAAAGGGCATGTGCAGAGATCACATGGTGAGAGAGGAAGCAAGAGAAAGAGAGGTGGGGGAGGTGTCATGGTTCTTTTTAACCACCAGCTTTTATGGGAACTAATAGAGAATTCCCTAATTACCAGTAGGATGGCACCAAGCCATTCATGAAGGATCTGCTCCCATGACCCAAACACCTCCCTTTAGGCCCCACCTCTAACGTTGGGCATCAAATTTCAGTATGCAGTTTGCGGGGGGAACACACATCCAAACCATAGCAGCATCTATTTCGTAAGCTGTAGAAAACAAGAGAATACCAAGCATATGAGAAATAAAGAGAATCTTAGGCTAGGTTCCCTGAAGGTCTTCCCATTGTGTAGCAGAGTGGTAATAAGCTTGGCAGCAATTAAATGTCTAAAGATAAGATGTATACATTTAAAGGTGCAGCTCCAGTATCCATTTAAGATTATTATGTAACTTTCTTTTATTACATTTCTTCTTTTTAATGTTGGTTTCATTGTGTCACTTAAGATGAAAGTGCTGAAACCAGATTTATTCATTCAGTAATACATTTATTTGACAAGAAGCTTGTGGTGCTTATCATGTACCAGGCACTGTTCTTAAGTGCTTTATAAACTTACATACTTCTCACTTACCTCACTCTATGAGGTAAGTAGTAGTATTATCCCCAGTTTATAGAAGAAGAAACTCAAACAAGGAGACTCAATAACTTAACCTAAGGCCACACAGCTAAATCAGGATTCAAACTAAGGTAATCTGGCACTAGTGGCAGTACAATAACCATTACATTTGCTGCCTCTCCAGAACCTTTCTTCCTGTCAACTCAAACTATTTTATTCTACTTCTGTGACTTGATTATTTTAATCTCCACCGAAGGAAATAGATAATACTTCCAGCATTCATTCCATTCATAGCCCTGTGAAAAGCAGATGGAAGGACTGGCACTGGTCTTCCAACCTCCGGAAAAAAGTCAGTTAGCCATCAAAAAGCCATCAAATTCCTCTTTGTCTTCTGATAACAGCAATGCTGCCTGGAGATAAGCCATACATCATGTTCATGTATTTAAATTTAAACTGTGTTGCTCCAGTGAATACCTTTGCCTGCAAGTCTTCCAATTCTCTAAGTTTTAGAATTTAGAAATCATTTTGAGGGAATAAAGGCACTGTAAAGCACATAAAAACCCCTTGGCTGTGTTCTTTTTTCATTGTCTAGCAACCAAAAACAATGTTTGTAGGAAAAAGGTCCTTAGGGAAAAAAGATTTTTTAAAGACAACAAACTTGGTTATCTCTTTGGCCATTACAGTTTTAGGGCTACATTGCCTATATTGTCAGTAATTCATTTAAAATGTACCGTTTTGTTTAACTGTACTGTGTGGCAAAAGAATGTGAAGCAGAGAACCTCATTCAATGCCATTTGTCCAATGTGTGCTCAAATAATGTTGATAATGTTACCAAAGATATACTGGCAGTAGTAATCTCTTCCTTTTCTTGAGTTCCTTTTATTTAAAAGGCTAATACTGGTATTTGGAATTTTGACAGGGGTTCATTCATTGCAGTTCTCACAAGCTGCTTTAGAGTTGGACAAAGACACAGAATTGAGTGGCTGTAAAAATGTAAAGTCTTGTTCAGAGCTCTTAAATGCAGCTTTTTAAAAAAGAATTTAATTTCTTCTTTCTTGTGAACAGATTGAAGACCAAATTTCCATATACCAATCACTGCACAAATCGAGGCTATTTGTTAAGTCCAGTCACAGTGCAAAGAAACATATGTGGAGAAAATGCTAGTGTGAAAGTCTCCATTGAAATTGAAGGATTTCAACTACCAGTTACTTTTACATGTGATGGTAAGTTTGTAGGTCTGTTAGGGGGAAAATGTTTAAAATATCAATATTATCATTCTTTTAATAAACCAACTTTGTTATCATTAGGTGTCCTTTTGGCATTCATATGGATAGTTTTCTGGTTAGGACTAGTGGGGAAACAGGTTATCTTTATAAACTACATATTTCTCTGAGAAGTGCTGAGTAGCTTTTGTTAGTCAGTGGCTCTTGGGCACAACCCACAAGCATTAGATAGAAAAGCTAATTATAATCTTTTTATTTTTTTTCTTTTTATGGCAAGAAGAATGTTTATAAATGGTTTTGGTAAAATTGAAATTCCAGATATCATGTTAAGTTCCTCTAAGGAGAAGATAATTCTCTGGCTGGGCATGGTGGCTCACGCCTGTAATCCTAGCACTTTGGGCTGGCAAGGTGAAAGGATCACTTGAGGTCAGGAATTCCAGACCAGCCTGAGTGAGACGCCCTCTCTACAAAAAATAAAAAAATTAGCTGGGTATGGTGGCTGCACACCTGTATTCTCAGCTACTCGGGAGGCTGCGGCAGGAGGATTGCTTGAGCCCAGGAGTTTCAAGTTGTAGTGAGCCATGACGACACCACTGAACTCTAGCCAGGGCACAAAGTAAGACTCTGTCTCAAAAAAAAAAAAAAAAAAAAAAAAAAAAAAATTCTCCTTTGGTTTTTATTCTCCCTTCCAAACTTGGTGTGGGTATCCTCTCTAGAGATACATCCCCAAAGCATGTAAGAAATTTTTTGTTAATAGCTTTATTGATTGATTGATAGACAGGGTCTCATACTGTCACTCAGGCTGGAGTGTAGTGGTGCCATCATAGCTCACTGCAGCCTTGAACTCCTGGGCTCAAGTGATCCTCCTGGCTCAGTCTCCTGAATGGCTAGAACTACAGGCATTCGCTGCTGTGCCTGGCTAATTTTTAAAAATTTCGGTAGAGACAGGGTCTCTGTTGCCTAGACTGGTCTCAAATTCCTTGCCTCAAGCGATCCTCCTGCCTGGATCTCCCAAAGTGCTGAGATTACAGACGTAATTCACCACACCCAGCGTGTTATAGCTTTTTTTTTTTTTTTGAGACAGAGTCTTGCTCTGTTGCCCTGGCTAGAGTGCCGTGGCCTCAGCCTAGCTCACAGCAACCTCAAACTCCTGGGCTTAAGCAATCCTTCTGCCTCAGCCTCCCAAGTAGCTGGGACTATAGGCATGCGCCACCATGCCCAGCTAATTTTTTCTATATATATTTTTAGTTGTCTAGCTAATTTCTTTCTATTTTTAGTAGAGACGGGGTCTCGCTCTTGTTCAGGCTGGTCTCGAACTCCTGACCTCGAGGGATCCTCCCACCTTGGCCTCCCAGAATGCTAGGATTACAGGCATGAGCCACTGCACCCGGCCCTGTTACAGTTTTTAAAACTACTTTTATTTTCTTTCAGAGTTTATTACATTTCATAATGTGTATTATTTTAATGGGATGCCAACAGTGGAATAAGATCCTATATTTCTACAGTACTTTGGCCTAAGAATTATGCCATTTTTTTCTTAATAAGGTTATGACTAGGAATATGTCCAGTATTTGGATACATTCTTTCTAGCTTTGTACTTTTGAAAGCCATATGAAAAAAAATAAATCTGAAACAGAAAAATGTTAGCCAACTGTAGCAATCATTCTCTTAGTTTCTAAAGGAAAAGTTATTCTTTTTAAACATACCTTAAATTTTGGCTTTGGGAATCATTTAAATCTAGGAATGCAGTAAGAATTAATACTAAAGTTCAAAAGTTCAATAGGCACTTTGATTAAAATAAACATGAGTAAGCAGTGATAGCAAATGTCTTAATTTTATCAAATTTTGACTTACTACATTAAATCTGACTAATCTTGAACTATTTCCAATGTCTGTTGTTTGGTTATTCATAAATGTGCACATTTATAATGTATACCTCTGTTAGGAAATGTAACCAAATTATGGTAGAAGTGGTTTGGGTGTTCAAAGTATAAATGTCACCTTACATTTGACTATTCAGAAATGTAGCTGTTATATTAGAGATTATTATATTAGATAGATAGAGGCCTTTTCTGCCAAGCCACTAATTTTCATGTAGTTTTAATGTAATCACTCTCTTTTAAAAATTAAACATAGGAGCTTTAAGTATAGAAATAGGTTACTTTAAAACCTTTAGTTTTTAATGTGTTGTAATCTTAGTATCCATCTTTTGCCAAGAATGATAATTGAACAATACTGCTATTTGCTATATTTTTATTCTTCATTGGAAAATTTACTGGGCAAATGTCAAACATTTAAAATAGTGATTCTTTTTCTTGTAATTTATTTTAAATCATTGTTTGCTAGATACTGCTAAGTGTCATCTGTGGGGGACTGGTTCCAGGACCTCCCTTGGATACCAAAAATCCAGGATGCTCAAATCTCTGATATAAAAGGCATAGTATTTGCACATAATCTATGCATATCCTCCCATATACTTTAAATCGTCTATAGATTACTTATGATATCTAATACAATGTAAATGCTGTGTAAATAGTTGCTGTACTATATTCTTTAGGGGATGATGACAAGGAAAAAAGTCTGCACATGTTCAGTACAGATAATAATTTTTTTCTTTTCAAATATTTTCCATCTGAGGTTGATTAAATCCATGGATGCAGAATTCATGGATGAGGGTACCAACTGTATTAGGTTCAATAAAACATATTATTAAAATTAGTTGACCTCTTTCCTTTTACTTTTTTCAGTGTGGCTACTAGAATATTTTTAATTATTTATGTGGCCTTCATATGCGGCTTACATTATATTTCTATTGTACAGTGCTATCTTAGATTATACACAGTATAGTCTTGTATAAGTATATACTTAAAGGTACATCAATAAAATGAAAATGATGAATAACTCTTTTACAGTGAGTTCTACTGTAGAAATCATTATAATGCAAGCCCTTTGCTGGGTACATGATGACTTGAATCAAGTAGATGTTGGCAGCTATGTTCTGAAAGTTTGTGGTCAAGAGGAAGTGCTACAGAAGTAAGTTCATTTAACTACTGAACAATATCTTTGGAAATTTCATTTTAATTAGAAAATTTTCAAGTTAAATTTATAATAAAAAATACATTGGGTCCTATTTGAGTTGATTCATTGGATCAGTAAACTTTTACTGAGATATACTATGTGTAAGATGTCATATCTAAGATGGTGGTGAGATTTCAGAGATAAGTAAGACTTGGTATTCCCTTAGGAAGTTTATAGTCTTATACAGGAGGAATTGCAGGCAATTGGTTAATAATTGAATATAATGTTTTTTTTCTTGTTGTAAAGAGTCAATAGTCACATTATTATAGACTCCATTTTCCTTTTGTATCATGCACTGTTACTTTATGGACAGCAGTCAGCTGTAATTTTTTTTAGTTACCTAAAATAATAATTATGTGAATCTTTTTCTTAACCAGGTAATTTGTTATATCTAGCATTTAGTCTAATTGTTTTGTAGATTTCATTCTTCTAGACTGCTAGAAATGTCCTGCCCCTATTTTTCTTATTTCCTTCTTCATCTTTGTCTTCATCTTCATCACTTTGACTCTTCTCATAAAAAATAATTCCTCTGTTTAAATGCTCACAGTTGGTTAAAAAGTGATCTCTGTATTTTACCATTCTCTTCAGTTTCTGATTCAGATGTAATTTATATTTTACTCTCACATCTATAGTTTCTAATTTGAGTAGTATAGGGAATAATTAATATATTTTAACAGTAACCATTGCCTTGGAAGTCATGAACATATTCAAAACTGTCGAAAATGGGACACAGAGATTAGACTGCAACTCTTGACCTTCAGTGCCATGTGCCAAAATCTGGCCCGAAAGGTAAGTGCGTATCTTATAACTGATTTGCATTTGGTTGAATCTCATAATTCTGCTAATTAACCAATTTTCAATTTGTACATTTTTCCAGAATTCTGGGTTGGAATGGGGTGATGAAATCGTCAACAGGAGTTGTTTTCAAGCAGATTCTGGAGATTTTCTTTCATGGAGGTTTAAATAGCATACTCCTGGGCCGGGCGCGGTGGCTCACGCCTGTAATCCTAGCACTTTGGGAGGCCGAGGCGGGCGGATCGTTCTGAGCTCAGGAGTTCAAGACCAGCCTGAGCAAGAGTGAGACCTCGTCTCTACCAAAAATAGAAAGAAATTAATTGGACAGCTAAAAATATATATAGAAAAAATTAGCTAGGCATGGTGGCGCATGCCTGTAGTCCCAGCTACTCAGGAGGCTGAGACAGTAGGATTGCTTGAGCCCAGGAGTTTGAGGTTGCCGCTGACGCCATGGCACTCGCCCCAGGCAAGAGAATGAGACTCTGTCTCATAAATAAATAAATAAATAGATAGATAGATAGATAGATAGATAGATAGATAGATAGATAGATAGCATACTCCTCAGAGGCAGAGGCATATTTGAAAATCAAAGTGGAGGAATTAAAAGTTTGATTTGTAATAGTTTTACATACAAGTGAAAACATCAGGGTCAGTCAAGGAAAATGAGGATTAAGGAAAGATTTTGAAAGCTAAATATGGGTTGGGGGAAAAAAAAGGTCCATATTGACCTTTGTACCAAACTGAGAAAAATAAATTATTTCTCATAAAATGAAAACTAATTCCTTGTTTTAAAAGTCCAGTACTTCAGCAGGTGGACGCTCTTAAAAAACAAAATGTTCAGTACCTTTTTTTGAGGTTAAAGCAAAATACAATGCAGGAAATTTAGCCATTGTATTACTATATAAACCTTTGGTGAATTTATAAGTGAAGTTTTAATCTCTAAAGGGAATTACTCTTGATTTGGTAGAATTTTAGATGGAAAAATGCCAGTCATTTCTACTTTCTTTTTTCTTTGTTCTCTTTTCTTATATTTTTGCTTCTATGTTAGGTAGAATTTATTTCATTTGGATGGAAACTATTTCACAAAATTCAGTACATTTTGATAGTCATCAGTAACTTTTCAGTTTCTTAAGGAATGATGTGTTTGACTACATTTACATAATGTGGACTTATGATAGAAGAGAACAGTACCTTGTTTATTAAGGGTTGGAAGGGAGTGGGAGGAAACTTGATTATCATTAGAAAAAATAATACAGAAATCGAAGTGGTATTTTCCCCATCTGATCTCCATCCCACCTTCATTTGGCTGTCAGCCATCTTTTTTTTTTTTTTTTTTTTTTTGAGACAGAGTCTCACTCTGTTGCCCTGGCTAGAGTGAGTGCCATGGCGTTAGCCTAGCTCACAGCAACCTCAAACTCCTGGGCTCAAGCGATCCTCCTGCCTCAGCCTCCCGAGTAGCTGGGACTACAGGCATGTGCCACCATGCCCGGCTAATTTTTTCTATGTAATTTTAGTTGTTCAGATAATTTCTTTCTATTTTTTTTTCAGTAGAGACAGGTTCTCGCTCTTGCTCAGGCTGGTCTCGAACTCCTGAGCTCAAACAATCCGCCCGCCTTGGCCTCCAAGAGTGCTAGGATTTCAGGCGTGAGCTACCGCGCCCGGCCTAGCTATCTTTAAAAGTATTTTTAGCTCTCTAATTCTCTCTGAATAGGCAGAAGTGGTTTTTGCTTTAAAAGCTATTTATATATCAGAAACTAGACTTAAAATCATTTATGTTTTCCATTTAAAAAACAAAAGTTTTTTCAGAGTATTGAGTCACTTTTATAATTGAGTCAGTTATAAATATTTAATTCTGATAGTATTTTTTCTTCAGTTCTGAAGAAATCACTTTAATTTCAGTACTTCATCATGCATTTAACCATATTTAATTTAACAATAGAAAGACCAAGGAGTGGATTTGATGTTTTGGTAAACATTTGCGTACATGTGTTTGTTTAGGCAGAAGATGATTCAACACCTGTGGATTTGAACAAACACCTGCATCAAATAGAAAAACCTTATAAAGAAGTCATAACAAGGTATAGCATCTAAAGCATTAGTTACAGGTTTTCAAACTTTGTTTTTGGATGTGAATACATTTCTTTTGGTGATTAAAACAATCATTTTTGTATATAGTGCCCTTCAGCTACAATAACTCTTCTTTCTTTCAGACACCCTGTTGAAGAACTCTTAGATTCTTATCACAACCAAGTGGAGCTGGCTCTTCAAATTGGAGTAAGTCTTTTTTTTTTTTAGGACTTTAGACATTTTATGAAATGAATGAAAATTAATAAAAGGATCTAAAGGGTGAAGTGCAAATCTATAAAATTCTGAAGTCTTAATTCACATTTTGACACGATTTAAAGATTCTTGTTTCCAATGCTAGTGTTGGCATTGGGTTAAATATTTTAGGACTTTTAAAACTATAATTTTTAGGCCAGGCAAGGTGGTGTGCCTATAATCCCAGCACTTTGGGAGGCTGAAGTGGGAGGATTGTTTGAGGTCAGGAGTTTCAAGGCTAGCCTGGCAACATAGCAAGAGCCTGTCTCTACAAAAAAATCAAAAACTTAGCTGGGTGTGGTGGCACACGTCTCTAATCCTAGCCACTTGGGAGGCTGAGGTAGGAGGATAACTTGAACCTAGGAGTTTGAAGTTGCAGTGAGCTATGATCACACCACTGCATTCCAGCCTGGGCGACATAAGCATGACCCTGTCTCTTAAAAAAAAAAAAAAAAGGAAAAACTATATTCTTCCGAGGTCAGATGGGATCGGGTGCGGTCAGGGCGGTATGGCCGTAGACAGGAAAAACTATATTCTTGATTTTGATGTTTGATGTCTTCTTTTCTGACCCAACTTATTAACAGAAATTCTCAATAATGCTTGAGTCAACATGTTTACTTTCACTTCAGCTTTATTACTAAGAGGAACCTTCAGTTCAATTCAAAGAGAATTTATTGGATGCTTACTAAAGGCTAAATGCTGGAGTTACGAAAATGAATGATCTAGTCCCCACCTATCAGGAACTTATAAACTAGTGGTAGGATATTTAAACAAAATTTCAATGTAGCGTAGTAATTGTGTAGTATAATTGTATGTGTTGAATTCTTTGGCAGATCAAGGAAGGTCACCTTACTAATTTGAGGGTTTGGGGAAGGCCTCTTAAAAGGAATGTTACCTGAGCGAAGTCTTAAACTGTATGAATTAGCCAGAAGAAAGTTGGGAAGGGCATAAATAGGTGCAATACTTGTGTGGAAGTATAAGCAGTTCTGTAATAGAGTATAAAATGTGAAATTAGGATTGGGAGATAACATTGAAGATAGCCAGACATAAGTTGCCACTTTATAATCCAAGTTAAGGAATTTTACTTTATCTTCTAGGTCAGGGGACCACTTTCTATTTTTGTAAATAAAATTTTTGTTTACTACAACCACACCCATTTATTTATATATTATCATTTTCATTTGTATTCTAACACTAGAGTTGAATAGTTGGAACAGAGGTAGTACATCCTACAAAGCCTAAACTATTTACTATTTGGCCTGGTACAGAAAAAGTTGGCTGACCCCTGCTTTAGCCACTTACAGTGTTTTTATTGGACGGTGGGGAGTAGGGTGGAGTGAGTGACTTGTTTAGTCCTGCACTCTGAAATCACTCTGGCCATACTTTGGAAGTTAGATTTAAGGCTGGGATTGGTTTCATGGAGACTACTTAGAAAGGCTTTCCATAGTAGTACAGCTGAAAGATGATGAGCATGGTGAAGGTACAAAAGAGGGAACTGACAATATTTAGGAGATAAAATTGATGAGATTTTGGTAGGTGATTGGATATGAGTAATAAAGAGGAAAGAGTGTGAGTGTAGGATGACTTCCAGATTTCTAGCTAGTACATTCTTACCAGCATATAAATGTATTCATTCATTCAAAAAATATTTACCGAGTATCTCCTCGTTGTGAGGCAGTGTTGTAGGTGGTGAGAATATGGCAGTGAACAAAAGAAACTGTACTCTCTGCCCTTAGAATTTACATTCTAGTCGGAGGACACAGACAATAAAATAAACTAGCAAAATGTAATATGAGATGGTAAGGGCTGTAGAGAAAAAGGTAGGAGGAGAATAATATTGTAACTTCAAATAGGGTAGTCAGAGAAGGCCTCACTGAGAAGAAATGAACTTGAACAAAGACTTGGAGGAGGAAGGAAAGAGAAAAGCTGTCTGGTCATTTGGGGCATGAGTGTTCCAGGGAGACAGAACAATGAGTACAATGGCCCAAGGAGGGAATGTGCCTGGAATATACAAGGTGTGCTAGGCTTTTGCAGCTGTAGTAGAGGGGGGATGGGCAAGAGATGGCCTGGACTAGGGTGATTGTAGTAGAAGTGATGAGATGGGTTTGAATGCTGTGATATATTTTGAAATTAATGCTGGGAAGATTTACCCATAGATTAGATTTGGAACATGAGAAGAGAGAAGAATTTAGGGTAACTCCTAAGAGTTTCTACCTGAGCAACTGAAAGTTTGGAGTTACCTTCTAGTGAGATGTGGAAAACTGTGAGAAAAACAGGTTTGGAGGAAAGATTAGGAACTCACTTTGGATGTTTTGTTTGCGATGACTATTATTCATCCAAATAGAGACACTGAGTAGGCAGTTGATGTAAATCTGGAATTCTGTGTTGGATATCCAGGCTAGAGATAATAAACTTGGGAATCATCAGAATATAAACAGTATTTTGCAGCTATACAACCAGACGAGATCACCAGGAAAATTACTGTGGTGGAGAAGAAAACAGTTACCCATCTTAAAATAAGATAAAAATCCACATCCATCTGCTGCAGCACCCCACTTCTCTATTCTCCTTGCAGCAAAACTTATGCTTTTGCTGCTTCCATTTCCTCTCTTCACATTCTTTTACGAACCAACTCCAGTCAGTCTTATTCTTAGTGTGTTCCTGAAGCTGCACTTACAAAGGTCATCAAGGACTTCCATGATCCTGAATCCAGTCATCAGTTCTTAGTCTTTACTTTTCTTTGATGTAGTTGATCATTTCTTCCTTCTTGAAATACTTGTCTGGCCTCTGGGATATCACCATCTTGGTTTCTCTACTTCCATTGGCTACTCTATCTCACTCTCACCTGTGGCTTCTTCCTTATGATCTCCTTATCTTCCACACTGTTAAACATTAGAACAAGAGGTCCTCAATTCTAGAACCTCTTCTCTCTATATTTATATCGTAGGTGATTTTGCTACACCCTTATGCTGATGACTCTAAAATTTATATGCCTAGCCTTGACCTTTTCCCCAACTCTAGACTCAAATATCTACTACTTGATATCTTTATGTGAATGCCTAATTAATTAACATCTAAAATTTAAGATGTACAAAACCGAATTTTTTATGTTACCGTTCATATCCATTCATCCGTCTTCCCCCTTTTTTTAAAGACTTTATTTTTCAAGAACAGTTTTAGGTTCAGAGCAAAACTGAGAGGAAAGTACACAGATATATCCCATATGCCCTCTGCTTTCACACATGCATAGCCGCCTTTGTTATTCCCCCTTCTTAATAAATGGCAACTCCCTTCTTCATTGGCTCAGGCTAAAACCTTACAGTCATCCTTAACTTCTCAAGAAAAATATCTTTCACATCCCACATTCAGTCTAATTCCTGTCAGCTCTATCTTGGGAAATACATTCAGAATGTGGCCACTTTTCGTCACTACCAAAGCTACAGCCCTAGTTGGTTGCAGTAGTTCCTTACTAGTCTCCCAGCTTCTACCCTTGTCCTTCTACAGCCTGTCTTCCACAAAATGATCTTTTAAAGATAAATTACTAAGTGCAGTGCAGTATCCTGGATTATATCCTGGAAGAGAAAAAGGTTGTTAGTGGAAAAACTGGTGAAATCTGAACAAATTCTAAAGTTTACTTAATAGCAATGTACAAGCATTAATGTCTTAGTTTCGACAAACGGTTATGTAAGATGTTACTTAACTTAGTTTCCTTTAATGTAATATGGGGATTCAATGTATGATTTTTTTTTTTTTGAGACAGAGTCTCACTCTGTTGCCTGGGCTAGAGTGCTGTGGCATCAGCCTAGCTCATAGCAACCTCGAACCCCTGGGCTCAAGCAATCCTTCTGCCTCAGCCTCCCTAGTAGCTGGGACTGCAGGCATGCGCCACCATGCCCGGCTAATTTTTATATATATTTTAGTTGTTTGGCTAACTTCTTTCTATTTTTAGTAGAGACGGGGGTCTCACTCTTGCTCAGGCTGGTCTCGAACTCCTGACCTCGAGCGATCCTCCCGCCTCAGCCTCCCAGAGTGCTAGGATTACAGGCGTGAGCCACCATGCCTGGAATGATTTTTGCAACTTTCTGTAAATGTAAAATAATTTCTAAAGAAAAAGTTTTATTTAAAAAAATGAAAATAAGAGCAGAAAGCAAAGGTAACATAAGAGAAAATCTAAGCCAAAAAATGGTTCTTCGAAAAGTTAAATAAACTTTATAAACTTTTTAAAAAAAGTTAGATCATTCCACTCTTGCTGAAAATCCAGTTTACTGCCTTACTCAGTGAAATTCAAAGCCTTGATTGTAGCTTCACAGTCTGACCCACTACCTTTCTGATCTGGCTTCTTATCACTTCCCTGTCTTTTTTTCTGGTTGGTTTTCTGCCAGGTATGCTCCCCATTGAGGACCCTTGTGCTTGTTTTTCCCTCTAATGCTCTTCCCCCAGATGTTTATGTGGCTCGCCCTTTCACTTTATTAAGGTCTTGTACTCAAATGTCATCAGAGGGCTCTTCACTAACCATTGTATATAAAATACTAACTCTGTATCATATGTACCCCTCCTTAATTATTTATAGCTTTACTGAGGTACAGTTTACACATTATAAAATTTACCCATTGTATATATACAATTCAGTGATTTTTAGTAAATGCATAAAGTTGTACAATTATCACTATAATCCAGTTTTAGAACATTTTCATCACTCCCAAAAGTTTCCTTATACCAATTTGCCATCAATTTCTACTCTAATCCCTAGCCCCAAATAACTTCTGATCTGCTTCCTGTCTTATAGATTTGCCTTTTCTGGTCATTTCATGTAAGTGGAATCATACACTATGTAGTTTTTTACACCTGGTTTCTTTCTCACACCATACTGTTTTAGAGGTCCATCCATGTTGTAGTATGAATGTTATATAGTATACATCTGTAGTTTGTTCCCTTTTTTATTGCTGAGTACTATTCCACTGTATGGGTGTACCACATTTTGTTTATCCATTTACCAGCTGATGAACATTTGGGCTTAAATTTATAGGTTTTAGTTGTCATGAATAATGCTGCTATAAACACATTTATGTATAAGTCTGTGTGTGGATATATGTTTTAATTTCTCTTGGATAGATTTTAGGGGGAGGTCAGGAAGTTGCGAAAGTATTTTTTGTTTGTTTTTATCTTTAAGAGACGGGGTCTGGCTATGTTGCCTACGCTGGCCTCAAATTCCTGGGCTCAATTCATTCTCCCTCCTTAGCCTCCTGAGTAGCTGGGACTATGGGCGTGAGCCACTACACCCAGTTAGGAAGTTGGTTAAGTTTTGATTGCTCTTGGCCTTTAGTTTCTGGAGATGAGAAGTTAATTCATTTTGCTAGAATGAAGTTAGGGTGGCAGTAGGGGTTTTGAGGCAAGGCATGATGGTTTGGTTTTATATTCTATGGGAAAGGGAAAGGAGAGCTGACCAAGGGCAGATGAAAGAAATGCTGAGTGGCATGGAGGTTCCTGCTAAAATCAGGGACCGTTCAATCTGTGTGGTTGTGAGATTTTCTTAGAAGTACTCAGCTGTCTGGTAGAAGAAGCAGAGAAGAGAATTTGGTCAGAATGAGGGCATGAGGGCTAGAAGAAAAGGAGCTTGTGATCAGTGTATGATACTGTAGTTAAGGCACTGACAGGGTATAGTTTTGGGGTTGAAGATACTGTGAATTCTCCACACGAACATTTATGGAACCGAGGCTTTTATAACAGGGCATAGGGTAGAAACTCAGATGAGTGTCCAGAGCAAAAATATGGCATGCGTTGGGGGATGACCACATGTGAATAGGAAGGCATGTCAGTGTGGGCCAGTCAGGAGATAGAAACTATACTAGTTATTTGAACAGGGAAATTTAAAGAATTGTTAATTAGTAAAAGATGGTTAACTATTCAAAGGGGTGAAAGAGGACTCGTAAGACAGGAGTTGGTATACTCTGGCTCAAACACCAAATCTGATCTGCTCCCTGTTTTTGCAAATAAAGTTTTATTGGATCACAGCCATGGTCATTTGCTTATGTATTGTCTGTGTTTTCCCATCTTAATGGCATAGTTGAATCGTGACAAAGGCTGTATGGCCCACAAAGCCTAAAATATTTACTAACTGGCCTTTTAAAGAAAAAATTTGCCAACCCTACTTTAAGGGTTCTAGAAATCGCAGATATAAAAAGGTTGCTGTCACCTCTAGGCTAAGGAAAAATGGACAGTGAAGAAACTCTAAGAACTTATGCCAAGACCTCTACCCCAACCCCAGACCAAAATTAGGCTCTCCCACAGGAACACACACGTTGCCTATGGCAAAGAAACTTGCTAGAGGACTTTATTTAGAGCTGTCAGATACGAAGAGCATGGTCTGAGGGTGCAAGTAGAACTGGTCTATGAGGAACACTGAGCTCTAACGCTGAATTTTGAAAAATAGAGGACTGGAATCCAGATGGGAAGTATCTTCCTAATGTTCTTGCATGCGAACGTCTCTTCTGTGTGTTCTATTGACAAAACCTAACATTGTGTGAGCTGGCAAAGAGAATTGTTTATAGGGTCTAGCTCCAGTATCATGTTTGTTTGTGTTTTTTTTTTTTTTTTTTTGAGTCAGAGTCTCACTCTCTTGCCTGGGGCGAGTGCCATGGCGTCAGCTTAGCTCACAGCAACCTCAAACTCCTGGGCTCAAGCAATCCTACTGTCTCAGCCTCCCGAGTAGCTGGGACTACAGGCATGTGCCACCATGCCCGGCTAGTTTTTTTTCTATATATATTTTTAGCTGTCCAATTAATTTCTTTCTATTTTTGGTAGAGACGGGGTCTTGTTCTTGCTCAGGCTGGTCTCGAACTCGTGAGCTCAGAACGATCCGCCCGCCTCGGCCTCCCAGAGTGCTAGGATTACAGGCGTGAGCCACCGCGCCTGGCCTCCAGTATCATGAAGTAGAGCAAAAGAAGAATAGATTTTGAAACCGATAATGAATTGATAATTGGCAAATAAAGAATGATATAGAATGGGATAGAATGGCCTGAGCGTCAAGACTGGAAAGGTTTTTGCATGAAGGTGGAGTAAAAGGAAGCAGAATATAGGTCAAGTAAGCAAAAATGGGGCGCCAGGAAACAGACCTTCAGGCCCTGAGGACTTCAGGGTAATCAGATGTTTTAGAAAATTAGGTGGTTTCATTTAAGCTTGAAGGTGAAGGGAGTATTCAGTATATGCTAGCCAAGCCTCAAGGGTGGAAAACTTTAAATTTTTAAGGGATGGTATAGTACCGAGTTTCATTCAGCCCATTCTAACAGTGCTTGGCATAAAAGTTTGGCATAAATGTTTTATGAATTAATGAATGTTTCTTAATGAGGTATGTACTTCTCATTAAGAGTAGAGCAGGATTTTTAAATTCTTTTCATCAGGTAAGTGATTTTGCAATATATTAGTACATGTATACTTTTGGATCATGGTGAAATTAACTGTGATCGCATGATACAGAAGAATTGTCCTCAAAGAAGTTTTTTGATCAGATAAAACTTACGAAGTAATGGCTGTATAGATGTAAATGATGCTTAAAAGTTAATGTTGCCCAGTGTTATTAATATGTGACCAAACTCTGAAGAACTTGTGTTTTGGTACCAAATTTTTGCAGGAGGAAGGGAAGGATTATTTTCAATGTGGAAATTATTTACAAATGGGAATTAAAATATAGTTCTAGTTTTAGTAATTTGCTACTAATTTATTGCTTATACTTCTGGTTCTAATAAGAAATTAATGGCATTTGCATAATGTGTCAGACAAAGTGAAAATTAATCAAGCCTTGCTTTTTCCTACTTCAATATAAACTATGTAATTGAAAAGCTATGTTTTTTTCTTTTCTTTTTCATCACAAAAGAGTAGAGAATATCTGTTAGGCATATCTAAAATATCTAGTTTTTTACTTCATCTCTGAAACTGGTCCTTTAAATTTCACTTACTTATGTTTATTTTACTTTTTATTTTTAAAGAACCAGCACCGAGCAGTAGATCAAGTAATTAAAGCTGTAAGAAAAATCTGTAGTGCTTTAGATGGTGTAGAGACTCTTGCCATTACAGAATCAGTAAAGAAGCTAAAGAGAGCCGTTAATCTTCCAAGGAGTAAAACTGCTGATGTGAGTATTTTTAGTAAGTAGCATTTTGTCACAATATGTACTTGAGTGAACATCTATCACTTAAACTAGGAGGTTTTTGCCTTTTGCTGGACAAAATATTATCATTCTAACTTTATCTTTCACTTATGAGTTGATTCAGTCACTTGCTTGGTTAGGTGGGGATTCCTTGGTAAGGAGATAGACTGCTTTATCAGAGATGACATCGAATTAGGTGAACCTTTTGTGTGCGGAGGAGAACCTCTGTCATAAATGAGTTGTTTGGGGGTTTAAAGGTAGATACTAAGCTTGGAGCATCTGGATGGTAGTAGCTATCACTTCACCCTCTGCATAGAAATGTCTGTTGCCAGTGGGCAGAAATTCTGCTTTGGATCATACCCACTCCCTGTCGAAAAGACCAAGAGGCCTCAGAAGTAGTGACTTACTGCCTCAGAAGCAGCGAGGTTAGGAGCCTTCTCTTTATGTTATACTGTTGCTTTTAATAAAAGCTCTCCTTTTGGTATTTCCATGGATATTTAATTAATTCTGTTCATAGGGGTGTTTATGTCTTTGATTGGAAGGATGAAAGAAGCGGTGGACTTCAACAGCCACCATAAATTTAAAAAATGAAAAAGTTATGTTGATAGTGTGTCCCTTGATATCTAAGAGATAGCTCAGTCCATTCGTTCTCAAAGAGATCCTATTCAGATGGTATATGGAGATTTAGGTTTCTTTATTTCTACTTTATTATTTTGTGCGTCTTTTTAGATGTTAAAAAAAAAAAGAAATCACTTGGAGGTGATTAACTACCATAGTCCTAATGTTTGAGGCTTCTATTTATTTTATCTATTTGCTGGATAAAGGAGCAGAGAGTAGGTGGAAGGGGAGTTCAATTTAAATAATTATAAAAGCTTTTTTGAGTCATCAAATGGTAATAAATAGAGTTCTAGGGTTTTTTTCTTTAAGGATATTGTTATGCTATTATAGAGCAACCAGTGGAAAAATAAAATACTGTAATAGTGTACTTACCACTTCTGGGCTTCAAATTAATATTAATTACTTAATTGGTTTAACAAGGCAGACTGTTGTATTTCTGATATTTTGTTGTAATCTTCACTTACTATGAGTTTCTTGATAGTAAAAATCATCTATTTATTTTGGGTTTTTCTCTTTCTTTTTGCATTCTTTATTGTATTGTTATTTCTACAGACACTTAGGAGGTTGCCCTTGGGAAGAGTTTCTTTGACATAGCATTTAATTAAATGTATTGAAGATAAAGGTAAACATTTTATATTATGTCATGGGCAGTTTTCTATCTAATATGTGTGTGTGTGTGTGTGCAGATGACTTCATTGTCTGGAGGAGGAGACACTAGCAAGAGTTCAACTCTGGGTATGTGTTTAAATTCTTTGAATTATAGCAATTATCATTACTTTTTCAGAGAATTATATTAATATTTTACTTAAATCTAGGCTCACTGAATCCTGAAAATCCTGTTCAAGTAAGCATGGACCAGTTAACTGCAGCAATTTATGATCTTCTCAGACTCCATGCAAATTCTGGTAGGAGTCCTGCAGACTGTGCCCAGAGTAACAGGAACATCAAAGAAGCATGGACTACAACAGAACAGCTCCAGTTTACTATTTTTGCTGCACATGGAATTTCAAGTAACTGGGTATCAAAGTAAGTAACACTTTGAAAGAAAGTATGCATGGCTTTATCTAGAAGCTATTCTAATCTTCTAAAATGTCAGCAATCATTGCTATTTTAGCATTTTAAATGGTGATACAAGAATCAGCAGATACTTTTGTGGTTTTCATAAAAATTACAGAGATATTGGAAGCTGTTACAGTAAAAAATATAACTCTTACATGCAAAAAGGACAGGAAAATATATGTTGAAACTTACCAGAGCAAATGTTAATTAGTAAGTCAATTTAAGACTGCTGTTCTTTCTGCCTTTCTGTTAGAACCAGGGTAAATTGAAACAGAGTGTAATGGGACTGGAGTTCAAGACTTTTTTTCCTCCTTTTTAGTAGTTTAAATTTACTGATTGCTAAGCTTTGAAGTCTACATATTTTTTCTATTGAAATTTTAAAATAGGCTTTCACTTTTTGATTTTTGTCATTGCCATAAAGACATTATAGCAAATTTTTGCCAATTTTAATTTATTTGAAAATGACTAATATGAACTGAAAAGTCTGAAATGATACTTTTAGTGAAAGTAGTTTCGTAATAGCTTAATGCTATGAAGTAAAGCCTATAGAAGAGATACCAAAAATAAATTCTGCTTAAATTGAGCTTTAGATTAAAAAATAACATAATGACTTGAAAGTGGTATTTTAACTCATTCAATAAATATTTACTGAGCACCATATATGAGCAGTGTTTTTAGTACTGGGAATTACAAGGGAGCAAAAAACCTCTGCCTTCCTAGAACTTGCATTTAAATGGGCAGTGTCTGAGGTATTTCATTTTTAAAAATATTTACAGGGATAATGCCCTCCACATCCTGTATATACATACACACACGAAAATAAATTTAGTGACACTAATGTGAAGAATAATACCCAGTGGAAGACAACACAGAAAACAGTGATAATTAAGATGGAAAGAAAGTTAATAAAGTGCTGAAGTAAATGAGGGCAAGTGGGATGAAGTTGAGAAAAGTAATCAGTTAGCTTAGGGGTTTTGTGAACCAATGAAATTTGATTTGAAATATATTTAGAATAATAAATAGATTGTACATATGAACAAAATGGTTAACATATAAGCCTAGCAATAAGTTAGAATATGAGTAGAATACAGTTTTATTGAACCTAAGACTCCTGCCTTACAAGATTACCTGACTGTATCTAACTGTCTCTGTACTTGATAATAATTATTGGCTAAGTCACTGCTGTCTAATGAGAGAATACAATAGCATCCGTCGTCCCCGTGGTTGGAAGCCTCCCAATAGACTAGGAAGATTGGCTCAATGCAAGTCAGGTCCATACACTATTAATATGCTCTATTTCAGTAGCTTAGCAAAGGAAAATGACACTGAGAGAAGGTATTGTTTATCCTCTTTCTTCCTAGAATTTACCTAGAAATGGCTAAATACATTATTCAGTGTCATTCAACTAAAATCTAAAGCTAGTAACTAACTGAACACAAAATTTAAATAAATTCTCTAGCTGGTGTCATTATGGTATCACTTTAAACTGGTACTTAGGGACATATTTCTCCTGTGTACCGCCTTTGCTATACGTCTTCTCTATTTTCATAGAATTTGTAATGGTTAAATTTAAGATGGATTTCTAAAAATTCAAATGAATAGTGACCATATTATTTCAGAGATTTGTCACTTTGGGGGAAGAACTGCTAATGTATTTGTATTAGTTAGCTAATTTGTATTATCAAGATAGAAATCAAACGAAACTATTTTTTTCCTCAGTTATGAAAAATACTACTTGACATGCTCGCTGTCTCACAATGGAAAGGATCTTTTTAAACCTATTCAATCAAAGAAGGTTGGCACTTATAAGAATTTCTTCTATCTTATTAAATGGGATGAACTGTAAGTGCGATTTCTGGCTTTTTATTCTTTCAGTGTGCCCTGTTCTTTTTTCAATGTATATATCCAAGCTTTAATTTTTATTACTGTTTTCATTGAAATTCATTAACTTCTTACTGATGTCTTAAGGTCTCTTCTAGATATGAAGAGTCTATAGAGTCTACCTATAGAACAGATTGAATTTCTCTTTTAAAAATCTGAAATACTCTTTTAAACCTATGTATCACTAAATTGCAAAAACATGCTATTCTTTTTAGACATTATCAAGTTAAAATATAAATTTACATAAAATTCTAAAAAGATGGTGTTTTATAACATTGCTTACTTTAGTATTTATTCTGTAATACTATGTAACAATCCTGGCCCTTGATTACTAGATAACAAAAAAGTTTATCTTAAATCTATGTAGAAGATATTTTATGCTAATAATTTTAAAATACTGTTTTTAAACTCAGGGGATTCTCATTATATAGGCAGATAGGCAGTTGAACTTTTGGTATTTGTTCCACATGTATTAAATGGTTTCCTATTTTTCTGGCTTATTTCTTAAATTGTAAAATAATATGTGTGAAAGCAATCAAATAACCCAAAAATGCATATGGGGTAAAAAGGTCACCCTATTTTCAACATTTAGTATCTCAAGAGTGACCACCATCAACCTCATGTTTTAATTCTTTCAGTCTTTGAAAAAAATGCGCTGGTTAACATATATGTCTGTTTATGTATATGTGTGCACACTTACATCCCCAAATAGAAATGCTCATAAATATTCATCTAGTTTTTTCAAGAAGAAATAACAATGACTACCATTATTTTGCCTGGAAATCGATGATACAAGTCTTAAGTAAAGGTGCTTACAAGTTTTTAAAGGAAGAAATGTTATATTTTGAAAATTTAGATTGTTAATAAAATTTGTTTATTTAAGATTTTTAACAGTACAAATTAGCCGAACTTACTGTTTAGCTAAAGTTTACTTGGGATTAAAGATTACTTGATAAATCAAATAAAATACCTAAAATTGTCAGTCTCATTAAAGGGTTTAAACTTCACATTCAAACTAACTTGCTCTTTCTATTAATACATTTTTCCCTCCACAGAATTATTTTTCCCATCCAGATATCACAATTACCATTAGAATCACTTCTTCACCTTACTCTTTTTGGAATTTTAAATCAGAGCAGTGGAAGTTCCCCTGATTCTAATAAGCAGAGAAAGGGGCCAGAAGCTTTGGGCAAAGTTTCTTTACCTCTTTTTGACTTTAAACGGTAAGTATTACTAAATTGTGACGGTGAGTTACTGTGGACACATCTGCACATCAGAATTGGCTGGAAGACAAGGGGCTAGGGGGAGAGACAATGACATACATGAGCAAATGAGCTGCCTCAGTTTTTCAAATGTGATAAAAGGCCAATTCAGAGACATAGGTAAGAGGAAATCAAACAAAGTTATTGTGCTTTAAGTCTGAACATACCTGAGTGCGTATACAGAGGATGTTTGCCAATGACTCTTTTTTTTTTTTTTTTTCCTGAGTCCGAGTCTTGCTCTGTTGCCCGGGCTAGGAGTGCCATGGCATCAGCCAAGCTCACAGCAACCTCAAACTCCTGGGCTCAAGTGATCCTCCTGCCTCAGCCTCCTGAGTAACCGGGACTATAGGCGTGCACCACCACGCCCAGCTAATTTTTTCTATTTTTAGTTGCCTGGCTAATTTCTTTCTATTTTTTAGTAGAGACAGGGTCTTGCTCTTGCTGAGGCTAGACTCTAACTCCTGACCTCAAGTGATCCTCTTGCCTCAGCCTCTCAGAGTGCTAGGATTACAGGCATGAGCCACCATGCCTGGCCTGCCAATGACTCTTTAACTGCCATTTTTATAAAGTACAGTATTATTCTCATAATTCATTGTCTTGTAAATTCCCTTGATATTAATAAAAGAACTTCATTTTGCTCTTCTCATCCCTTTCTTACTCTTCTCCAGTTCAGAGAATCTACAGCTGCACATTATTCCTTTTCTTAATTCCCTTTCCCTTACTAATCTATCCCTTACTACCACGAGCCCCTGGTCTTTAATCTCCAAAGGTCCCATATATGTTCAGAAACTATTGAGGGACTCTTTCCCTTATCCTTGAGGGTAAAGCAATTCCTTTTGAGCTTTTGTCAATTAATAGCTAATGGGATGGTTAGATCTATCAAGGCTTTCAGCTGAGTATTTTAATTATGTTCTGAGTAATAACAGGTTTCATGAGATGATCAAAGTTCTTCCTAAAGGGGAAAAAAATTGAAGAAATTTGGGATATGTTACATTCAGCATATGGGAACATTCTGGTGATGGATAATGCACATTAGCATATTAAAGCATCTCTAAAGTTCTATAGTCAAGAAGCCTAATTATGTTTTATGACGTATTTACTGTAATAACAAATGTAGCACTTGCTATATACGAGGTATTAGTCTGAGTGCTGTACGCATATCCTATATTCCTCACAACTGCCTTGTGAAGTAGGTGTTGTTGTTATCCCTTTTTATAGAGGGAGAAATCAGTATAGAGGTTAAGTGACTTTCTCCAGGGCACTTAGCTAATAAGTGGTGGAATTGGGATTTGAACCAGGTAGTCTGGCTACAGGGTCTGTGTTCTTAACTATTATCCTATATTGACATTCTCAAACTTATTTGATAATATGACACTCTTTTGTTGTTCCAGGGGACAGTTTGGGAAATCATTTAATAATGGATCTGTTTAACCTAAGATAAAACAATTAAGGCTGGGCATGGTGGCTCACGCCTGTAATCCTAGCACTCTGGGAGGCCAAGGTGGGAGGATCAGTTGAGGTCAGGAGTTCGAGACTAGCCTGAGCAAGAGTGAGGCCCCATCTCTACAAAAAATAGAAAAATGAGCTGGGTGTGGTGGCATGCACCTGTAATCACAGCTACTCAGGAGGCTGAGGCAGAAGGATCACTTAAACCCAGGAGTTTGAGGTTGCCATGAGCTATGATGATGCCACTGCACTCTAGCCAGGGTGACAGAGTGAGACTCTGTCTCAAAAAAAAGAAAAAAAAGATAAATATTAAGAATGAAAAAATTCAGACCAGGCTTGATGACTCACGCCTATAATCCTAGGACTCTGGGAGGCTGAGGCGAGAGGATTGCTTGAGCTCAGGAGTTCAAGAACAGCCTGAGCAAGAGCAAGATCCCATCTCTACAAAAAATAGAAAAATTAGCCAGGTGTGGTGGTACACGCCTGTAGTCTCAGCTATTTGGGAGGCTGAGGAACAAAGATCGCTTGAGCTCAGGAGTTTGAGGTTGCAGTGAGGTTCGGTGATGCCACTGCACTGTACCTGGGCGATAGAATGAGACTCTTGTCTGAAAACAATAAATAAATAATAATAATAAAAATAAAGCTGATGTCTAGTTTTGGAAAGGATATTTGGTGTTTGAATAAAATGAACAGGGATTTGACAAAGTTGATAGTTTCCTACTTTTTTATATCTTATTTCTTAGAAATTTCTTGTATGCAGGCCAGGCGCAGTGGCTCACGCCTGTAATCCCAGCACTCTGGGAGGCCGAGGCAGGAGGATTGTTTGAGCTCAGAAGTTCGAAACCAGTCTGAGTAATAGCAAGACCCTGTCTCTACTAAAAATAGAAAGAAATTAGCTGGACAATTAAAAAAATATAGAGAAAAAATTAGCCAGGCATGGCGGCGCATGCCTGTAGTCCCAGCTATTGGGGAGGCTGAGGCAGTAGGATTGCTTGAGCCCAGGAGTTTGAGGTTGCTGTGAGCTAGGCTGATGCCATGGCACTCTAACCTGGGCAATAGAGTGAGACTCTGTCTCAAAAACAAAAGAAAGAAAGAAAGAAATTTCTTCTATGTAAAGATATATCAATATCTTTGAATAAATGTTTTCATTTAAGTATAATAGTATAAATGTTTTCATTCATAGTTTAGGGCAAGGTTTAGCATACTTGAGCCCACTACCTGTTTTTATAAATATAGTTTGTTAGAATGTAGCACATACATTTGTTTATGTATCGTTCATGGCTGCTTTGCACTGTAATAGCAGAGTCGAATCTGCAATACAGACTGTATGGCCCAAGAAGCCAAAAATACTTACTGTGCCCCTTTACAGAAAAGGCTCACTAACTCCTGGTTGAGGGCACAGATATAACTTCTCATCTCAAATGATTGGTGCTTTGCCACAAAATAGATAGTAGTTTTCTTGGCATGTGTTTTGGTCCCGATGGTAAAAGTCAGAAAGCAGTTCTGTAACCCATAGAGATGTGTTTCTTTGTAGAAACTCTTCAAGACTGTCCTTCACCTTCCTATTTATAGAATTTGTTCTCCGAGTTGTTTTCTGAGTTTTCTTATGTTCTGCCCTCACCGTCATTCCTCTCAAGATACATTCTTTCATTCTCCCTTTTTGTTCCCAACCCCTCTTTGTTCTCACCCCACACTTAAGATACATTTACCTAAAATCTCATTATAATTTGGGGAGTGACTCATTCTAAGGTGTTCTTAAAGATATTATTTTTATTTAGTGTATGGAATACTAACATTTCAAATTCATTACTATGGGTTGTAAATTTTGAATTTTTAAAATGAAAATCATAGTATTCTTTTTACATTCATGAAGGTTTTTAACATGTGGAACTAAACTTCTATATCTTTGGACTTCATCACCTACAAATTCTATTCCTGGAACAGTCCCCAAAAAAGGATACGTCATGGAAAGAATAGTGCTGCAGGTAATGGTATTTCTTGACACGTGGAGAGGTTTAAATTTAAATTTCTTTATAAAGAGTGTGTGTGTATACTATGATTTGTGGTGTTCTTAAAGAAACCTAATTGACCTTGTTTTAATCTCAGGATCTATCTTATATTTAAATACTAATATTTCTGAGAAACAATAAAACATGCACTGTACCCATCCCAAAATATATATTTTGGCACATATTTTGGCATATATATATATATATATATATACGTGCTATTTAGAATTACCAGCAACGATAATCACCTTCATCAAAAAGACAAGAAGCGTTACTTTAATATTCAATCTAAATTCCACCGTGATTGTTTAGAAAAATCAGTTTTCTTAAAGAAGTTAATGTGGCAAATAATTTGATCAACTTCTGTTAAATTTTTAAGGTTGATTTTCCTTCTCCTACATTTGATATTATTTATACAACTCCTCAATTTGACAGAAGCATAATACAGCAACACAACTTAGAAACACTGGAGAATGATATAAAGGGGAAACTTCTTGATATTCTTCACAGAGACTCATCACTTGGGTATGCTGTTTATTCTGTTTTGCCTGGGTATCTCCTACAATGGAAAGCTCAAGTTAAAGATTTATATTAAATGCCCTGATTTAGTTCATGATTTATCAGCACTCTTGGTGTGAAAAGTTTTCTGTTTAACTTATTTAATTGTATAAAAAAGACTAAATGATTACATAAAAATTTAGAAAATTGTATAAGTCAAACTTTTTGCTTGATCAAAAGGCACACAACAGACTGAACTACATTTGGAATAAATATCAATAAATTAATTTTTTAATCTGTAAAGAACATTTTCATATTAATAAGATTAAGATCAACTCTTCAGGAATGAAGAAGACAAAGTATGAACAGGCAGTCCTATAAAGGTTGCAATGTGTGTATTCTGTGACCCACCAGTGGCCCTTCCAGTAATATACAGTAGCGAAAACCCTTTTATATTTTCTTATGTAGACAGAAATGTTTGTTGAATGTTTGCATTTATTTGGATTACTGAAAAACTAATTAGAAATGTCCATGACTAGGGCATTTATGGTACATTTATCCAATGGAGAACTATGCAACCATTAAGAATGAGGTTAGCTAGGCTTGGTGCCTCACCTTGTAATCCCAGCAACTCAGGAGTCTGAGACAAGAGGATCGCTTGAGGCCAGGAGTTCAAGCCATCCTGGGCAATGTTGTGAGACCGCCATCTCTAAAAAAAAATTTTTTTTAAGTTATCCTGGCTTGGCAGTATGCAACTGTAGTCCCAGCTACTCGGGAGGCTGAGGCAAGAGGATCACTTGAGCCCGGGAGTTCAAGGCTGCAGTGAGCCATGATCATTCCATTGCCCTCTGGCCTGGGCAACAAAGTGAGACCTTGGTCTAAAAAATAAAATAACTAAAAAGAATGAAGCTATAGCTACATGCACTAATATGTAAGATATGTTAAATGAAGAAAACAAGGAGCAGAATAATGCATATAGTTTATTACCGTGAACATAAAAGAAAAAAGGGATCTACATACACCCACATGTATCCTATATGAGTAGATTATCTCTGGAAGAGTACACAAGCTTAGGCAGTTGCCTCTGGAGAGGAGAATTGGAAAGAGAAAGAATTCACTGTACACCTTTTGCAGTATTTGAATTTTTTTAGTATACCACATAAAGTGAACACATTTCAGTGCCCGTTTTTTTTTTTAAGAGACAGGGTCTTGTACTGTTGCCCAGGCTGGAGTGCACTATCACTGTCATAGCTTACTGCAACCTCAAATTCCTGGGCTCAGGTGATCCTCCTGCCTGAGCCTCCTGAGTAGTTGGTACTACGGGTGTGTACTACCATGCCCGGCTAATTTTTAAATTTTTTGTAGAGACAGGGTCTTGCTATGTTGCCCAGGCTGGTATTGAACTCCTGGTCTCAGGCGATCTGCCTTGGCCTACCAAAGTTGCTGGGATTATAGGTGTGAGCCATTGAGTCTGGCCTTGGTGCATTTATTATATATATAAAAATGGATAAATGGATAGTAAAATATGAAATGTTTCATTCAAACAAACATTTGTCATTAAGCTTAAAACAAATAGAATTAGAATCTTCAAAATGAGTCCTTTTCATTTTGAATATTCCTGAAATAAACTATATAATCATCTTCTAAAATTTTATAGTTGCATTTGTTTTTTGTATGGCATTTGATTTTACTCATGTGAAGTGGATAAAAGTCCTTACTGTCTCTTAGGATGGGATCTGCTTTTTCAACGCTAATTTCTAGTACCTGGCATCTGGTTAGAGTTCCTTAAATTTCTATTGTACTGAATTATCCTTCATTTTCCTAACTAAGGCTATTTTATCAAAGCAGAATGATTTTTTTTGTCCCGAAATTAGGGTAAATTAGTGGTGTTTGCTATATATTGCATTTTTCTGTTCCAAATTAGTATTAATGATTTTACCAAGAAGTGGCTTACCTAAATGAATAAATTTCTTCTTTGTGTTTTTAATCATTGAGATAAATGATGTCGTTTTGATGTCACTGAGAAGTAATTTAATTCTATTACATATGCAGACTTTCTAAAGAAGATAAAGCTTTTCTGTGGGAGAAACGTTATTATTGCTTCAAATACCCAAATTGTCTTCCTAAAATACTAGCAAGTGCCCCAAACTGGAAATGGGTTAATCTTGCCAGAACTTACTCATTGCTTCACCAATGGCCTCCGTTGTACCCACTGACTGCGTTGGAACTTCTTGATTCACAGTAAGTCAAATACATCTGTTTGCTCTGTTTTATAGTCAGTTTTTCCAGTAAGGTATTATGTTGCAGGAGTATTTCCCTTTCTTTAACCTGAAAGCAATTCAATACAATATAAATGTATATTTATACCAACATATTCTTTATGCTGGGGTTATCCAAAAAGCATTTCATGTCATTTAAAATTAATCCAAAGAAAAGGTTATGTTGTATATTTATGATATGGACCAAAATTAATTTTTATAAACTTAAGATTTCTAAATAGTCCCAAAACTGAATCTATATAGCACAGTAAGATTTTCTTCCTAAAAAGGAAGAAACACACTGTTTTGAATAAAGAGCTATTTAAGTATTCTTTGTCAGGAACAGATTGAGATTGTGTTTTCAAGAAATACAGCTTCATTAGAAAGAAATCCACTTCCTTCTAGATTTGCTGATCAGGAAGTGAGATCTCTAGCTGTGACCTGGATCGAGGCCATTACTGATGATGAGCTAACAGATCTTCTTCCACAGTTTGTGCAGGTGAGTTTTTTGCTAGGTCATCTTCCTTTTCACTTTCCCCACAGTTTTGAGGGGAACTTGCTGACGGAACCCTCTTCTGTTTTGATTAAAAGTAGTTTGGTAGCGTGGGAACATTGAGGGGTATTGCATGTGGATTTTGTGTGAATTTTTTCACATTATTGTCATCTACCCCACTTGAATATTGTATATAGGTACCTGGATTTTCAGTCTCAGACTTTTTAGAGTCTCAGAACAAACCAGACTTGAGCTTTTCCTTGATTTTTTTCTTTACTGATCAGTTAAACATAGCTAGTGAATGTTATCCCTAAGTCTATACTTTTGTGCTTGGTTTCATTAATTTGGCCTAAGTTAATTCATCTGTTTCATTTTTATAAGTATCATCTTTCATCAATAAGAGTAATACTTTATATAGTTTCTCTTTTGATATTTTTATCTGAACAATTCAGTATAGGTGTTACCACTAGTAATTCTTATTTTCTTTTACACATAGGCTTTGAAATATGAAATTTACTTGAATAGTTCATTAGTGCGCTTTCTTCTGTCCAGAGCATTGGGAAATATCCAGATAGCACACAATTTATATTGGTAAGATTTAAATTTTATTTCCATTCCTAGAATTTCTAGAGATGGCATACTCTGTAAGTCTAAATGGTATGCCAGGACTACTTACTGTGGATACCAAATGTTTTATTGAAGGCATTATTTTAAGGAAGCTGAAATTTTATGTCCTTAGAAATAAAACCACAAATAACAAAACCTTCTATTGCAAAATATGTGGCATGTTATATAGCTCTACAATAATGAATACGTTTTTTAGATAGCTTAAAATAAATTCTTGCATATCAAAAATTGAACTTGTTAAATTGATTTTTGAGGGAGTTTCATCAAGTTCTCAGAAGTGGCTGATGTAAATATTTTGCTGTATTAGGCTTCTTAAGGATGCCCTGCATGATGCACAGTTTGGTACCCGGTATGAACATGTTTTGGGTGCTCTCCTCTCAGTAGGAGGAAAAGGACTCAGAGAAGAACTTTTAAAGCAGACGAAACTCGTACAGCTTTTAGGAGGAGTAGCAGAAAAAGTAAGGCAGGCTAGTGGATCAGCTAGACAGGTATGTATCCATAAAAAGTAACATTAATGTTTCCATATTAAGGGATCTTTATGGTGCTGACAGAGTAAGTTGTTACTCCTTTTATCAGTAGACTCCCAACAGAACTCTAACTACACTGTACTATGCTATTTGGGGTGGATAAATACAAAAGTTATTTAAAATATATAGGAAAATATTTCACAAACTAACTGAGAAGATTGATGCTTTTTAATTTGGATGCTTATTACCTCCTTTCTGATTAAAATTTTCTTGAATTTCTTTTTCATTAATTTTTCTTAAAATTTTTGTAATTAAAAAAGTAATGAAAGTATGAGTAAATGCTAATTTTTTTTAAAAAATCCAGATAATGAAGTAGTTTATAGAATAAAAATGAACTGTTTATCATTTTCAATTCACTTTTCCAGTTTTTCCCTATAGGTAATTATTATTCATAGTTTGCCATATGTCCTTCGTGGTCATTTTATATGACCGTACACATATATACACTTACATGCGCAGATTTTTAGAGGTTTTGAAAAAAATTTTTAGCAGAAACTGAATTGCATTATTACACATACATATACATATTCTTCTTGAGGTAAAATTCACATTACGTAAAATTCACCATTTTAACCATTTAAAAGCGTACAATTCAGTGGCTTTTAGTACATTCACAGTGTTATACGGTCACTGCCCCTATCTAATTCTGGAATTTTTTTATCTTATCAAAAAGAAAACATGTACCCATTTAACCACTCAGTCTCCATTTCTCCCTCCTCCCAGCCGCTGGTAATCAATAATCTGCTTTCTGTCAATATAGATTTGCCTATTCTGGGCACTACGTAGAAATGGAATCATATAATATGTGGTCTTTTGTGTCTAGTTTCTTTCCCTTAGCATAATGTTTTCAGAGTTCATCCATATTCTTGCATGTTTAAGTACTTCATGCCTTTTTATGGCTAAATAATATTCCGTTGTGTGCATATACCACATTTTGTTCATTCATTAGTTGATGGACATCTGGGTTGTTTCCATTTATGAATAATGCTGGCTATTATGAATAATGCTGCTGTGACTATTCACATACAAATTTTTGTTTGAATACTTGTTTTTACTTTACCTGGGAATGGAATTGCTGGGTCTTGTGGTAATTCTGTGCTTAACTTCTTGAGGAACCATCACACTCTAGTGTCTGCAGCAACTATACCATTTTATATTACCACCAGCAATATATGAGGGTTTCTGTTTCTCCACATCCTCACCAGCATTTATTTTCTGGTTTTTTGATTATAGCTATTTTAATGGGTGTGAAGTGGTATCTTATTGTGGTTTTGATTTTCATTTCCCTAATGTCTAATGATGTTGAACACATTTTCATGTGTTTCTTGGCCATTTGCGTATCTTCTTTGAAGAAATGTCTATTCAAAGTCCTTTGCCCATTTTTAAATTGAACTATCTTTTTATTGTTGAGTCGTAAGAGTTCTTTATATATTCTGGATATGAGACTTTTATCAGATATACTATTTGCAAATATTTTACCTATTCTGCGGGTTTTCTTTTTACTTTCTTGCTAGTGTCCTTTGATGCACAAAATTTTTAAATTTTGATGAAGCCCAGTTTATTTTTTCTTTTGTTTGTGCTTTTGGTGTCCTAAGAATCCATCAAATGCAATGATATGAAGGTGTACACCTGTGTTTTCTTCTAACATTTTTATAGTTTTAGCTCTTATATTTAGGTCTTTGATCCATTTTGAGTTAAATTTTGTATGTGATAGAATGTAAGGGTCCAACTTCATTCTTCTTTGTGTGGTTATCCAGTTGTCTTAGCACCATTTTGTTGAAGAGACTCTTCTTTCCTAATGGAATGGTTTTGATACCCTTGTCAAAAATCAGTTGACTATATACATGAGTTTATTTCTAGACTCTTGATTCTATTCTATTCATCTATATGTCTATCCTTATGCCACACTGTTTTGATTACCATAGTTTTGTAGTAAGTTTTGAAATCAGGAAACACGAGTCCTTCAACTTTGTTCTTTTTCAAGATTTTTTGGCTTTTCAGGGGTTCCTTGCAAGTCCATATGAATTTTGGGATCAGTGTGTTCATTTCTGCAAAAAAGCAGTTGGAATTTTGATAAGAATGGTGTTGAATCTGTAGATTAATTTGTGAAATATTACAATTTTAATAATATTAAGTCTTCTAGTTCATGAACACTGAGTGTCTTTTCAGTTGCTTAGATCTTCTTTAATTTCTTTAAACAATTATACTTTTTTTACACAAAGTTTTTTAAAAAGTCATTGCTTTTTTACTTCATCTTAGAGAATTCATGTTGGTACATATAATTGTACTTCATTTTTTAATAGATACATAATATTATAAAATATAGCATAAATTATGTGGTGCTTTTTGTGTTTTTTTAATTGTTTTTTGCGTTTTTTTTTTTTTTTTTTTTTTTTTTTTTTTTTTTTTTTTTTTTTTTTTTTTTTTTTTTTTTTTTTTTTTTTTTTTGAGACAGGGTCTTCTTCTATTGCCTGGGCTAGGGTGCAGTGATGCAATCACAGCTCACTGCAACCTCAAACTCCTGGGCTCAGGTGATCCTCCTGCCTCAGCCTCCTGAGTAGCTGGGACTACAGGTGTCTGCCACCACACCTGGCTAATTTTCTTTTTTTCTTTTTTGTGGAGAATGGGGTCTTCCTGTTGCTCAGGCTGGTCTTGAACTCCTGGCCTCAAGTGATCCTCCCACGTCGGTCTCCCAAAGTGCTAGGATTATAGGCATCAGCCACCACACCTGGCCTGTAGCGTGAATTATCAACCATTACCTCTGTTTAAGTTGTTTACACATTTTTCCTTTCCCACACAGTGCTTCAGTGAACTTCAGTGTATAAGTTTTTGCTTCTTTGTTAGTATTCTTTATAGGGCATGCCAACAATGAAATAGCTCAGTTGAGAGCTACATACATTTTTAGTTATAATACCTAATGTTAGATTACAGATATGCCAGAACCGTAGTGAGTTCACTTGCTCAAGGCTTCTTGAGTGTGGCTCCAGGACATGGTCCTCAAATTTGGCTCAGAATAAACCTCTTTACATTAAGGAAAAAAAAAAGCTATGCCTGTATATACCTCTCTCCCCACCAACAGATTATAAAATTATTTCCCACTGTTGGATGTTGTCTTTATTTTTCATCTGGTAGATGTAAAATTGCATCTCTTTTTGTTTACTTTCTATTTTTTGACTGTTAGTAAGCCCTTAACATTTTCATGTACATTAGTTGGCCATATGTACTTTTCCCCCCATCTTCGTAGCCTTTGCCCATTCTAATTTTATTTTACAGTAAAAATTAACTCTCTTTAGCAACAACTTTTTTTGAGCATGTGACAGTTGGGCATTTTATAAATTGTGTCCACAGCATAATTTGTCATCTTAAAATAGGTCTTCATTTTTATTATGTACTTACAGTAATCAATCTCTTTCTATAGGTTGTCCTCCAAAGGAGTATGGAACGAGTCCAGTCCTTTTTTCTGAGAAATAAATGCCGTCTCCCTCTCAAGCCAAGTCTAGTGGCAAAAGAATTAAATATTAAGGTGACACATACAATACTTATAAGTTATATTACATTTCAAAATAATACATAGGATGGAGAACGGGTAGGTATGCTTAAGGCAAATGAGGATAAAACCTGCATAGGTTGGTTATAAGTATGTATGGATCGATATCTGTTTGTGATTAAAATCCATATTTATCTCAGCATATTTTTACCTAATCACAATTCCTGAAAGAAAAAAATGTAAAGTTTTTACTACCTTGGGTTTTTAATTTTTCTCTTAAATTGTTCCCACTGTCTTAAATTATCTTTTAGTCAGTTTCATTTTAAAATAAGATTTGATCTTTGCTAATGAAATTGTTAAAGTTTTTGTCAATATTTGATTTTATGGCTAATTGGTTATGATAGTACCTTAAGTAAAAAAAGCAGAGATCTCATCTCAAGATCACAGTGATTTGCAGCTGCAGTCCCCAACCTTTTTGGCACCAGGGACCTGCTTCATGAAAGACAATTTTTCTGGGGATTAGGTGGGTGGAGGCAGAGCTCTCTCTCAGCTCTCTGCCACTCACCTCTTGCTGTGCGCCCCCACCCTTCCTAAGTTTCACAGCAGATAATTTTTCACAGACTGTGGTGGGGGATGGCAGGGGACACAGCTCTGCAGCTGGTCCCTAACAGGCCACAGTACTGGTCCATGGCCCAGGGGTTGGAGACTGCAGATTTAGAGGAAGGATAAGAGTATCACAAGTCTTTGTATTCTATTGCGGGATTAAGACACTTATAAAGCTCAAACTTCAAAAGTTTTTGTCTCGAGTCAAGTTTTTGCTTCTCTGCCTTTTACTCATACATGCTACATTAAAGTTTCAAAAGTATTTTTATATACCTATTATCTGCCAAATAATCTAAAAAGCAGTTCTCTTATGTTATTTCATTTACCATAATTTAAAGGAACAAACAAAACAGAAAATGCCTAGGACAAAATAATTCTAAATCTGTTTTTATTTCAGTGTTGTCTTTCTAATGCTTAACATGTTGTATTTGCAGTCATGTTCGTTCTTTAGTTCCAATGCTGTGCCCCTAAAAGTCACAATGGTGAATGCTGACCCTATGGGGGAAGAAATTAATGTTATGTTTAAGGTGAGCAAAATAAAGTTACTTTTTTATTTAATGGCAATTTAGAAATTCTTCTATCAAATTCCTTTTCTAAAATTACAAAGGTAATTTTGTTTATTTAATATTTAATTAAGTTGAGTAATTATATATGAAAAATTATCTGTGATATAAATTGTTCCCCACAGATTTGGGAACAAATGCATCTCCAGGCTAGAGCTGCTGCATATGGTTATGCTTGTTGAGCATATCGGTAACTCCAGGTAGTGCCTTCATGTGGGCTGTGACGTCAATGGCATCCCCTAGAGTTGTGCAGTGCAAAACTGCAAAACCATAAGCAGTGGCACTCGTCTTTGGAACCATGTAACTTGTCTGTGGGGAGCAACAGGACTGGAGTACTACAGAGTAATCTATTACCTATCAAAATTCTGTGTAGTTGTGATCATAATTTGTATGTTTTGAAAAAATAATGGACAATGTTAGTTAATTCAATGAAGTGGTTAAGTGAAGGTTCATATGTGTGTGTGTGTGTGTGTGTGTGTGTGTGTGTGTGTGTGTGTAGCTTTGATATATATGGCAACTTTCCATATACTCAGATCTAGTTTTTGGCCCTATTTCATTTTATTAATGTAGGTGCCTTTTCCTAAAAGAGTTCCATCTGTTTTTTCTTTCTTTCTTTTTTTTGAAATCCATGGGTGAAACCATCTGTTTTGATTAGAGAGAGTTTTAATATTTATTAAGGCAGGTTCCCGTTATTCTTTTTCATAATTTTCTTGGCTAGTCTCAAAAGTATATTCATCATTATGTATTTTTTTTTCTATATATATTTTTAGCTGTCCAATTCATTTCTTTCTATTTTTGGTAGAGACGGGGTCTTGCTCTTGCTCAGGCTGGTCTCGAACTCCTGAGCTCAGGACGATCCGCCCGCCTCAGCCTCCCAGAGTGCTAGGATTACAGGCGTGAGCCACCGCGCCTGGCCTATATTCATCATTATGTATATTAAAATTATTTTATCCAGTTTAAAAAGGAAAATGAAAACTTGCTGGGGTTGCAGTTAGAATTAATTTATTTTGGGAAGGTGAATATTTAAGTAAACTTTTTATTTTGAGATATTTATAGACTCATAGGCAGTTGTAAGAAACTATACAGAGAGATCCTGTATACCCTTTTACCCAGTTGTGCAGTATCACAGGATATTGGCATTGATACAGTCAAGTTATGTAACGTTTGATTATCACAAAGATCCCTCATGTTGCCCCTTTAAACAATTGAATATAATTAAGATACCGTAAAACTCAACCTTTTAAAATATACAATTCAGGAAACCGAGACATAAAGACATAAAGTAACTCTCTAGAATGCTGCAAGAGAATAAAAAGGCAGTTTGCAGCAGTTCTGTGTTCATCTCATTTGTCACTTTTCACATTCTCCCCCATGACCCATCCCCAGCTGTTATAGTGTGTAATCTCCTAAGTCTTTTGGAGAGGTACAAGTTTCATTTTGTTTTCTCGATTTCAAGGTTGGTGAAGATCTTAGGCAAGATATGTTAGCTTTACAGATGATAAAGATTATGGATAAGATCTGGCTTAAAGAAGGACTAGATCTGAGGATGGTAATTTTCAAATGTCTCTCAACTGGCAGAGATCGAGGTAAGTCTGTTTGTGTGGCTGTGTCTTGGTGTCTTATTGTTTTCAGTGAATTTAGCTCAGAATGTACCTGCCCTAAGGGTCCTGATGCAGGTATACTGTGATCTCAGTTGTTTCTTATTTTAATCTAGTGTCACTTTATTGATTAAATTCTCATGATTAAATCTCTTTACAAAAACAACTCAGTGGGTAGCCCAAATAAATCCTTTGTCTCCATTAATTGATCCAATGAGGACCCTCTGGTCTTTAGCTTTTGAACTTAAAAGTAAGGCCATAACTGATTTCATTTCTGTAAAATAAAACAGTGGTTACAAAGTTTCTTTTCTTTTTTTTTAACTAAGAAGATTTCTTATTATTTATGGTATAAGTTTTTGAAATAATGTAATGAAAGAATGAAGTAATGAATGTATCTGATACATATTATGTGCTCTGTGTGCTCTATAAATGGCAACCATAATTATTCTTATTCAACAAATGGTTGTATTTTATCTACCATCTGTAAAATGCTAAGAATATGTAGAGCTTATATTTTAGAAAGGAGCAATTAAAGATATATAAAAGTAATTCGTGTGTTAAGAAGCTCAAATCTCTAAGAGAATTACAAAGGTGGTGCTGTGGAGCTTTAAAGGGAAAGATCATCGATGGTTGGTGAAAATGCGAAATGCTTCCCAGATTCTAATCATAGACACTAGGAAGTCACCTAAAAGGTTATGTTTATTTAATTGTCCTTCCAATATTTGCTATTCAGTTTATGCTTAACTGCCTGTAGTGAAGGGAATTTGCTGCATTTGAAGGTAGTCCATTCTATGCTAGATAGCTCTGATACCTCTGAAAGGTAGAATTCATCTAGTATTCAGATGAATAAGGGGGACTGCTTCCTGGTGTCTTTTACCCATTGGTTCCAGTTCTGTTTATAGACTATCATATAATTAAGTTAAATCCCTCTTCAAGATGACCAGTATTGTGGCCTCAGATTCTCAATTCCAAATTCCCCAGCCATTTATCAAAGGTGACTTCAAATTACTTTATCACCTGATTGTTCTCCTTATAAATGGTTCAAGTAATTCATTGCCTTAAGAATGGCACCTGGATTTTGTATATTACAAAAGGGTGGACAAAGTGTCACACATGTGAAGCTTATTCACAAATAAAACCAGTAAGTCACCATCACCGTACTGGCTCCTGCTGTGCCTTGGCCATTCTGTACTTGTGCATGTTGTATCTTAGAAGACTTGGTATAGGACTTTATTAACTTTTTTATATTTCATCTACTGCTTTTCAGCTTCTTGAGTTCTTTTAAAATCTGACTTTTGTTATCTGTCATTGAACCTCTTAGTTTATGTCATAAACAGATTTGAAAAATATATATTCTGTAGCTTCTGCTACGGTCGTTGGGAAACATGTTTACCAAGAAAGGGCCAAAGATCGACTCTGTGACATGCCACTAGAGACCTCCCTTCAGGTGGTTGCTAAATCAAGTACAGTATTTTAATTATTCATCTTCATTGTATTATCAACCACTCCACATTTCTCCATTTTATCCATCAGGACAGCCTGCGAGCCTTATAACTTTTCATTGCTCAAGTTTGGATGTGCAAACTTTATCTCGTCAAAAAAGAAAATCGGGTCAATTTATGAATTCTTGCTGGTCGTTTTTTCACATAGATCTTGTAAAAATGGAAGTTGTTTTATCAAGACTCCTCAATGGGAGCCTGTCATCTCAATTAGATTAGTTTTTTTGTTACCATACTTCGTTCGTAGAGTTGCACTTCCTCTTTCTCCTTTTGGAATTCTGTAACTTTGCAGGCTCAATCAAATTCCCCATGTTTTTATGTTGTTTCTAACTAATGGTTGAGTGCTTACTATTTTCTTTGCCTTATGCTAAGCTAGTCACTTGCGTTAATCTCACTGTATCCTTATTTTTCACATGAAAAAATCATTGCCACATCCTCTGTGAAGTTTTTCACAACCATTTCAGCCTATAGTAATCTCTCCCTTCTTAAGTTTCCTCAGGGCTGGGACTGTCTCTTATCTAGATCGTAGTACTTTGTATATCCTATGAACTATTGGTCCACTGTTTGGTACATCGTGATTAGACATAGTCATAACATCAAGATGGAGATACTCATTGGGACAGATGTCGCTGCAAACTATAAATTAGGTGGCGCAACCAAAAATAAAAGAGCCAAGTGCGTTTACTCTCCCATGTATAACTACTAGAATTAGAACCTGGCACTGCATACTTTTTATTGGGTGCCCTGGAGGCCTTGGCCAATTTTATTTCCTCCCAGTCCTTTGAGAGGCAGATCTCTGTTTCCTTATCTTTTATTTCGACACTAATGCATCACCCTCATTTTTAAAATATGTAAATAAGTTTGAAGTTATATAAATAATATATGCATATAATAAGACATCCAGATAGCATATTACAGAATAAATAGAGGAGTAAATCTTAGTTTTCTCTCACACCTCCATCCTCAATCCTAGGCATCCTACTCCTACAATATAATCAATTATATAGCCTTCTGGGAATATTTTATATATATTCCAATGTGCACAATAGTCTTTCTTTTTAAACACAAAAGATACAGTTCTTCATCTGGATTTTGTCTTTAACATTATTTTTGAGATCTTTTCATCTAAGTACATAGAAACCTACCTCATTGCTTTCTTTTATGTAAATATCATATAATTTATATGTTTGTTATTTGTTTTAAAGGAGTAATAGAGAAAACAAAAAACAATTTGCCCAGCCAGGCATTTACATTCCAGTTAGGAAGACAAAACACATACTTGAGACTTAAGTATATCACAAGGTCAATCTTTATCTGTTCTCCCCTTTGAAAAGCCATAATATACTCTGAAACATCCTTATCTTGCCCAAATACATGATTAGAGAAAGATTTTTGTGCTGAAACAGGACAGTGTGTATCTTTTAAGTAACTTTACCAGCTAGGTCAGTATCATCTAATTTGTAATTAAAATTGTTATCCTTTGGGGATTAGCACATAGGTGTACAGACTAGAGAGTCTCAAATAGTCAAAATCAACATTTATATGTTGGGTACTTGTTAGGGTGAAAACTTACAGGCGTTCTCGGCAGGTTGGAGAAAGATTTCTCACACAGTGATTAAGATATATAGAAGTAAATGTTTATTTATTTTCCAGAGAGAGAGAGTGAGTGAGGCCACGGCACTGAAGAAAAGGTAGAGGGTAGTGCTGGGCCCTCAGGGAAAGTTGTTTGGAGTTCTACAGGGTAAAAATGGCTCTTTTTTTCTCTGCTTCAGTAGACTGATAACAGAAGCAGCAGCAAAGCTGTTGTATGTGTTCTTCTTTTTGGCTTATCTGAGTCCTTGGAATCTGGTTTTTGGCAGAAACTGAGGCAGAGAGTTGGAATGGGGAGCTCACATCCCTACTGTCCGCTTAGGGCTCTTCAAGGCTGAGAAAATGAAGTCTTAGAGATAACGAGTTAGGCCACAGGTGTTTAATTAAAACAAAGGGGTAGTTGTGAGCTTTCTTTTCAAAGGGGCAGCTATATGTTGTGAGTTTATTTCTTTTTCTGTTTGATAGTTTATTTTCCTCTGTTAGATAGGTTGTTAGTAAGGCCACCTTTCAGTACTTTTAAAAATAAAAAAAATTTTTGATTGCTCACATTTTCCAGCATAGCCTGCCAGACTTGATTTCTTTGAAAGTGACAGTTGCCAGCTGGTGTCTTATGTCAAAGATTGAAAACTATAAATTTTTAAAGGGCTTGTTTGTGGTAGACATTTTCACATAACTTAATATTTTGTCATTAAAGGCATGGTGGAGTTAGTTCCTGCTTCAGATACCCTCAGGAAAATCCAAGTGGAATATGGTGTGACAGGATCCTTTAAAGATAAACCACTTGCAGAGTGGCTGAGGAAGTACAATCCTTCTGAAGAAGAATATGAAAAGGTGATTAGCATGTCTCCTTATTCTAAGTAACTTTGCCAAAAATGTATTACAAAGGTTTTAAGTGCTTTCATTTTCTAGCTCTGGTGACTAAATAGCCATTTAGTCTAAGTCAAGAAAATAGCATCTTTCTCTAAGCGTAGGAAAAAATATAAAATAGAATGCGTTTAATGGCAGGCATCTGAGTGAAACCAATGTTAAATTATCCAAAAAAACATTCCAAACACATTACTTAGAGGCCAGAAAAACAAAAGTATTTTTATAACCCAGAATGTTATATTTCCTAAAGATCTTGGAAGAAGTTATGGAAATGAGTATGAGTGGTTGGTTTCATCATGTGGTAGTTAAGAGGATAAATTGTGGGCTAGATTCTCTGGGTTTGAATTCAGGCCCCAAGTCACTGACCAGCAACAGGGCCTTGGGCAAATTATTTAACCTCTTTGTGCCTCAGTGACTTCTGCTATAAAATACAGTACATATTATAGTATTACAGTATAGATTATGGTTGTATAAATAAGTTCTCATATAGTTTTTGTGAGAATTAAATGAGTTAATATATATAAAGCACTGCAGAGAGAAAATTGTATAATTGATAGCTGTTCATTATTATTGGAATCATCAGGTTTTTTGTTTTAATATTATTTTGAATTACACATGAGGAAAGGGCAATTTCTTAGGACATAAAGCGTCCAACAATCCTCACTTGGCTTAAGGAAGACTCAAGAATACTTTCAATAGTATATACTTAGACTCCTGTTTTAATGTCATTTAGCTTCCTAGTTTATGTATTATTAATGTATCACCTTTATAGATATACAGGTGCTATCTGTTGACCTACAAAGGTAAAGCAGGGAAATTTTGTCCTTTGTGGGTCTTTTAAACTGTAAGATCACTCCCTTTTCTTACTACTTTGTGGTCTGGGGAAAGCAGCACAGCAGAAGGCAATACTTGTTTTAATAATGTTAGCTTTTTTGTGATTCCTAGTGAGTCCTTTGACAAAATAATTGTCAAGTAGCATACATAAAGTACCTTTTATGCATTTGGTTTTTAATGTGATTTAATAAGTAAGAGGGAATATGACATAGTGGGGTCACATTGCCTGGGTTTCAATCCTGGCTCTGCCACTTAACAATTATGTGATCTTAGGCAAATAACCTCTTTATGTGTCAGTTTCTCTCATCTATAAAATGGTGATAATAATAGTACCTAAGTCATTGATTTGTTATGAGATTCTAAATGAGTTAATATATATACAGAGAGAGAAAGAAAGTACCTGGTTTGTGTAAACATTTGCTGTTATCATTGGTAATGATTTCTGGGGAATTATGGGATAAAATTAACAGCCATATGACTGCACCGCTCAGAAATATGGTATTTTGAGAATAAACTAAATACACATACTTTACATAAAAATACTCATTGTATGCATCTTGCTGTATCCTTCCGTATAATATTATGTTAGTAATTTTATTAATCCCCAGGATAGGCAGGACGTAGTCATAGAATCAAGGTGGAGGTACTCATTGAGGAAGGATGTTGCTGTGATTATAAACTCGGTGGTGCAACCAAAAATAAAAGAGCCAGATGACTTCACTCCGCCATGTGGAACCAGACTACTAGAATTAGAACCTGGCACTGCATACTTTCTGTGGTGTGCCCTGGAGGCCTTGTGAAAGTGAAAGAAGGTCTCTAGCCTTGAAGAACTTGTAGGTGACATATAGGGAGTCGCCAAAAGAGAAATGAAATACATTAATTATATTATTGGGTGTTGTAAGATATGAGCTGAGTTTCTTTACACATGTCCTTCCTATAAGTAGAGAAAAAAAAAAGAAAACCCCAAAATCTTCTTTCTAGATGAATTTTTTTCCACAATGATGTCACCGGTGGTAAGCGGCAGAGTCTGTGAGGAGCAGGGTTCCACAAACATGATGCTTAAATGCTGTTCAAAGCCAGCATGTAGCCTAAGTAGGGACTGGTAGGGATCCCTGCCTATTATAAGACAAAAACTAGAAAAGGGACAGTAACCACCTTTAGAAGAGTGTTTTCGTATTCGAAATATGAAAAGGCTGGCTTTTATTACTATATCCTAATTTGCATACTATTGAGAGAGTGGATTACAATAGTGTTTTTAAAGAGTGATGAATTACATTAATCTTTGAAAACTCTACCTCCTTTAAAAGTAATTTTTTCCTAAAATTATTTTATATCTTTCTAATAGGCTTCAGAGAATTTTATCTATTCTTGTGCTGGATGCTGTGTGGCCACCTATGTTTTAGGCATCTGCGATCGACACAATGACAATATAATGCTTCGAAGCACAGGACACATGTTTCACATTGACTTTGGAAAGTTTTTGGGCCATGCACAGATGTTTGGTAGCTTTAAAAGGTACTAATATTATTATTATTGCTATTGCTAGGGAAAAAGGGTACTTCTTGTTTGAGAAGTTAACGTCCCAAATCTTGCCTTTTTCTTGCTATGCATTGCCTTGTGGCTCCCTTTTAGCATAACCGGGGATGAACAAGGCCCGAAGAGATGACTTTACCACATAGTAGATGAGAGTGTGTGTGTCTGTACACGTGCACGCACGTGTGTGTGTGTGTGTGTGTGTGTGTGTGTAAACTTTGTTGAAACAAATTAAGGTATATTTTACTTTATCTAGTTAGCAGTAACTATTAGTAATGGTTTAGTTTGTGTAATGGCAGTGAGTACAAAGTTTTTCTCTTTGTATGTTTGTTAACTACTATTTGGTCTCTCTTTGGGTTTGTGAATTTATGAATATCCCCTTGGAGAAAATTTTATATATAAATTCTATCTAAATAATGAGATTATGATGTGATAGCTTTCTTGAAAATGTGAATTTTAAAGAATTATGGAAATTCAGAACTGCCTGATATGAAGTTTCCTCAGAAATTGCTACAGCTCAGATAGCTTAATTTAATACCATGTAATAGCAATAGCACTATTTGAATATCTTCTGTAAATAATACTTTGTGTGTACTTTCATGGTAAATAGGGATCGGGCTCCTTTTGTGCTGACGTCTGATATGGCATATGTCATTAATGGGGGTGAAAAGCCCACCATTCGTTTCCAGTTGTTCGTGGACCTCTGCTGTCAGGCCTACAACTTGATAAGAAAGCAAACAAACCTCTTTCTTAACCTCCTTTCACTGGTAACTGTTCTTTATAAGCATTTAATTAATTTTATATTAATGCATTTGTATTTTAATACCTAAAAAAGGATTTTTTTTGGTGATTTTGGAATAAAATTTTTACTATAGTCACAAATGTCAGGTAATAAATTATTACTGTAATATTTTTAAATTACTGCTCTGTGAAATAAACTAGATGCAGGAGTACTTATTGTCTGACTCCATTTATATAAAATACAAAAAATAAGCCAGTAGAGTGGCTACCCTGGGAGTGGGGAGTAGCAGTAACTGAAGCTCAAGAAGGGCTTTTGGGATGCAGATGTCTTAATCTGGGTGTGTTCTGATTGTGAACATTCTTTAAGCTGTACATTTAAGGTTTCTGTCATTTTCTGGATGTATATTATTATATATGTAAGTAAAAAGTAAAAAACAAAACAAAAACAGAAAAACTCAGCATGATTATTGTGACTGAAATTGATGTGGTAATAAAAACGGAGGCCTAGACAAAAGGAGGTCTGGATTTTACTACTTTTATTCCATAACTGGCTCTGTGACTTCCAACAAGTCACTTGGTGTCCTTGGCCTTGATTTTCTCATTCGTAAGGTAATCACTTAGGTAAACTCCTCAAAACTATGATGTTTGCTTTAGTTCTAATTACTTGACCAGCCTGTAGGAAGGGGTGGGGAAAAGATTTTTTAAAAATATAACCCACAAATATATATATATATATTTAACATATTTATATTTAAATGTATATATTTTTATATATATGTATCTCAAATATAACCCACAAAACTTTTTTTTTCCTTCTACAGATGATTCCTTCAGGGTTACCAGAACTTACAAGTATGCAAGATTTGAAGTATGTTAGAGATGCACTTCAACCCCAAACTACAGATGCAGAAGCTACCATTTTCTTTACTAGGTAAGGCATAATTAAGTATATTGGAGAAGCCACATGCTATTTGGCTTTGATTTGTTTTACCTTCGTTTAAACCAATTCTATATATCAAAATTCTGATTTACAGGAAAAAATTATCATTCACAATATTAGCAAATAGTAGGTTGTCAAAAGTTTATTTACTGAAAAAATTTAGAGGATTTGCAATAACACTTTAAAAAATACATTTATTTCCCAGAAGATATATGCTCTCAAGGTTTATTTCATATATGATTTCAGTGATAAAAACTCTATTTTTGAACTGTTTCTGAGAAACATGTTTTCTACAGTGCCATGTATCTCTTTAAGGTTTGTTTCTAAAATGCTATAGGTACTGATCTATTTTTCAGGATTTTGCCATGACAGTTTTCATGGATACCCTAAGTGCTTAAAACAGCAAACTCCGGGTCACTGCAGCAGTAAACTGTTATGACATAGTACTTGGAAACACATGTACCAATGATTGGCATTTGACTTTGTTGTTATTGTTTTACAAACATCTTCCTAACAAATGTGCTCTAAAGGTCTGGTGATCAGGTTGGTCACTGACTACTGCTGCCACATCATCACAGTACCACAGCAGGGAGGGACACATGAGCTCATTTTCTTTTCTCTCCTTTTTCTCTTGCCTTCTTCCTCTCAGTGGAGAAGAGGTATAAAACATTGGACTGGACTTCACTAGTCTCAAGAGTCTGGGCTGAAATGAATTGAAGGAAGCTGACTTTTCTATAGCCTTCCAAACTAATCCTCACAATTTAGGTATTGATGGGTTTTCTTTTGTTTTGTTTTTTAAAAGATTCATTGGCTCCCCTGGGCAAAACTACAAAGCAGGCATATGTTCATCTGCCTGCTTGGACTTCCATAACAAAATACTATAGACCGCGTGGCTTAACCAACAGATATTTATTTTCTCACAGTTCTGTAGGCTTGGAAGTCCAACATCCGGGTGCCAACCAATTAGGTTCCTGGCAAGGGCTCCCTTACTAGATCACAGATGTCTGCCTTCTCGCTGTATCCTCACATAGAAAGAGTGGGTTGCCTCATCTCTTCTTATACGACACCCTTGTTGGATCAGGGCTCTACTATTTATGACCTCATTTAACCTTATTAATTACCTCCATAAAGACCCTGTGTCCAAACACAGTCACATTGGGGATGGAGGATTCAGCATATGAATTTGAGGGAACACAAACATTCAGTCCATAGCGAGGCAAAAACCTGTGTTTGAGATTCTCTCACTTTTTCTCTTTATGAATCTCCTTCATCTTTCTGGCTTCCTTAACCCTATTCCTGAGACTACTTGTTTCCTCTGCTTGTCAAAAATTCTATCTAGGCCTACCTTCCAAACTACCCATCGTATCAAAACTTTTTTTCCCAACTGAGTGAAATTATGATTACCTGAAGGAGTCTGACACCAAATTCTACTATTTGAGAGAAGAGAATTTTCTAAAATTTGGATTACCTCGAATGCTTTCTTTCATACCTATTTACTTGTCACTTTCCCCCTTTATTATAAGGCAATATAATAGAATAATGAAGTCATCTTTTTAGCATTGTGTCAGTTATCTCCCATCCCTAATAGCTCTTTAATTGCACCCGACAGGGCTCAAGAAAACCAAGCATCATTTCTTTTTTAGGCTGAATTTTTTTGTTGGGGTGAGTTGTATTTAAAGTGTTTGGCTTATAGAACAAAAGGAATTCTTGGCAAAGTGAGAATCTGCTTAATATTTTAAAAGGAATGAAAGTGTTTTTCATCTTTTATTATGTTGAATTTGCCATGTGTTCTTGTGAACATTTACTATTAACAAGTTTTCTGATTATTTCGTAGGCTGATTGAGTCAAGTTTGGGAAGCATCGCCACAAAGTTTAACTTCTTTATTCACAACCTTGCTCAGCTTCGTTTTTCTGGTCTTCCTTCTAATGATGAGCCCATCCTTTCATTTTCACCCAAAACATACTCCTTTAGACAAGACGGTCGAATCAAGGAAGTCTCCGTTTTCACATATCATAAGAAATACAACCCAGATAAACATTATGTAAGTTTGGTTTCAGTATTTGTAGACAATCATGCATGTATTACTGTTGTCCTTTCTACTTCCTTTGCTGACTCTGCTAAAGTTCTGAGCATTTGTTCCATTCATGCTTGTTTCTTCCTTGGATGTTCCAACAAAAAGCAAATGTACTTGAAGTATCTCTAATTTTGGGGGGTATTTATTTCTTGCTAAATTTGCCTCAAACCTTTGAGGATCAAACAATATTCTTCCTTTCAGAGACAAGGCTAAAAGGGTGGTGCTATTCTGCTTGTCTCATTCCTTATCTTCAATTTTTCCTTAATTTCAAAGGAAAGCTTGCTCATTGTAACAAATTCAACCAATACAGAAGTATACAAAGTAAAAAATCCAAGTTCCTATTTTACTCTCTGGATAATATAACATGCAGTTTGTTTTTGAACAAAAACAGGATCTTCAGTGTGCTTTTTCCCCCTCGAGACTATAATAATATCATTTTTCTTGCTGTTATTTTTTACCATTATGCTAAAATTTTTGTTCAATAATACTTTCCAGCACTGTCAGTTTTTAAATTTTTTGACAAATTCATAGATTTTAGAAAGCTATTTCACTATTATTTTAATTTTCACCTATTTTAGTAATAAATTTTAGTGTCTTTTTGTATGTTTATTATTTTTTTAAGTAGTCCAGTCTTTCCCCAGTGATTAATAATGCCACCTTTAAATATATAAAGTTTATATAAATATCCCTGAATATATTTCTGGTCTTTTATAGAGATATCTGGCTCTTTCTGCACCAGTATTATATTCTTTAAAGTGCTACAACTTTTATAATAGTTTAAATATTCAGCAAAACAAGTTTTCCTACCCCCGCCCATAAGCTTTTTGCCTTTTTTTCTATTGACTTTCTTAAATGAAGTTATATTTTTATTGGAATTGCACTAATTTTTAGATTTGGAAAGTACATTTATTCAATCCTGGAAATAAAATGGCTTTTGCTTTCAAGTTATAGTTTATCTTACAATGGTTATGATCCCTTTTAGAATGTAGTTAAATGTGCTATAAATACAATGACTTTTATATTTGCTATTTCCTATTGGTGACATATATGTTCTTACCCAGTTAAAAGCACTTGGATTACATATAATGATCAAGCTTTAAGTTTCTTTTCTGTCAGGAAAGATTTTATTGGAAATTTGATGTGTTTGGGGTGTGATTTCTTTTCAGATTTATGTAGTCCGAATTTTGAGGGAAGGACAGCTTGAACCATCATTTGTCTTCCGGACGTTTGACGAGTTTCAGGAACTTCACAATAAGCTCAGTATTATTTTTCCACTTTGGAAGTTACCAGGGTACGTTCCCATCCTTGTATGTTAATCCTTTTCTGTAGGAAACAATTTGCTAGCAAATGTAGGTGAAAAGCTTTGTGTTTTCACTTGGTAAGATACTATGGACCATGTCTGGCTTATTTTCCTTTGTATCACAAGGATCTAATACCAAACTAGATAGAGACCAAGGAGCTGTAAGTTTTTGTTGAATGAATAAATGATTACTATCTTAAAATATAGGATTTTCTAGAATTCTAATTTTAGTTGAAGCTTCAAGTTTGCTGTCTCTACCATAGTAAGCAACACCAGTGATAATTTGGAATCTTGGTTTAAAAAGTCAGATTCTTCTAGACTGAGCAACGTAGTGAGACCCCATTTCTACAAAAAATATTAATAGAAAAATTAGCCAGATGTGGTGGTGTGCGCTTATAGTTCCAGCTATTTGGGAGACTGAGGCAGGAGGATCACTTGAGCCCAGGAATTTGAGGTTGCAGTGAGCTGTGCGTGGTGACACTGCTGCCCTCTAGCCCAGGCAACAGAATGAGACTCTGTCTTGGGGAAAAAAAAAAAAAAAAGTCAGATTCTAAATCAATGTAAATGTAATTTACTATGGGCCACACTGAGCTCCTCTGATAATAAACTGAGGCAAACATCCAGACTGTTAATTAAAATCTTAATGCTTAGTTTTATATCTGATACTCTTTGGAAACCATTTGGTTTTTTGTTTATTTTTTACATCAATGGGAACCACTCAGACTGCGTTCTTTCCCTTTTACTCTCCAAAAGGAAGAGGATGATCAACATGGCAAATGGCAATTGCAGCAAAGCAACACCAAGAGCCAGCTTCACACCCAAAACCCTTCAGTTTTAATGTAGCTTAATGACCAGTAGATTTCCTGTGTCAGGTTCATATTCTTTTCAGATTGGATTTCAAAGTAAGAAGGAAGTGAAGTGGGTATTAGAGTTCATTTCCATGTGTGGTGTCATCTTTTCCACTGCCACCAAAATAAGTGGAATTTAGATTATGCTTTCAGTACCTTACTTAGGCCTTAGGACCTTTATTATTAATTGTGGATTTTATTGGTGTCTGTGATAGCTATGACTGATCGAGTAATGATTCTTTTAGAGATCAGATTTGGATAAAATATTTGGGAATGGTTAAATTTGAGAAGAAATAGTAGAAAATAAGTAATAAATACAGCAAGTTAGCAAAACATGCATGTTTTCTACCAAGGCTCATAAAAGGATGATGGGTAGGTAATTGACTTATTTCATCTCCAGTACTTTGAAGAGAAATCACAAAAAATTATAATGAATTAAGACTCTACTTTATATAAAAAAGTATATTTCTAAGTAAATGTTGTGCTTGATTATTTAAATCCCACTTGCTTTTGTTTTTCTTTTGTAGCTTTCCTAATAGGATGGTTCTAGGAAGAACACACATAAAAGATGTAGCAGCCAAAAGGAAAATTGAGTTAAACAGTTATTTACAGAGTTTGATGAGTGCTTCAACGGATGTAGCAGAGGTGACCTTCCTAAATGAGAAGTATTAACTTACTATATATTTTGTGCTACTTCATATTTAAGCTAATGAATCTTTCTTCTTTTCAATCTTAGTGTGATCTTGTTTGTACTTTTTTCCATCCTTTACTTCGTGATGAGAAAGCTGAAGGAATAGCTAGATCTGCAGGTGAGTTTTTTTTTTTTCTTTGTTGGTAACTTATGACCTGCAAGTCTATAAGTTTTCAATGAATGGTAGAATGACAGTGGACATACTGGCTGTAGTCAGTGAGAATGGGAGGAGGGTATTCTTTCTAAACTAGTCTATTTCTGAATAAAAATAACTTTCCTAATAGAGTGTGATTACCAAAGAAGTATAAATCAGTGGCCTAACTGGTTCTTTACTCCTCTTTCCCCTCCCCTCTGCTCCCACCACACGTGATGGTCTTAGAAGTAAAGCAAAATTCTTTTGTTGCAGCTTGAGCACCTGTAAGCAGGATAAAATAAAGATGAAAATATCTGTATTTTCAGATGCAGGTTCCTTCAGTCCTACTCCAGGTCAAATAGGAGGAGCGGTGAAATTATCTGTTTCTTACCGAAATGGTACTCTTTTTATCATGGTGATGCACATCAAAGATCTTGTGAGTGATTACAAATAATGATTGTAGAGGAAATCCCTACCTTGGTAGGAAGCATTACTGTTAAGGGACTGCTTTTCTTTATAGGTTACTGAGGATGGGGCTGACCCAAATCCATATGTCAAAACATACTTACTTCCAGATACCCACAAAACATCCAAACGTAAAACCAAAATTTCACGAAAAACTAGGAATCCAACATTCAATGAAATGGTAAGTTAAAATCATTTCTAGAAATTTCCTTGGTTTGTTGTTTTGAGACTTTAAATTTTAAAACATTTTAAATTTAAAGTTTTTGGGTATCACTTGCTGAACTATTTGTTATAAAAAGTAAATCAATAACAGTCTAATGGTATTTAACAAAATGGTGTAGAATAGAGCTCTCAGTCATAGACCTTGGAAGCCATAATTCAACAACCCGTCCAGTGCATGAACCCCCCTCTCTAATATTCTCAAAAAGTGGTTGTCCAGTCTGCACTTAAATTCTTTCAGGCCATCCAGTTTGTCTGGGCAGCTCCAACTCTTAGATTTTTTTGTTATACTGAACCTAAAATCTTGACTATCTGCAGTCACCTGTGGAGTCTTAATTGTACCTCCTGGAGCCACACAGAACTACTCTTTTCTTCATTCTATGTGGCAGCCTCTCAGATAACTGAGGTTCAAATGTCCTTCCTGTTTATTCTTTTAATACATCTTCAGTACCTTTACCTTCATTTAATAGGACATAGTTTCAAAATCATTCTCCTTTGAATATGTTTTACTCTGCCAGTAAGCCTCTTAAAATAGAGGCCCAAAACTGCAAGCAATAAGCAGAGCATCAGCTGAACACTATGGAGCATAATTATGACTTTGCTGAGATACCCATGATTAACTTATAAACTTACTAACCCATTAAAACCTGATAAAGTCCCTTCCTCCCCCTTATTCAGCTATTTCTTTAGGGTAAACACATTATGTGTGTACGTTAATATTATATCCACATAAAAATGTCTGATTAGAGATTGGAAGCAAATAATTCTGAATTTCCATCAATGTTATGAATTTATTAAAACCTATAGAAGATCCTTTCACCTTTTTAAAAGCATATACAATTCTTGGTAAAGACCAATTTGTTAGTAGTCTCAACAAGTAGTATATTGGCTTTTTTTCCCCTAGTTGTGTTATGCTGTCAAGGAAATGAAATGTGGTCAGTTTTTGTTTGTTTTTGGTTGTGTTTTGTTTTTGGTTATTTTAGCCAAACAGTGAGGAGGACTAGATTATAAGGAGATGGTTCTCAGAACTTATGGTGAGGCTTTCTGGAAAAATAATAATTCTAAGTGTTAAACGTGAGGAGAATTTGAAACAGCATAGCTTTGCAATGTTCCAGATTTGCTGCAAACTGCATTTTTATTTGGTGAATTTGTATTGAATTATGAATAATCAGAAATTATCATTCCATGGTATATAAATCCAACAAAAAAAGACAACAAAAAGAAATTTTAATCCCTTTTTTGTAAAATAATTATAATTATGCTATCTCCCAGTTTGCTTCCTTCCATTCTCTTTCCCAGCTATTAAATCATCTTAAGGTATATCACCATGAAATTTCTTTTCCTTTCCCATCACCTCCATCTCAGAGAAACCATGTTTCTAGTTTTTATTCTTTAGCCAGCGAGTGGTCCTGCTTTGTACAACTGTATGTCAGTCATTCACTGTAATGATAGCACAACCTAAGACTCCTGAAATACAAAATGTGCTCCTGAAGTATTCAGACAAATCCCACCACATATGTCATAATCAATGTCATTCATTATAGTCACTCTTTGGCTACTATTCTCATGTTTTCACTTAAAATATTCTAAGAAACCAAACAGACTTTTTTAATTTCAAAATATTAAGGGGGTGCAAATGTTTTTGTTACATGGACACTCTGCTGAAGTCAGGGATTTTAGTGTGCCCATCACCAGAACAGTGTTCATTGTACCCATAGGTAACTTTCATCCCTCACCCCTCCCACCCATAAACAAAATTTAACTTGTAATTTGTTGTTTCTTTTTTCTTTTGCTGTAGCTTGTGTATAGTGGATATAGCAAAGAAACTCTAAGACAGAGAGAACTTCAACTAAGTGTACTCAGTGCAGAATCTCTGCGGGAGAATTTTTTCTTGGGTGGAGTAACCCTGCCTTTGAAGGATTTCAATTTGAGCAAAGAGACTGTTAAGTGGTATCAGCTGACTGCTGCAACTTACTTGTAAACCAGTGAATTTCTGAGCTTTGGAAGCAAGAACAGTTATAAACATGTGTGCGCACATACACACTTATGAACTTTGTACAGTATTTTTATACTTGGACAGAAATTATAAAGTTAATGTACTTGCTGCATTTCTACACATCTGTTGGACCAAGAGTCACATAACTAACCTTTATGAATTTTTGAAAGCCATTGATGTTTTAAAGTCACTATACTGAATACTACAAATCCTGAACGTAATATATAAGTCCTGAAAAAGACTTTGAGACAGTACTATATCAGTTCAGCCACCTATTTTGCATCGTTTCCTATATAGATATAATTGTTTTCCTTTTATGCACCTTCTACAGTCTTTACCACTGTGTATGTTCACCAACACCAAAGTAAAGGAAAGATGCAGGATGTTACCATAAAATGCAGCTGCTATTCACAGGGCTGAAAAGCAAAGCACAAATAGTAGATAGCTATGTTAAGAACTACTAACTAGTTTATAGAAGTAGGGAAGAAATAATACTGCTTTTTATTCATGTCTTTAAAGCCTTTGTAGGAATAAGTGCCAATCACTGAAGTTGTAAATAACGGTGCCTTAACTTTTTATGCTTCCCTGGCACTTCATTTCTGATTTTTTTCCTGATTTGATAAATGATTAGTAAGTAGTTTTCACTCACTTTCAACTTACTAAACAAGAAATTATGTACATATACTAGTATTTTTCCCCATAAAAGGATCATTTTCTCTACTTCTGATGTGTGACTTAGTTATTTAAAAAATCAAGGCACTTGATTTAAGTTCTTGTTTTGCCCAGTACCTAAACAAGATTCATCAATGTAGTTATACACTAAATTCCATCATTCCGTTATAACCCTATATTTATTCCCAGGGCTGTGAAGTGAAATTTGGGCATTTCACCTCTATACATCTATACTCCACTCCCTCATTAACAAGTAAAAATAATTCACCTGTGTGCCCATTCCTGAGTAGGGCAGACTATTCACAAGAGGCCCAGGACAAGAATTTTAGGGTCCAGACTGATTTTAATGTAGACCTTTATGGAAATTTGTCTTGTAAACTGTCTTACTTACATTTGTAAACATTGTACATTCACATGAAAGAATTATTTTCCTTAATATAATGGGATTCAGAATCATAAGAGATAGGATTGGAATTCTACAGTAACCATTGAGAATAAGATTAATTTTTATTAATCAACTTTAGACATGTTTGTTTAATTTGGGTTAAAAACATATATATATATATGAATGAAATAGGAACTCTCATGGTTAGAATAGAAATTCAGATACTTTTTAAATGGTAACAGAGATTGTAGCAAACTGGTTGCTGTGAGAAAACTGACAAAATATGCAGTGAAGAGTACCAAGAGAGAAAGGACAATCTCGATTAAGTTGCCTAGAATAGAACTTTTATGAACTGTGCAAATGTTTAATGTAAATGGTGATACCTGCAGAGCAGAAATAGAAGAGTTGATGAGAATGTATCAGTGGAACAGATTGGAGAAAAAAAAACTTGAAATTCTTGGTGCCTAACACTAATGGTCCATTTGTAGTTAAACCTATGAGTATGATATATGTCTTTTTTTAATGTTAAAATGTGTTGTCTATTTAATAAGTTAATTAAAATGCAGATCAAAGCACCACCATTTGCTTTTTCCTTACAGTTAACATTTCCTTAAAGTGTGTAAGTAGCTTTCCAAATGCAAATGCACTAGAAATTTTCACTTAAGCTTCTGAGACCTATTTCCATTCCATGAGTTGTCACTTAGCCACTGTAAAAAAAAAAAAAGTACTGTCTTGGTAAAAGGTCATTGTCAATTGGACTCAACATGTACTGCCTTTTTGCAGTCTGTTACAGAGCAGTGTCTTTTAGCACAAATAATAGAGCTAGAATATGCGATGTCACTTTTTAATAAGAAATCTGGATTCATATCTAAAAGTGTATATTATGATTAATACTGTACAGTTAAGAGTTCAGAACAAGTAATGTTTTCTCTTAATTTAACTCATTTTGTGCCTTCTTTGGTCATTAAAACACACATATATTTTACATATAGTTTAATATAAGTTGTTTCTTTGTGAAACGCTAATCTTCAGCCCATACCAAAAAAAAAAAAAAGAGGAGAGACTCTTTGCACTACTACATTATCAATCAATTTTAAATTAGTTGGATTTTCAAGCTTTTTTTTTAAGCTTACATTACAGTAAATCTGAAAAACAAAAGTTTAAACAAACTGGCCAAGACACTAATTTTTATGTATAATCACAATATTTTATACCTGTCTTTATTGACTAAAATTAATTATGCTACATTGAAGTCCTGCACCAGAAGAATCCTTTCTTCTTGCCAGTGTTTTGGGATTTGAAGATAATGGTTCACTCTAAGAACCTATTATTTTCTCTACTGAGGAACCCAATGTAGAACTTGCACTGATGTTTTTATAACTGCCTTTATATAAATCTGTAGGTATCTAAATGTTAAGGCATGTATGATCTTTGATAAAGTATTCCTTTTTTCAAATTATAGTTGTATAAAAGTTTCAATATCTTGCCTTAAATGGGTTGATTGTTCTTTCTAGGATTCAAGTATTGTGGCATTTAAGAAAAAAAATTTCACTTTTGATACTTAAGTTGAAAAAGGACTGAAGCCCCACTATCATAATAGATTTACTTACATGTTGTTTGACTAGCAGTGCAAATATGAATGAATATGGGAAGTAGTCTCAGCTATAAGAACCAAAATAATTATATTAAGGTAGTGAATAAAGATGTATAATATTTTTATTAATACCTTGAATATATTCAGTGGATTGAATGTGACTTTATAACTGTACTACGATTGTATTAAAAATATTTCTGGAATAAAGGAACTCTGCTATTATTTTTTTTTTCCTTTTTCACATACAGCTTTGGTTCTAAACTTTGATATGAGTTCACTGTTGTTATTTTTTGCATCCCACCTCGGAGTTTATTAAGGTTCAATAATGAATTTCAGAACTATCCTGTTAATTGCCTCTACAAATGTCCAGAGAGTCAGGGTTCTGAGTGTAGTTCGAAGGTTTGGTTTGCTACTACTTTGGTATAGCCCCATCACCATTTCTTAGAAGTGAAATGTTTCTGTGAGTATGGTCCCTGGCCTTTGGTAGTTTACTTAAATATTAAGTAGTACAGCAACAGCCATGTTATACACGTATCTACAGAACTGAGAAGTGTAAATTCTTCTAATATAATACCTTCATCCTGGAATGACACTGGAGAGGGGGGTCTCGCTCTTGCCCAGGCTGCTCTCAAACTCCTGGCCTCAAGCTATCCTCCCGCCTCAGGATCCCAAAGTGCTGGGATTACAGGCGTGAGCCATGGCACCCGGCCTGGGTTTTATTGTAAATGCATTGAGAAGGCAGGGGAGTAATAAATTAATCTACGTTTTTAAAAGATCACTCTGACTGCTAGATGGGGAATGGGTTATGTTTAGAGTGGAAACATGAGTAAAAGCACAAACAGTGGGGACAGCACTGAGCTGCCCAGATGAGAGAGGATGGTGGCTAGGATTGAGGATAGCAGTGGGAATGGGGGAGGGTAATGTATTCATGATACACTTTTGTAGTACAGCCAAAATGACTAAAGGAAATGAGACAGAGGAAAAATGGAGACTCCTGGGTCTAGCAAATGGGGTCGTGTTTAACTGAAATAAAAGGGTCTGGAGTGGTGACTAGGGACAGGGATCGGTATTTGGAGTCATGTTAAGTTTAAGATACCTATTCCATAACTGGGCTAAAAAAATGTAAATTTGGCTAATGATAAGAATGTATCTTTGCTAGGAAAAAACCAGATTATCCAAATAGAGTTCCCAATTTGACTGAAATTCCTAATATTTTGGAACGTTATTCATCAAACAGTGATAGGTTAAAACACGGAGTGGACGTTTTACTATCTAGAGTTCTTTCAACTTCTCACCAGTTACTTTAAACTTGTCGACAATGGATTTCACTGACCTCCCTCCCTCCCAGGGTCATGCTTTTTTTTTTTAAAACAAGTTGCTTCATTCGCCTATCCTTTCGCACACTGTGTGTCAGCACTGGATCAGTCTTAAAAGAGCTTCCTCCTTGGTGGTTCCCTTTTCTCAGAAAGTTCAGGTACCTCATTTTCTCCTTCATCCGCCTGGCCTTTGCAATCTTGTTCCCTACACTCTTCTCTGCGGGCCAATTCTCTCTCTCTCACTTGGGTATGCGGCTCGGTAAGGCTTTGCCCAACACCCCTCCTCTGCGAGCCGCGCGCGCCACTGCCCTGCTGAGGGCAAACAGCGTACCAGGAGCTGGAGTCCGCCACGGTCTGGTTCAAATCCTTAAACCGGTTTGTTACCGTCAGTGAACTCTCCCCCGGCAGATTAGGTTAGGATTAGAGATAAAAAATGGAAGCGCGGGCTGGGCGGCGGCGGCTGCTATCATTACTTCCGTGTAGTATTTATCACAGGGTACTGTACCTGTGAATTTACTACGGGCAGGGGCCGACTTTGAGGGATCTAGTGCCAAGACAAAGCCTGGCACTGGCGAACGAACCAACACTTGTGTGTGGCTGATCCCTCCAGCTCTACTGACTCCATGCCTGCGGGCCCAGGACTCGACCTTTACGATCTCGGCGCTGGCAGCACTTCTCTTTCTAGAGATGGCCGCAGCAGTGAACTTTGATCGGGAGCTAACGTCAGCCTCAATTTCCCGCTCCGGCCAGGAGCCTGACAGAAGACCGGTGCATGCCGGGATGCGCGTCCGGCCCACCGAGGCGTCTAGTGCGATGGTGAAATGCATTTCGGGATGTGTAGTCACGTGGGCGCCGGTGGCTGCGCAGCGTAGCTCCGCCTCCCGCCTGCGAGGAAACGGGACGTGTGAGGTCACTTCCTGCGTGCTGGTTGGCTTCCTGCGGCGTTCCTAGCCTTGCTCTCTTTTTGCTGCCTGACTGCCGCCATCATGGGTCGCATGCATGCTCCCGGGTGAGCTTGGGCATCGAGCCGTATTGCAGGGCTGGGCCGCGGGATAGGGGAAGGGAGGGAGTGTGGGCAGCGGGCCGGGGGCGATGTTCTGGGCTGCTATAGCACGAGCCGCCGCCTGACACCGAGATTGCTTTTGTCCTCAGGAAGGGCCTGTCCCAGTCGGCTTTGCCTTATCGCCGCAGCGTCCCCACTGTAAGTAGCGCTCGGGGACCGGGGAGAAACCGGGGAAGGGGGTGGCCTTTGCCGCTCTGGCGAAGCGGCACCAGGGTGGGGGACCTGTCTGTATGCGGAGCGCGGCTTTGCGGGTAGTGGGGGCCGCTGTGCTTGGCGCCATCACTTGTGTTTCATCCTTAGGCCACTTTCTGTTTCATTAACAGTGGCTGAAGTTGACGTCTGACGACGTGAAGGAGCAGATTTATAAACTGGCCAAGAAGGGCCTTACTCCCTCACAGATCGGTGAGTGTTTGTGTCTAACGTAGCTCCTTCCGCCGACCCTCGTATGACTTGTAGGAAAAGGCCCTGGGGCTAAATGTGTCTTATATGTGCCTTAAAATTGCCCATTTTTTCCGGCTGTGCTGTTGATGACTGAGGCCTAAGTTTTATTTGTTGAACTTTGAAGTTATTTAGCAAACGCCAAAACTTAATGAGCATTTACTATGGGCTAGGCATCCTTAGGCGCATGCTTCTAAGCACTTTACGTATACTGCCCTCGTTGAATTCTGACAGCAATACTTTGAAATACATATTAGTAATTCCCCCCATTTTACAGTTGAGGAACTGAGGCACAGTGCGGTTAAATACTGGCCCCAAATTACACAGCTATTAAATGGAAGAGTTGGAATTGGCTACACAGAGCGCTTGCCACGCTTGCTCTCATTTAGATGTGTTTGAATCTCAGCTGTGTGTGATTTTGTGCAAGTGGCTTCATGCAGCAAATGTTTGCCATGTTCTGAGTGCAGTCTAGGCCCTGAGAATACACTAGTCCAAAAAAAAGGGACAAAACATGTCCCCTCCTGGGTCTTATAGTCTAGTGGTGGTGTGACATACACACAAAAAGAAAATACAGAATAGATTGTCAAGTAGCCAGAATTAATTTGAGGTTTAAAAGAAATGATGTGAAGTTTTTTTGAAGAATTAATAACAGCTGGTTTTAATTATAGAACAAATAGACATACAGAAATCTCATTGCCTCCTTTGGTCATCTGTATTCCAGCAAGCTCACTGTGATGATGGTTTTCCAACATTCGCAGTTTCCACCAGAAGGGTTTTCCTTAGTGTTGGGTAAAACCTTCCTTGGATGTCTGAGTGAGCTTTCGTGCATTTGCCTGTTGGTTTCTGTGATGTATAGAGGGAGACCCATGTCACAGATAGGAAACTTGAAAAGTGGCTTGTTCTGAGCATTGACATCACAAGCTCCGGTTTGTGTTCGGTGTTGGAAGTTACAATATATGATTCCCTTTTCAGGTGTGATCCTGAGGGACTCACATGGCGTTGCACAAGTACGTTTTGTGACAGGAAATAAAATCTTGAGAATCCTTAAGTCTAAAGGACTTGCTCCTGATCTTCCTGAAGATCTCTACCATTTAATTAAGAAAGCGGTTGCTGTTCGAAAGCATCTTGAGAGGAATAGGAAGGTAGGAGAATAAGTAAAACCTAGTGCTAAATAGAAATAACTGCTCGTACTAACTTATTTCAGTAAAATGTAATAATGCATCTGATTTGAATTATCTGAGGTGGTTTAGGGCACAAACTAGCAACTGTAGTTGCTTTGAAATACAAATTTTACCAGAAGAAATTTTTTTTTTATCTTTGGTGCCCCTAAATATACCATATCCAGTTGAGTGAAAATGTTGGGGTATGGGGGGGTTTTTTGCAGAGTTCTGCAAGTCATTCCTGTAAAGAGTTATCCTGGAAGCCTGAATTCCCTTAAGAATTTACTTAATCTGGCCACATGAACCCTAGTCTATGATTCTATTACAGGGTGTTGGATAACTTTTCATCAGAGAAAGTGCATGATAGCTCTACATTCCTTTGTTAAATTAATGTCTGATAAAATGTTAAGTCATTCTGGTGAGGTCTTGAATTGTGTCGATTTATTTTTAGGATAAGGATGCTAAATTCCGCCTGATTCTGATAGAGAGCCGGATTCATCGATTGGCTCGATATTACAAGACCAAGCGAGTTCTTCCTCCCAACTGGAAGTAGTAAGTATAACCTTTTTGTTAACAAGAATAGGAGTCAGCCAGATAGTAAATATCAGGTGGCAAATATAATAAAAGGCCCGATCATAAATATTTCATGCCTGTGGGGCATATGGCTAACTACTCTTTCTTTCTGCCGTGGTGGTGGGCAAGCAGCCACAGACAGTGCATAATCAAATGGGTGTGGCTGTGCTCTATGGCAACTTTTTTAGACAAGCAGAGGGCCATAGTTTCCAGACCCCTGGTTTAGACCACGAACAAGCCCTTTTGACTCCCTCTTAGATAGCGGGTAGTTTGATTTCACACCTCTGCTTCCAGGTGTTTGTGTAGTTTTAATTTTTCCATGAACTGCTCACTGTGATGATTGATTTCCAAACATTCGCAGTTTCCACCAGAAAGGTCTTCCCTTGTGTTGGCCAGTTCTTCCTTGGATGTCTGAGTGAGCATCTTCATTATGCTTGAGCACAATGAGCTGTTTTGGGAACTCAGTAGTGCATTTTATTATAGTTGGGGTCTATTTTAGCTGTTTGCAAATAACTCCATTAGCAGGGAGAGTCTGAATGGATATGGAGGACCAGTATTAATCCTGATTTTCTCTCCCCCTTTTTCCTTTTCAGTGAGTCATCCACAGCCTCTGCCCTGGTTGCATAAATTTGTCTATGAACTCAAGCAATAAAATCATTAACTAAAAGCAAGTTTTGCATTTCTTTTCCTGTTAAAAATTAGTATGTGTTGGTCTTTTATGATGGGGAAGTGTTCTGGCTCAGTTATTGTAATTGTGTGATTCCACAGGGAGCCGTAAGATAGCGTCCATCTGTGGCATCCCTTCACTAGCTCCTTAAACTAGCTGAGCAGTTTATAATCTCACAGGTGGTTGCTATATACATACAGGGAAAATGGGAAGAGACTACGAAGTGATGACTTTGATATCATGGCAAAAATGTTTCTAAGTATTTTTGATACGTTTGATATTAATACTGAGACCTGTGACATGTTAACCACAGTGGAGCATTAGAAATAATACATAAATGTGTCACTGGAGGGAGGATGATCTTTGGTATGGAGGTATGTTGGGTCTTGCTGGTGAGGCTTAAAGATGAGGAGGAAGGGATTCAGGGAACAGTAAGCAAGCAGAGTTTCATCTGGAGCACAGAGGTTTAGGAAGAACTATTGAAGATGGGCTCAGTTCCCTGAGCCTTACAACTTGTAGATGGGTTATAAAATGTATGCATCCAGGTGTTGTCAGAGCATTTAATTCTTCACCTTGTGGGGTATGTAGGTGTTCCTGCTTAAACATAGCAAGTCTCAGACAACAGGAGGGAGTGCTTCATGGTTGTGAAACGAGTAAATGCTAAGCTGTATGTCTGGCTGGTATTTATTTATAGGTTATTTGTGGGCTTGAATCAGTATTGCAGGCCATTTGTATGTACCACCTTTTTTCTAAGTTTATCACTTGAATAATTAGTACATTTAATAAGCTTTTTACTTCAGATTTACCCTAAGCAGTAGTCAGAATTGTTTGAAATTGCACTGTGAGGCTAAGTCCCTTGTTTTTAAGAAACCAGCATCTTAACTAGCAGTGACAGTCCAAAGGATGCTGGGCTCTGAAGGTACAGATGCCCAAGTCACTTGCTGCATTCTCCAGGATGCTTTGTATATTCACCTACTGAGCATATGTGCCCTGTGTTGGGTATGAAAGCTAATAGGCTCACAAGGGGAACAGCTATAGAATGGGTCCATTTTAGTATGTTACCCAATTCTCACTAGTGTCAGATATAAATGATTTAATCCTTTGTGTTTTTGTGTTCATTTCTTTAAAGTGGTTAAATTTCAGAAGCCAAGAAATAAACTTGCTATAATAAGGCAAACATCTCCAAAGGTGAACAGTAAAATGCAAACCATAAGCAGCTAGACAGATTTTAAGTATTAGTGAGCTCTAAGGCTCTGGACCAAAAATTAGTAGAGTACTTAGTGTTTCAATGCATTTCTAGGTTTTCTTAATATTTTTTTAAATGACAAAGTATTATATTTACATATATACACAATTCTTGCCCATAAACCAATGTAATTACTACAGATGTTAAACATGTTGAGGATTTTTTTTTTCTTAAGGCTAGTCAAGTGAAGCAGTGGAAGTGGAGAAGGAACAAAGAAATCCTTAACTGTGATCAATTAGTTATAAATACCACTGCACTGGGACTAGCCCATGTTGAGAATTTTTTAATGTCTTTTTAAGAAAATAAATAATTTGGGCCAGATGCAATGGCTCATGCCTGTAATCCTAGCACTCTTGGAGGCCCAGGCAGGAGGACTGCTTGAGGTCTGGAGTTTGAGACCAGCCTGAGCAAGAGTGAGACCCTGTCTCTACAAAAAATAGAAAATTTAGCTGGGCGTGGTGGCACATACTTGCAGTCGCAGCTACTCTGGAGGCTGAGGCGAGAGGATAGCTTGAGCCCAGGAGTTTGAGACTGCAGTGAGGTATGATGACACCACTGCACTCTAGCCAGACTCTGTCTCCAAAAAAACCAAAAACAACGGTTTCTTTCCTTTTGCAGCCCTACCTTCCTAAAGATGAGGGCAACTACTTTAAACTCACAGCTGTTTTTCTAGCATATAATACGCCTTATTTCTAAATAACATTCTTTTTTAAAACTGGGGTGAAATTCACATAACATAAAATTCCCCATTTTAAAGTGAATGATTCAGTGGCATTTAGTTCATTCATAATACTTTGTAACCACCACCTCTGTCTAGTTCCAAATCATTTCATCACCCCAAAGTAAAAACCCCATGCTCAATAAGCAGTTACCCCATTTTTCCCTCCCCTCAGACTCTAGCAACCACTAATCTGCTGTTTTTATGGATTTTCCTATTCTGGATATTTCATATAAATAGGGTCATGCAACATGGGACCTTTTGTGTTCGGCTTCTTTCAGTTAGCATAGTGCTTTTGCGGTTCATTAACACTGTAGCATGTATCAGTACTTCATTCCTTTTTATGGTTGAATAATATTCCATGTGTGTGCATGCCACAATTTGTGCATTCATTAGTTGATAGATATTTGGGTTGTTTCCACCTTTTAGCTATTTTGAATAGTGCTGCTATGAACCTTTGTGTGCATGTACTTGTTTGAGAACCTGTTTTCAGTTCTTTCGGGTGTATACCTAGAAGTGGAATTGCTCTAAAAACATTCTTATACCATGATGTCTTGGTTTTTAGTTTTCTTATACCACTTCTGGCATCCTCATAATGATGTGATTGTTAATGGTTAAATCAATATTCTATGTTTACATTTCTATGACTTCTATATACAATATGTTGATGTAATCCTATATTTACATTTCTGTTAACACATTTACGTAAAACATTAGAAGTTACCTTGTTTTTCCATCTGCTTGGTATTCTGTATTCCTATTTCAAATTCATCCCCAAACTTTGAGCCATAGTTTACATCTCAGTATGTTCAAATGATTTCACGTTTTTTGTTTTTTCTTGGTGATATCCCTCCCAAGATGCTTCATCCTCCAGCTCCAGATTCAGGTTACTCTTGAGACCTGTAGTTCTGGGCTCCGTTCACCATCTGTGCAGGGATTCTTTCTGCCTCCAGTTTAAGATTTTTCCTCTTTCCTCATTACATGTCTTTCTCCTTTCTTTACTCCCTTTTGGTCAAACATATCCTCTAGTAGTTCCTTAAGAAGGGCTCAATCCTTGGACCTCACTTCTGTTTATACCCACTGGTAGGTAACTTCATCTAGTCTGTGGCTTTGAATGCTATATTTAAGGTTACTGCACTCAAATACACCTCCAGTGCAGACTTGCCCTGAACGCCAGCCTTAGGTGTGCAACTGCCTATTCCCCATCCCTGCTGGGATCTCTAATAAAGACCCAAGCTTTATTTATCCCAGCCACTTTGTGGCCCAAACCTGCTATTTCCCAGGTATCTCCATCTTAGTAAATGGCAGCTTAAAATTCATGCTCAGACTGAAAACCTTAGTCTTCCCTTTTTTCTCTTAACACCACATACCCAGTTGATCACCAGGTGATCCTGGCTCTACCTACAATTTCACCACTTATCACCTCTCCTACAGCCACCCCAGTCAAGTCACCACCTCTTACCCTTACTATTGTAAAAACATAACTGCTCTTTTCTCACCCCTGCCCCCACAGGGTCTTTTCTATACCTAGCATCCTGGGTGATCTTTTAAAAATGTTAAGTCACATTGTGTCCAATGGGCTCAAAAACCTCTAGTGGCTTCCCACCTCTTTCAGAACAAAATCTAAAAACCTTATCTTGCCATACAAGGGAGTGTCAGTGAGGACCCTGGCAGGAAACAGATGGGTGGCACACTCACCCTGAGGAATCTGAAGAGTGTTTATTAAAGGGACTCCACAAAGGTGTAAGTAGGGTTTAGAGAAACCCCAAGGCACACTGCACTGTGGTTCCCTGGAGCTAGCACCACCGGGAGGCATAAGGCATTAGGCATTCCCAGCCCTGGTTGGGGTGGTGGGGTGGGCCCAAAAGCTGGTGGGGCCCACCTGAGAGCTGAGAGCTGTGACTCTCAGTAGAGATTCTCCTCTTTGATTTCTCACCAGTGCCTCCCATTGGCCAAATCTCACCAGAAGCCTGAGGTCAAGGGAGCTTGATGTGGTCCTTAAATACCAGCTTCCCAGGCAGCAGAGCCGGGTGGAGAGTGAACCTAAAGGGACAAATGGAAAGTGTCCAGTACAAAGGGCTTCTGCGCTGTGGCCTCTTCCAGTTACCTCTCTGCTTTCATCCCTAACCACCTTCCTAGTCACAGCCTTGTTACAGACGCCTCGGTCAGGTCCTCTGCCTGGAAGGCCTTGCCCCTGATCTCCACAGGGCTGCTCCTTCGGTTAGGTCTCTGTTCAAATGTAGCCGCACAGATGTGGCCTCCCAGGCCACACTGCCTAAAAAAGCACCCTCTCACCAGCACCCATCCCCCATCCTGCTGTTTTTCTTCAGAGTAACTACGCCACCTGACATGTTATATTTTTGATTGGTATTGCCTTCCTCTTCAGATTATAAATAAACCCCATTAGAGCAGGGACCTTGTTTGCACACTGCTATATCCTTAGTACTTAGAATAGTATCTGGTGCAGAGTAGGGAGGTACTCAATAAAGAATTGTTAAAGGAAGGCGCACAAGGGATGAAAAACTTTTTTGTTTTCCAAATGTCATCCATCCCTTGAGTCATAAAAAAACATTTCTGAGATCTTAGAAAATGTCTTTTTTCAACTCTTATGGTTGACTGATAGGGAATTTGAGTGGGAATAGATTTTAGGTTGAAAATAATTTGCCCTGAAAATTTTTGGCACTGTTTATTGTTTCTTATTTAAAAACAAGCAAACTGCTGTTGCTGAGCAGTCATTCTGATTCCCACTCCTTTGTAACCTGTTTTTTTGTTTGATTTTTCGTTTTTTGACTTCATGCTTTTAGGATCATTCCATTGTTCTTAATGTTCTGAAATTTGCAATAATATCTTGCTTTTTTTTTTTTTTCATTCTGCAAGGTACTCAGTAAATTATTTCAGTCTCAAAATTATTTTGCAGTTCTGGGAAATTTTCTTGAATTATTCTATTAAAAATTTGTTCCCTAGTAACTGATCAACATATAAGTGCACATATAAGAATAACATTTATCGGATGTCGGGCAGGGAGTAGGGGATGGGTATATGCATACACAAAGAGTGCGATGCACACCATCTGGGGGATGGACACGCTTGAAGCTTGGACTTGGTGGGGGGGGCAAGGGCAACATATGTAACCTAAACATCTGTACCCTCATAATATGCTGAAATAAAAAAAAAATTTCTTCCCCATTATTTTGTATGCTCTCTTTCTGGAACTCCTTGATATTTGCACATTAGACTTTCTGGACTGACCTTCTAATTTTCTCATCTTTTATCACCAACTTTCCATCTTTTTTCCTACTTTTTGGAAAGTTTCAACTTTATCTTCCAGTCTTGTTAAATTTTTCATTTTACCTTCATATTTTTAATTTCCCAGAGCCAGTTTGTTGGTAAATGTTTAACAGCTGGCTCTCTGGGGAAAAATAACAACTCTGCTTTGCAGTATTTATCTATTTCTGCAGAAAACTCCGGCCATGGCTGATTTTGAGTTACTAATGGGATGTTTCAACATGGGTTGGGAAGAGATACTAAGTAGCAGACCATTACATAGTATTCCCTCTATATAGATATAATGGACATAAATGACTTCAAGACCACATAGAAGAGTTAAACAGTATGAAATAATTAGGAAGTGATGAGTTTTGAGTATGTATTACACTTGTTTTGAATATAGTTTATGTAATTGAGTTTTCAATAATGCCTGTGTTTAACTGGCTTGCAGAATTCCTGAAAATTTAACAGTTGGCTCTTATGAGCCCATACAAGACAGCACCAGCACACCGCAGCTCAGAGATCATCTTTGTTCCCTGGATGTTCTTTTGTACAGAAACCTGTTTTTTCATCAATGTAATATCTAAGTCATCTCTGGATATGTTAATGGTAACATTTTTCTGCTTCTACATTGTCTGTTTTCTCTGAGTTCCTTTTTGTTTGTTTATGTTACAGGTTCTCCTCAAATATAGTAATCCTTGTAGGGATCTGAATTGTGATCCCTGCTATATATATACATTACAGGATTTGAATCGTATTGAGATGCAGTTACTCTTTTTTAGCTACTAGGTGGTGTATACTGCTGGTGATGCTAATGTTACCAGTATACCTGCAGCTTCTTTTTTTTTTTCTGAGACAGGTTGTTGCTCTATTGCCCATGCTGGAGTGCAGTGGCCCAATCATAACTCACTGCAGCCTCAAACTCCTGGGTTCAAGCGGTCCTCCTGCCTCAGCCTCCTGAGTGGCTAAGACTACAGGTGTGCACCACCATGCCCAGCTAATTTTTCTTTTAAAATTTTTGTAGAGAAGGGGTCTTGCTATGTTGCCCAGGTTGGTCTCGAACTCCTGGCCTGAAGTGATCCTCACACTTCAACTTCCCAAAGTGCTGGGATTACAGGTGTGAGCCATCGTGCCTGGCCCTGCAGCTTTTTATATTTAAAAAGCACTTTATTATTTCTATTATTTTCACAACTTCCCAAAAAGCTGACTCCAGATTTTTTTTTTTTTTTGAAATCTGGGCATGAATTCATTAATTTTTAAAAATTTGCCTTTATTTTAAAGATGAGGAAATTGAGGCTCAGAAAAGGTAATGAACTTGGAGACTCAAACTAAGGCCACTAGGACATCTAGTGTTACTATCACTATACCTTAACGCTTACAATCCTTTTCTTTGGGTTTTTTTTTTTTTTTTTTTTTTTGAGACTAGTGCAAATAAAAAAGATCCATGTCATTCTAGACAAATAAACTTAAAAATTAACATTTTGGCTAATTCCTATTGTGTACAAATATATCCACTGAAGAAATTAAAATTTAAAATCCCCAGAAGTCTAAGTGACATTAGGCACTGTTCTCTTTTATATTGCTTCTCTCTCTCATTTTGTTACCTATAAGTAAAAATTAAAGTTATCTTAAGTTAGGGATAAGAGTTATCTTTCGGCTCCACGCTAGTGCTTTTTCCGATGTCTCCGCCTCACCTGTAGGCACACTGCTTCTTACACTATTACCTGCTGCTCTGAATGTATGTATAATGTAACAGCTAAGCCTCCCAAACAGGATTGTGGTCCCTTTCCTGGGAGGAGGTGAGCAGGATTGGGCAGGGCCACATACATGGGGAGTTTCAACTGTGTCTGTAATGTTTTATTTCATAAGCTAGGCGGGAGGTATAGAGGTTTTGTTATATTCTCTGTATCTTTTTGCATGTCCAACATAATTTGTTTAAAAAGTCTCTATGAGGTCTAGAATTATAAAAGCAGTTTGTTCACTCAGCAAGTATTTATTGAGCACTTTTGTGACAAGCACTCTCCAGTGAACAGCAATTTAGGGTTTGGATTCATTGCTAATTCATTCAACACACTAAGTGCCTGCTATGGGCAAGGTGATGTGCTAGATGCTGCTAAGATGGCTCACACCTGATTCCTCTACCTTAAGAGGCTTATAGACTAGTGTGTGTGGGGGTGGTGGTGGTATATTATTCATCAAGTATCCAAACCTCACAAGAAATTAGCTTCAGAAGGAGGTGAAGATAAGGTGTTAGGGGAAAATCACAGAGAATTTGGGAAGGCTTCACAGAGATGGTTATTTAGCTGGATCTTGAAGGACAAGTTGGGCAAGTGGAGAGGGGATGGGCTTCAGGAAAGGGGCACCCTATGAGGAGGGAACAGAGTGAGCTAGGTTTGGAGGCAGGAAAGTGTGTATAGTGTGACAGACCAGTGATCATGAGAGTTGGCTGGTGAACTCTGTAGCAGTGAGAGGAAAGTCTGGGAAAGGAATTAATTTATCTCCCAGAGGGCCCAGGTACCCGGCGCGGCTGCTAGACTATCCTGTCAGTGGTAGGAGATGCAGGAAGGCTCTGTGCACCATGGTGCCACAGACCAGAGCTTTTTGCTGCTAGGAAGGACCAGGAGGGCTGGGGAACAGCCTGGGTGGGCACAAGCAGGACCTGGACCAAGGAATGAAGAAAGGGAGCAGATGAGGGCTGGAGCACAGCAGTAGCGTGCACAGGACAGGCAGCCATCTGCGTTTGAAATGGGCTCGCCACTCTCAGGTGGCTGCTCAGTTTCTGCGTGAGCTCCTCTGGGGACAGGAAGTCACCACTCAAGAGGAGTTTGGTTTTTACTGCTGGGCAATAGTTCCTCATTTGTCTAATGGGTCTAACAGGGAACCTACTTCACAGGACTTGAGAGGGGAAAGAGCTAGAAGAGAAAAAACAACTGGAAAAGTAGAAAGCATGGCATCTCTGCCAGGAGACCGTCGACTTCAGTTCTGGCATTCAGTGTGCCTGAGGGTGAGCAGGGTTGGGGGCATCAGAGTGGGGAGAGGCTGCTTGGGGGCTGTGCCCTTCTCCACTCAGGCCTCACTGGCAGGCTGGAGGTTGGCGCTCCTGGGTTGCCTTTACAGTGCCCACATGGGGGTTCCATGAACCTGGAATGCCATACCTAATGCGGAGAACTTGGGACAGAGACATGGTCTGGGCTGGAGATGTGGGATGGTCCCACCTCAACCTGGGGTCCCCCTCTGCTAGCATCTACCCTTATAGTCCAGGGAAAGAACACTTTCTACTGCTCTGGGATCCTATCCACACAGGTCACCAGCACTGGCCCTTACACCCCACCCACACGGCTGTGGCTCAAAGACTGGGGCAAGACTGGTCTTCAAGGATGACTGATCAGATGCCCTTGAGGGTTATCAGAGCCTCCCCCCGCTGCCCTGTCTCTCTCCAGCTAACTTGGCATAGTGTCTGAAATCCTGTCATTGGAGAGGCACATACATTTCCTAGAGGGTCTGGCACTTTATTTGAGAGCCTATACTAATAAACTTATCAATAATAGGTTCACAAAGATTCAAAGGGCATGATTGTTATTGTAAACTGTAAAGCCCTATACTAACTGAAGTGTTATTATTATTTATGGAAAGCACCCCTGAGACGCACTAACCACCTCTGACTCATGATCAAGGAGTTACAGATGACAAACTCTTTCACCTGCAAAATCTCATTTGCACCTCACAGCAAACCAGTACTGTAGAAATTATTAAACTTCTCTTTGCCTCAGTTTCCTCTTGTAAAATGGATGTAAAGTCCCTTGCCCAAGGTCACATGGCCAGTATGAGGTCACATAGCCTGGACACTAGACTTTAGAAACAGAAGGACTTCACTTAGGGAGACTGAGGAGGGAGGATTGCTTCAGGTCAGGACTTTTTTTTTTCCCAGCATATTATAGGGGTACAGATGTTTAGGTTATGTATGTTGCCTTTGCCTCCCCACTCCCCCCCAAGTCTGAGTTTCAAGTGTGCCCATCCCTTGGATGGTGCGCATCGCACTCTTTGTGTATGCAAATATCCGTCCCCTCCTGCCCCTCCCCCCTCCTCCCTGCCCGACATCCAATAGATGTTATTCTTATATGTACATTTATGTGTTGATCAGTTAATACCAATTTGATGGTGAGTACATGTGGTGCTTGTTTTTCCATTCTTGGGATACTTCACTTAGTAGAATGCCTTCCAGCTCTATCCAGGAGTATACAAGAGGTGCTATATCACCACTGTTTCTTAAAGCTGAATAGTACTCCATGGTATACATATACCACATTTTATTAATCCACTCGTGTTGATGGACACTTGGGTTGTTTCCACATCTTTGTAATTGTGAATTGTGCTGCTATAAACATTCGGGTGCAGGTGTCTTTCTTACAGAGTATCATTTGTTCTTTTGGGTAGATGCCCAGCAATGGGATTGCTGGATCCAATGGTACTTCTACTTGTATCTCTTTAAGGTATCTCCATATTGCTTTCCACAGAGGTTGTACTAGTTTGCAGTCCGACCAGCAGTGTATGAGTGTTCCTATCTCCAGGTCAGGAGTTTTAGACCAGCCTGAACGAGAGTGAAAATCCACCTCCACAAACAGTAGAAAAATGTAGCTGGGTGTGGTAGCGTGCACCTATAGTCCCAGCTACTCGGGAGGCTGAGGCAGGAGGATTGCTTGAGCCCAGGAGTTGGAGGTTGCAGTGAGCTCTGATGATGCCACTGCACTCTAGCCTGGGCGACAGAGTCAGACCCTGTCAGAAAGAAAGAAAGAGAAAGAGAGAGGGAAGGAAGGCAAGAAAAGAAAAGAAAAGGGCTTATTTCTTCCAATTTTCCCCAGACACCTTAAATCCTATGGAAGGACTGCATCCAGGACAGTTCTGACTTCCAAAGGAAGATAAAGAATGGGTGGGGCTGGAAAGGGAAGACACAGTCAGCCTGGGGGACACTGATAGGGCCAGAGTGCATGGCAGGAGAATCACTGGGAAGCTGAAGGGGGATTTGGGGTGTGGTCAGCTAGACAAAGTATTAAGATGAGACTTATACTCCCCAGACCTCTAGAGGTAGGCCCCTGGGACCAGGAGCCTGTGAACAGCAAAGCCAGGCTGGAACCCAGGTGTGTCTGTGCCTAAGCCCTGTGGCCTCCCTCCCACTGCACTGCCCCCCGCCCCCCAGGCCTGCTCTGTGTACTTTGACAAGTCTCACTGCCCGGCTGACTTTTATCTGGAAAAGAAGGAGGTTGGACTAGGCAAGCTCCAAGCCGCTACTGCTATGCCACACTATGTTCTGGAAGCAGGTGACACTATTCAAGTCTCAAACACCTCCAAAAGAGAGGCCCTGGGGCAGTGAGGATGAGTGTTTCCAATCCCGACTGAGTCACTTTTTTCTACATCCTGACAGATTCCTCTCTGGCCTTGTTCTGCTTGAAGGATGGAAAATCAGGTGTGTCTGAATCATCTTCTGGGCCCTACCCAACCTGCCTGTTTCTTCATTCAGCAACATTCTCTGAACACTTAACAGTGGCCCTGGCCTTTGTCCTGTCCTCTGTCCCCCAGCTACCCATCCATCCATCCATCCAACCAACTAATCAACAAATATTTGTTGAATTATGTGTCAGGAACTATTATTTTAGGCTTTGGGATACAAAATCAGTGAGCAAAACCATAGTCCCTGCCCTCATGAAGCCTACAGGGTTTTGGAGAGAGGTATTCATCAAATAATCACCAAAGAAAGGTAACGAGTGCTATGAAGATGCGCCTGGTGCTATGAGATGCTACGAGGGCCTGCCGGGGTTGGCTGGTGGAGTCCCATCGAAGGGAGGAGGGACGGCCGCCCTGAGGAAGTGGTTCCCGAGCTATCTGAGGGAAGCAGGGTGGCAGGGCCCCATGGCAGAGGGAGCTGGGGAGTGTGGGGGGGCAAGGCAGGCTGAGGAGGAGGAGGGAGGGAGCAAGTTTATTAGCGTAGGCCTTGTAAGGAAACTGTCTTTTCTTTAGAAGAACAGGGAACCAGTAAAGGGTTTAATCAGGGGGAGTAACCGAATCAGCTTTATGGTGGCTGTCAGCTGTTGAAGAATGGATGAGGGTGTGTGGAAGGGGAACTGGGCATAGTGGACGTGGGAGACCAGCAAGGAGGCCACGGCCAGAGTCCAAAGGAGAAGGTACTGAAGCTTGGACAAGGGTGTTGGGGTAGAGAAATATCTAGAAAGTAAATATGCCAAGAGTTGGGGTTAGGCTATATGGGAAGTGAGAGACAGGTACGAAAGATGCCCACCAGGCCTCAGGCATGGGCTAAAGAAGGACAGCAGCCACTCACTAAGACGGGGAAGTCTGAGGGAGGAGCAAGCCGGGCAATACACTCTGAGTTCAGTTTAAGGTATGTTGAGTTTGAAATGTCTTTAAGATGTCCAAGTAGAGGTGACAAAGAATAGTAACGCTTCCTGAGCACTCACATATGCTAGGCATTGTACTGAGTACTTTGTAAGTACAATAGTCCCCCCGCCTTATTTGTGGCTTCCCTTTCTGTGGTTTCAGTTACTCGAGGTCAACTGAGGTCAGAAAATATTAAATGGAAAGTTCCAGAAATAAACAATTCATAAATTTTAAGTTTTTGTTTTTGTTTTTTTGAGACAGGGTCTTGCTGTGTTGCCCAGGCTGGAGTGCAGTGGTCTGATCATAGCTCCCTGGAACCTTGAACTCCTGGGCTCAAGCAATCCTCCTGCCTCAGCCTCCCGAGTAGCTAGGACTACAGGTGTGCATCACAATACCTGGCTAATTTTTAAAAAATTTTGTATAGAGACAAGGTCTTGCTATATTGCCCAGGCTGGTCTTGAGCTCTTGGCCTCAAGTGATCCTCCTGCCTTGGCCTGCTAAAGTGCTGAGATTACAGGCCTAGGCTACCGCACCCAGCCTAAGTAACTTTTTTATAGCATATTGTTATAATTGTCCCGTCTTATTATTAGTTATTGTTGTTAATCTCTTACTGTGACTACCTTATAAATTAAACTTTATTGTAGATATGTATACGTAGGAAAAAAGTCTATATAGGGTTCGGTACTGTCCACGCTTTCAGGCGTGCACTGGGGATCTTTATCCCTGAGGATAAAAGGGCCTACCGTATTATCTCCTTTAATCCTCGCAGTCACTCTATGAGGGAAACAGTATTAGCATCTCTATTTTCCAGAAGAAACCGGGGCACAGAAAGGTAAACTAGGCAGGCATTTGGATGGTCAAAAGCTTAGAAGAAGATGTGGGCTGGAGATAGAAAGCCATTATGGAGGAGCAGAACTGGAGGCCACAGTCACATGAAATCATGTAAGGATGGAAGAGTCCAGCTTCTTTCTCATCCTACCTTCATCTCACCTAGCCGGCCCCCCCCTGACCTGCTCCCCTAGACTCACAGTGAATGGTGTGCCTGGGTCCACCTTGGGTGTGGCAGACTATTTTTTTAAAGATGGCCACAACCAAATCTGTCCCACTTGTCCTTCTTAGAATCTTCTACCCTTCAATCAAGAGGTAGAGTCTAACTCTCCTCCCAATGAATCTGGCAGGCTTGTGGCTTCCTTGTAACTAATAGAATTCAGCTGAAGTGACACTTGAAGAATTCTGAGGACAGGGCAGAAAAGGCCTTGTTGCCTGGGACTCTCACACACGGGGTCCTAAGCTGCCATGCAAGAAGGCCAACCCTGAGGCCTCCATGCTGTGAGGAAGCCCAGGACATGGGTAGGTGCTCTGAAAACAGCCACAGTGGAGGTCCCAGACAACAGCCAGTACTAACCACCAGACTCATGAGTGAAGATACCTCCCCGTGACTCCTGCTCAAGCCCCGAGTCATCCAGCCATTGAATCTTTCCCACTGAGACCCCAGACATTTTTGAGTGGAGAAAAGCCATTTCTGTAGTGCCCTATCTGAATTCTATTTTTTTTTTTTTTTTTTTTTGAGACAGCGTCTCACTCTGTTGCCAAGTAGAGTGCCGTGGCGTCAGCCTCACTCACAGCAACCTCAAACTCCTGGGCTCAAGCAATCCTCCCGCCTCAGCTGCCGGAGTAGCTGGGACTATAGGCGCGCACCACGACGCCCAGCTAATTTTTCTATTTTTAGTAGAGACAGGGTCTCCCTCTTGTTCAGGCTGGTCTCAAACTCCTGACCTTAAGCGATTCTCCTGCCTCAGCCTCCCAGAGTGCTAGGATTACAGGCATGAGCCACTGTGCCCAGCCCCTATCTGAATTCTTGACCTACAGAATCACTGAGCATAATCAAATGATTATTTTAAGCCACTAGGTTTTGGGTAATTTGTTTCATAGCAAAAGTACTTAGAATATTTTGCTGAGGAGGGGGAGGCTGTGTTTCCACAGCCCCATGGCTGCCGGAGGGACAGCAGAGAAGCTTTTGCCTGCTTCTCCCCATTGACCATGACTCCTGGTTCCCGTCTCATCTCAGCCTGTAATGGAATTACGTGGGGAAGTATCTGTCTGCCCTACTGGACTGGACTGGGAGCCCCTGCGGGGGAAGATGGCAGACGTTGTCTTGGTTGCCTCACACTCCCAGTGCCCAGCACAGAGCCTGGAAAATGAGAGAATTAGCAAATACTTGCTGGGTACGTGCCCAGCAGTTGGTCTGATGTTTATTTCGCAGGTAGAACTGCTGGGAGTGGGAGTCTCAAACCTTTTACAAGGGGAGCTGGAAGGAATCTGTTGCTGGCTGCCACAGAGACATATGATTGGGCTGAAATCAATTTTTCCGAAAGCATTCTTGTGAATATAACATTTTGATTGAAACAACGATCTGATTGAAAATGAATATTTCCCAGTTGCTGGGTTGTTTTTTTTTTTTTTTTTCCTATAGCCTTGGTCATTTTCATGCTTCATCAAGCAATATTCAACCCTTTAAGAATTTTTAAGCATTTTTGTCCATTTTCAGAACTTTTCAGGGGTTTCCTCTAATTATTTGCCATTTGTTTCTAGCCTACTTTTACTGCTTTTCAGTATTTGTAATAGTAGAAATTTGAAACTGCCTATGAGTCTGATAAGTGGGCTGCTTAAATAAAGGTATGAAATACATATGATTCCATTTTTGCAAAAAAGATTATGCACAAACACAAATATCTAGAAAGATACCCACCAATGCTTCTCAACCAGGAGGCATTCACTGGGATTCTCCCAGAAGGCTTTTAAAAATACTAATTCCCAAGCTGTTAGGAATGGGAGCTGGAGAAACCAGGCATCTCTATTTTTAAAAGCCTCCTCTGTTAATCCTGATGTGCAGTGGGGATGTGGGGCCACTGACTTAGAATCGCAGAGGAATAAAGTCAGACAACACGTTAATGAAGTGTTCATATTGTGTATGAGTAAGTTGAGACTCCGAGGAGGGAGTTGCTCCGGGTCACACAGCGAGAGGGACAGTGAAGACTACAGTCCAGGCTTTCCTCTCCGTTCCTGCTCCAGGTGTGAGCAGAAATTGTCTCTAGGTGGGATTATGGGAGTTGTTTGAACCTTTCTTTTGCATGTCTCTATTTTCTGATGTGTCTGTAGAAGTACAAATTGCTTTTGGCATAAGATAAAAACACAGAATAAAAGAAAGAATAAGAGAACTCTATTACAGATATTTCACTTGGTGTGTCACCCCCTGCCCAGAGCAGTAGTACTACTTACCCTCCCATACAGCATTGCCTCCACAAAGACAGTGGCCTTTAGGGACATTCTGGTGCAGGCTTAGCTCCCACAAATCGTAGCTCTGAGCCCCAGGGTGCAGGGAAGCCAGTATTCTCTGGGTGCCCAGATCCCCTGGGCCTGGCCCACCCAAGGGGCAGCAGATGCCAAGCAGGAGAGCCAGGCCCTAGAGAAAAGGTCTCCAGAGCACCGGCCCTTGAGTCACCAGGGAGTCCCACCAGAGGGCAGCAGGAACCTGGTCCAAAGCTCTATCAAGCCTCTCTCCTGTGAGCATCAAGGGAGTAGGGAAGGTTTCAGGGAGAATTTAGGTCCAATTCTGAAGGAGGGGAGTAGGAGAAGGTACTTTAGTTTCTGTGGGGGGATGCCTGCAGAAAGCTACGGAGACAGGAATTAATAAATCAAAATGTGCCAGGTGGGGATGGGAGAGTGCTACAATGTAAGCTCCATGCAGGCAGGGACTGTGTTTTGGGTGCACAGCTATACCGTTAGAACAGAGCCTAGTGCACGATATTCACTACATCACTATTTACTGATTGAATGCATCAATGGGAATACTGCTCCTGGAGAGGAAATGAGGAAGGTAAAGGGATGGTAAATGTTTGGGTGGAGGACAAAAAAGAAAGAAAGGAATTTTCACCTATTGACCACCTACAATTTGTTAGGTACTGTGCTAATAATAAGCTCTTTAAATTCATTATCTCTTTTTTCTTCTTATTTTAATATTATTTTTTCCTATAGTTTTTAATTGAAATAGTAGTACATGCTTAAGGTTAAAAAATATTAAACAATTTTTTTAAAAATGTAGAAATAAGTCTCACTCTTACACCAGACCTTCCGGCCCTCCTCTCAGAGGCTAACAATGTCATTTGCATATTTTTCTAGGAGTTTTATATGCACGTACCTTGGAGTCACCTGCTCCCTTCCGCTTCTCTCAGAACCTCCAGACTCCAGGCAGATTCTCTTAGAGCAGCATTTGTTGGAGTGTTGTCTGGGAATAATTTCAACGAAATCACCTGGTGAGAATGTAACTTATTAAAAATGTAGAATCTCAGACCTCACACAGACCTGCAAAATCAAGAGAAGGGAATCTGCATTTTAACAAACCGCCACAGGGAATTCTGATGCCAGTGAAAGTTTGAGAAGTGCTGGCTTAACTCACGCAATCACTCATGGGGAAAGGGTCCACCATATCCTCATGTGTGACCTTGACCCTGGGTGAGGCACTTTACTTCTTATCCCCACTGGGAGCCTTCCCACCAATAAATAAGGTGCAGCCCTCTGTTTATTCGAGTCATGTGTTATAGATCTCAGTAATTTCTTTACATTAAACTTGCATATTTCTCATTAACTTATTACTAAAAATTTTAATGTTTAATTTTTTTCTTTACCTTTCCTACCTCCAACTTTTTATTTTGAAAATTTTCAAGCCTACAGAAAAGTTGCAGGCACTATAATGAATCTCCATATACCTAGATTCACCAGTTGTTGACATTTTGCCACATTTGCTTTATATTTATCTATATTTTGTTTTCCTGAACCATTTGAGAGTCAATTGCAAGAAATTATGACACTTCAGCTCTAAATACTTCCACATGTATCCCTTAAAAACATGGACGTTCTCCTACAGACGTACAATTCTCACATTCAGAAAATTTAACATTGATACATTAACTAATACATAACCCATATTTGGATTTTCCCAATTGTTGCAATAATGCTTTTAGCCTTTCCTCCCTCCTGATTGAGGATCTAATCAATGATTGTGTATTACATTAGTAGTCTTGTCTCTTTAGTAGTCTTTAATCCAGAACAGTTTACCAACTTTCAAAATCTGAGTCGTCTTTTTTTAAATTGAGGTATAATTTGTGTACAATAAAATGCTTGGATAGTAAGTGTTCAGTGTGATGAGCTTTGACGATTGTAGACATCTGTGTTACCACCATCCAAAACAAGATAGAACATTTCCCCATCATCCAGAAAGTCAGTTAATCCCTACCCCACCCCATCCTTCACCCCATAGCCACTTTCTGACTTCTATCCCCAGAGACAAGTTTTGCCAGTTATTGTACTTCATATAAATAGAACATACTATTTGTATGTCTGTCATCTTTTGTTCAATATAATTGAACAAAATTGTATTTTAGGGGCTTTTTAAACATAATGTTTTTGAGATTCATCTGTTATGTCTATCAATAATTTGTTCCCTTTTATTACGAGTAGTAGTCCACTGTAGAAAAATATATGTACTGAAATTTGTTTATCCATTATCTTGGATAGACATTTGAGTTATTTCTAATTTTTAGCTATTATAAATATTTTTATATGTCTGTTCGTGGTAATGTTTCTGTTTTTCTTGGGTAAATACCTAGTAGTGAATAAGTCATTGGCTAAATGTATACTTAACTTTATAAGAAACTATAAAACAGTTCTTCCAAGTAGTTGTACCATTTTACACTCCCATTAACAATGTATGAATGTTCCAGTAACAATGTATGAATGTTTCAGTTACTTCACCTCCTTGCCAACGTTTGGTGTTGTTGATCTTCTTTCTTTTGACTATTCTAGTGGGTATGAAATTGCATCTTATTGTGGTCTTAATTTATATTTCTCTGATGACTAATGATGTTGGACACCATTTCATATGCTTATTGGCCATTTTTGATGAAGTGTTTAAGTGCCATTTTTTACTGGGTTCTTTTTTATTCATTTTCTTAACAATGTGTTTTGATAAACAGAAACTGTTAATTTTGATAAAGTCCAATTTAACGATTTTTTTCTCACACGGTTAATGCTTTTTGTGTTCTGTCCACAAAATCTTTGCCTACCCCAAGGCTGCACAAAGTTATTTTCCTGTTTTCTAGTTGAAGCTTTACAGTTTTATGTTTAGGTCTATAATCTGGAATAGTCTTCCAAGTTTTTTGCCTTTCATAACTTTGCCATTTCTGAAGAGTCCAGGCTAGATTTTTTTGTAGAATGTCCTTTAGTGTAGACTTGTCTGATTATTCCGTCATGATTAGATACAGGTTAGATACTTTGTCTATGTGGTGTGTCCTCAGTGCATCATCTCATCAGGAGGCACCTGATACCAGTTTGTCCTATTACTGGGGGTGATATTTGATTTTTATTTGGTTAAGGGGTATCCCTTAGATTTCTTCATTGTAAAGGTACCTTTTTCCCTTTGCAATTTGCATGGGATGGTACCTGGAGGCTGTGTGGAATATCCTGTTCTGCAACAGCCTTTTGCCCAGTGTTCCAGCATCCATCGATGATTCTTGCCAAAAGTAGTTACTGTAGGTTTCTTGTTAGGTGGTGATTTTCTGATGCATTCTGTTTACATTCATTAGCTGGCATTTTTCTGCAAAGAACTTTCCCTCTCCTCTCCCCTCCCCCCCTTTTTTTTTTTTTTTTGGAGACAGAGTCTCACTCTCTTGCCTGGGGCGAGTGCCGTGGCGTTAGCCTAGCTCACAGCAACCTCAAACTCCTGGGCTCGAGCAATCCTACTGTCTCAGCCTCCCGAGTAGCTGGGACTACAGGCATGCGCCACCATGCCCGGCTAATTTTTTCTATATATATTTTTAGCTGTCCAATTAATTTCTTTTTTCTATTTTTGGTAGAGACGGGGTCTCACTCTTGCTCAGGCTGGTCTTGAACTCCTGAGCTCAGAACGATCCGCCTGCCTCGGCCTCCCAGAGTGCTAGGATTCCAGGCGTGAGCCACCGCGCCCGGCCCCCTCTCCTCCCCTTTGAAAAAATATTATTATTATTGCTGTTGTTTTACTTCACTTTTAAAGCCTCAGTTTCCCTATCGCTAAAATAAAACCTATCTATAGGTAGTTGTGGTGAGATGATCAAGCTTGACAGACAGGAAGGGCTCAATAATTGTGACCTTCGTTCCTTCCTTCTTGGCTATCTTCCCTAAACCCAGCCCCCTGCTGCCTGCCACAAGCTACCTACCAAAGCCTTCCCAAGATGCTATGAGCTCCCACTCCATGACATGTGTGCCTGGGGGTCCATCATGATGACTGCCACAGTGAGGCCTGGGTTCCTCCTGCGTGGCTTACAGTAGACACGGAAAAGCAAGCACAAGGACCTTGTTGCCATGAGGAGGGAGAGCGGGGATCTCTTGCTGACCTTTTCCCTTGAGTTAATGTAAGTCCTGCCCTCTCTCTGTGTTTCTAATTCTCTCCACCTATAAATGTGGGCAATTGCTAAAAGAGCACTAACAGGCAAGCCAAAGGGAACCTTTGACCTGGGGGGAGTGCTTGGGGTTGGAGGTCAGGAGTCATGGATTCTAGTCCTGTTTAGGTCGCAAAGGTCACAAAGGTCCTCAGACAAGTACTCCAGCCCTTCATTTTATAGAAGAAAAAAACAGAAGGCCAAAGGTCATCTCTAAGGACCTTTCCAGCTTTAAAACTCTATGCCTCTCTGATCCCTCCCTTTTTATCCAGGTCAGAACCTGAGCTGCAGGACCACCTTCTGATGTCCCTGCCAGAGGTGCTGTCTGCTGAGGCTGTGTGCACCGAGGGAGCTGCCTGGGAAGAGAGGGGCCCAGGCTGCCCTTTTCCCTCTGTCTCCCATACCAGTTCCTCGGTGGTTCTCTCTCCATTTCCACCTCTTCATCCTCAACGCTGAACAAGAGAGTCTACGATCAAAACTTCACCCTCTCAGGCTCGTGAATGGATAGAAAATGCCCAACACACAGTAGATTCTCAGTCAGGCTGAGTGTCCGCCTTTCCTGCACTGCAGTACTACATAGCGACCGATAGCGGTGAAACTAACGTTCTCTCCAGAGTGCTCAGACACGTGCGCTCTCATTTAATCCTTACAGTCACTCTGTGGCAAACATCATTACTCCCATCCTACGGAGTTCATTTGGGGTAAGCACATATCTAATACTTGATTGAATCAGGACTGAGGATTTATGTCTATGTGGCTTCTCTAACTACACTAGACTGCGGTCAAACAGAAAATATCAAGCAAAATACTCTATAGCAGAGCTTGGTTTTAAGTAACTTGCTAGGATGTCCGAACTGCTTCATGTTGGAGACCTGTTGCTAAAGCAGGGGCATGTTTATGAGAAAAGGTGTTTGGGATTTTTTTTTGCCTTACATGCTGTAAAGTATTTCCATGTGCTCTGCAGTATACTGAAAAACAATGATCAGGACTCGTATATTGTGTTCTGAGGGTGGTTTGTGGATGTTCTGGGATGTGGACCTAGTGTGTGTCTCTGAGTGCTCTGGAAAGGGAAGCAATGAAACCGGCATCTGCAGTTGCTAAAGCTGCATGACAAAGCACTCACTGCATCCACCCTGAGCTGTGCAGCAGTACTTTCAGGCTGTTCCAGTCTAAAACGTCTACATGATGTGTCGGATGTGTGGGTTTGTATTTCTCTATGAGTCTGGGAAGCTAAGTGTGACCAGTGATCTGGTAATGGGAGAAGTGACAATAGGGTGGTCTGTTAAGAAAAGTTTGGGGCTTTCTCTTCCCCTCTGAAGAAATCAGTCCAAGAGCCATTAGGAGGATCGTGTGAGTAAGGCACGCATGTGTTGGACGTGTGTGTTGGGGGGTGGGGCAGGAAGGGTACAAAAGAGGCGATGTAGGGTAAGGAGCGTGCCCTCAATAGGGGTGGCCCGCTTGCGGTGTTGGAGCCCAACTGGGATAAGGACAGTGCCCAATAAAGAGAGTAGGCCCATGCAGGTAAGGAGGGCATTCATGGGGTGGGTGTGATGACACAGACCAGTTGGGGCAAGGACAGAGTGAGAAGGGGGTCAAGTTTCAGGGGAAGGAGGGGGAGCAGCAGTGGCGGTCAATGTTGGATATCAGAGCCTGAGTGAGGTGAGGAGGGCATCCACGTGGGGAGCGTACCCAGTGGAAGACTGGCCACATATGGGGGGATTGATTGAATGAGTAAATATATTAAAGATCATGACAGCTAGGTCTCTCACTGTTGGAGAAGTGTTATTATTGTATTAGAATTGCAGCTATTGGTGTGAACTTGTGGTTTTCAATATTTATCTTTCTTTACATATGTAGATATAGAAATAATTATAGCTATAAATGTGTGTAGAGGTCTGTTCGCTGAGACCTGGGCACGGCAACACCCTAACAGCAATGAGCATACTTGGCACCCAGATCTTGGTTTCTAAAAACCATTTTCCAATCAAAGGAACTGAGGCTCCTTGGAGAAATGGCTGGATTTACAGAAAAGTGGAAGATGAGCCTGGAACATCTTATTGTGCCTGCAAACAAGGAAGTATTAATACCTAAAGAATGATAGGGACACTATCGAAGGAACACAGGAGCAAGCTCAAAGGGCTCACACTGGCCAAATCTGGGACAATTTGTGTATCAAAATAAATATTGATAATATAGTAACAGATTACATAACTCAATGAATAAGATAGGAATCCATGAGCATATACAAATATAAATAGAGTATTTAATGAGACAAGGGATATTTACATGGTTTTAAAGTACCTCCTCGTAAAAACTTGTTTTACAAAATATAGAGGGGAAAGGAGTACCTTCATAATAAAGAGGCTTGACAGGAACCATCTTAATCAAATGATCAAAGTGAATGTCATCAGTAATGGGCTAAATTGAAACCATGTGGTGCCTGATAGGATGCAGTGAGAAGAATATAGCATCACTTGCGTGATATTTCTGCCAAAGATGCATAAGCTAAATCTAACCATATGGAAACATCACACAAACCCAAAATGTGGGACATTTTACAAAATAACTGGCCTATAATCTTTAAAAGTGTCAGTGTTATAAAAGTCAAAGGAAGACATCAGGAATTCTCACAGATTGAAGGCTCTAGATATGACAACTAAAATTATCCCACGATCCTGAACTGAATCCTTTTCCTGGTAGGGATATTATTGGGATAAGTGGGGAAACTTGAATAGGGTTTGAAGATTCTATTGTAGTAATACGGCACTATTAGGTTCTGATTTTGACTTTTGATGGTTGTATTGTGATTATGTAGGAGAATGTCTCCATTTGTAAAAAATATATCTTAAAGTGTTTGGGGGAGGGCATCATATGGGTAATTTATGTGTCAAATGGTTTACAAAAAAGTTCTTTGCACTATACTTGTAACTGTTCCACAGATTGTAAAATAAAAGTTAAAGAGAGATTTTTAAAAAGAAAAAAAGTATCAGACAGAAAGAGGGCTTCTTGCCTGAACCAAAAGGGAAAGGGAGTACAGAGTCTGAGCTGGCAGGGCTGTGAACAGGCTAGAAGGCTGGGAAGCGGGGGCTGAAGGGAGGATGATGAGGAATTCTCATACGAATTTAAAAGACAGAAGGGAAGCCTGAATTTGAGAGCTGCAGGGTGCTGCCTGTCTTTGTACTGGAGAGCCGCAAGGAAGGGGCTGTGTTTTATTGTGATGGTTAATTTTACATGGCAACTTGACTGGGCCACAGGGCACCCAGGTATTTTATCAAACGTTATCTTGGGTATTCTGTGAGGGCGTTTGGGATGAGTTTAACATTTAAATCAATAGATTAAGTAGACTGCCCTCCCTAGTGTGAGTGTGTGTGTGTGTGTGTGTGTGTGTATGGGTAGAGGGCTCATCCAATCAGTTGAAGGCCTGAATAGAACAAAAAACTGATAGTCCCGCCAATAAAAGGGAATTCCTCCTGCCTGACTGCCTTCAAGCTGGAACGGCAGGTTTTTTTCCAGCCTTCAGACTGGAACCGCACCATTGGCTCTCCTGGGTCTCCAGCTTGCCAACTTCAGACCTTATCAGCTTCCATAATCAGGTGAGCCAATTCCTTATAATAAATCTCAATCTCTCTCTTTCTCTCCATCTATCCTATTGGTTCTATTTCTCTGGAGAACCCTGACCAATATACTTATTTTCCTGCAATCTATCTTTCTTCCCTTATATTGTCTCCTACTGTGGGACTGACACAAGTAGATACTTAAGAGAAGGTTTTTCAATGAAAAAATAAAGGAAGTGGATAATTACATCAGAGGAGCAAAGAATAGCATGGCAACAAGGGTAAGGGATGAAGAGGCCTTAGCTGACCTTGTGAGGCCCTTTCACTGCTCTGGGAGCCACTAGTGATATCTTTTATGGAGGCTGCCTGCTTCCTACCACCACTGCAGGCAGGAAAGGAGGAGGCCTAGCATTTATTGAGCACCTGGGTGAAGAGTGTGCTGGGTGTTCCACCTGCCGGCTCCTGCATCCCCTCCCACATACACTCTGCTTTTGCTCCAGAGCAGCTCTTGTCTTTTGGCATTTAGAGCACACATTTCTCCCAAATACTGAGAACTTCTAAGGGTGGGGTCCATATGTCTGGACCATTGAAGTTCTAGAATTTTATAGTGCCTACTGCCAACAGATGTTCAATAGATAAGAGAGTGGTGTGTCTAAGGTCACACAGCCTAGTGAGGGGCATCACCTGTGGCCAAACCCAGGTCTGACTCCAAATTCCATGCTCTCTCATCATGCCATGCTGTCTCCTTGACAGTAAAGGAGACCTTTTACAGGACGGTACCAAATTATTGGTTACTTGGAAGCTGAAAATTCTTGGGCACATGTTTGGTTGACTGAATCACATTTTGATTTATCTTTGAACACGAATTATTTTGCATTTAATTTGATGGTTTAGTGCCATGTACATCAGCAGGAGCATCTAGTGTAAAATAAAGTCCTTCGCCAGGGCCAGTCAAGGGAAGGAGCCTCTGTACAAAAGCTCCTATTATCACAGTGGGTGGTGATTTGGCCTGAGATGATTAGATTGGAAAGGGCCCTGGACAGGTGTTTGAGTCTAGGCTATATTACATAATTAGCCACATGGTCTCAGATCTTTAATGTCTCATTGTTAAAAAATGTTTGTGTACGTCTAAGGGAGATACTCTCAAAAGAAACATCTGGTTATTTATAATTTTCTGACACATTTTTTAACTTTTTACTTTGAGATAATTATTAGATTCATAGGAATTTGCAAAGATGGTAGAGAAGTCCCTGTTTACCCTTCATCCAGTTTCCCCCAATGGTTACATCTTATATAACTATAGCACAATTATCAAAACCAGGAAACTGACATTGGTACAATGTGTGTGTATATTTCTACATCGTTTTATCAGAAGTCTCAATTTGTGTAACCACAATTGTAATGATAATACAGAACTATTCCGTGACTACAAAGATCTCCCTCATGCTATTTCTTTGTAGCTACATTCTCCCCCTCCCCACTGGCCCTGACCCCTGGCAACCACTAATCAGTTCTCCCTCTCTACAGTTTTATTTTGAAAATGTTACAGAATCATACAATCTGTGACCTTTTCAGATTGGTTGTTTTTTGAAAAAAACTCAGTATAATGTCTTGGGATCCATCCAAGCTGCTGTATGTATCAATACTTAGTTCCTTTTTATTATTGAGTTATTTTTCATGGTATAGATGTGCCACAGTTGTTTCACCTATCGTAGGACATTTGGTTTGATTCCAGTTTTTGCCTATTACAAATAAAGCTCCTATGAATAATCATGTACAAGTTTTTATGGACAAATGTTTCATTTCTCTGGGGTAAATGCTTAGAAGTGGGATTGCTGGGTCACATGATAAGTAAATGTTTAGTTTTTAAAGAAATTGCCAAACTGTTTTCCATATTGGCTGTATCATTTTACATTCCCACTAGCTATGTATGAGATATAAAGTGTCTCTGCATACTCGTCAGCATTTGATATTGTCACTGTTTTTTTATTTTAGCTTCTAACACAATTTTTAAAGTCAGTGATAGGTATTGGGTTTTACTGATTACATCTTTTGGCATTTATTGAGATAACTTCATGGTATCTCTTATTGGATCTACTGATGAATTATATTATTCTATATTTAAATATACATATATGTTTTAAATGGGAAAAATATCAAACAGTATAAAAAGGAACACAAGGAAAAATAAATCTCCTACTGTTCCTATTACAGAGTTTACCTCCCCAGAAGCAAACACTTTAACTGTTTCTTGACTTTTAATCTAGGGACTATAACTATATACTGATAGTAGCATATCACATACACGGTTCTGCATTTTGCCTTTTCACTTAATATCTTAGAGACCATTCCATACCAGTACATAGAAATCTATCTCATTCTTTTTAACTGCATAATATTCCATTGAGGAATATGCCAATTTAATCAACTAGTTCTTTTTCAATAGACATTTAGGCTGTTTCCATTTTTTGGAATTATTGGCAATTCTGTAGTGAACACTCTAGCACACTGGTATTTGTGCCCCACAAGCACTAATGTACGATACATTCCTAGTAGTGGAATTGCTTGGTCAAATGTATAGTACATGCATTTAAGTTGTAATAGCTGTTGTCAAATTGCTTTCAAAGGGACTAAACCATTTTATAGTTCTACCCACAATGAACATGAATATCTTTCTCCACAACATGTACCTTTTCCAATCTGATATCTAAAAAATAATGTTTTTCCTTAATTTTAATTTGCAATTCTCTTATGAGGTGGCTGAGTATATTTTCATTTGCTTAAAAGGCACTCGTATTACTTTCCCATTAACTGTGAGTTCATATCCGTTGCCCATTTAATGTATTGTTTTAAATCAATGTTTAACAATAAAAATACTACTTTCTTATTTTCATTTGCTCAAGAACCTCCTCAGAGGCAGGCATCTCCCTCAGACAGGTGTCCAGGATCCTCCACAATCACACCATCCCTATTCTAACTCATAACTGCCTCCTGTCCCAGCACCACTGTCTGTTCCCAAGGAAGGGCCCCTTTCTGGTCTCCTCAACATCTCACACCCTTCCACCATTCTGTGCTTGCTCTCCCATCCCTCCCCTCTGGAGTGCTCTCTACCCACTCACACCTGACCCCTTCGGGGTCCAGCCTAACTTCACCTGTCTGGGCACCCTTCTAAATAACCAATGCCCACTTTCACTTTCAGGGGAGCCCATGTCCCTGAGAGGCTGGGCCTGACACTCACCCAGAGGCCAGCTTTCTGCTCAGTGTGTGTGTGTGTGTGTGTGTGTGTGTGTGTGTGTGTGTGTGTGTGTGTGTGTGTGGTGTCTGAGGGTGGAGTTTGTTCTGATCACTCATCCTGCATTTATTGAATGCATACACCATGAGTCACGCTCTGTCCCAGGCATTGGAGATAAGGCAGTATATGAGACAGCCCAAGGCCCCTCCTCTCATCCGGCTGACATTTTAGTGTGGGACATTGGAACTTTTAATAATATATCACAAACAATAAACACACACACATACAACGTCAATTATATGCAAATAATGGAACAGAGAGCAAAGGGAGGAGGGGAAGGGTCTTCCTTGCATGGAGGAGCTAGGGAGGGCTCCCCCAGGAGCTGAGATGGGGAGCAAAGACCCGAATATAAGAAGGCGCCAGCCACGTAAAGAACCTTCCAGAGCCCCTACAAGAGGCCCTGCCTGGCCGGCTGCTCTTTTTTGCTCTTCCAAAGATGGACGAGATGCTGTCCAGCTTTCCACACCCCTTCTTTCTGTTACTTGACAGGAATTGAAGGCAGAAGGCTGCCATCCCTGCAACTTCAAGGATGTGTGCGGCCTGTGTGAGGAGAACCTGCACTCTCCTTCACATTCCCGATGCGAACTTGGGAAAATGAAATAAATCATGCTCGGCCTGGCATTAATAGAGCACCTACTACGTGCCAGGGTCCAGCTAAGCACTTTACACCGTCGTTACTCCATTTAATCTACACAACGATCCCGTGTAGGCTCTATTATTAACTTTACGGAGGAGAAACGGAGGCGGGAATATGGCAGTCACCTGTTCAGTGTTGCCTGGTTCCTGAAGAAGTACAGTTCCTGGGTAGGAAGTTCTGCGGTGGGGATCCGACGGGGTTCACCGCGGCAATCGGGGTGCGCGCCCTTTCCGGCGTTCGTCCGGTCCAGCCACGGGCCCGACGGCTGCCCAGGCCCCCCCGCCCCGCCCGGGTCTCGGGGGCAAAGGGGCGAGCCCGGGCAAGCGGGCTGGGGGCGGGGAAGGCGCAGGGACAAAGGCCGCAGGCACCGCGCTCCTGCCCGCGGGTGCAGCGAACTCCGGGCGCCGGGACCTGGCCGGGCGGTCGCACCCCGCTCAGCGCGCGCCGCGATGGAGCGCCCCAGGGCGCCGCCCGGCACTGAGCGGGCCGATGCCTCCCGCCCGCCGCCCGCGCCGCCCCCTCCCCCGCCTCCTCCCCCTCGCCCCGCGGCGGCTCCGCGCTCCGGGAACATGGCGGCGGCGGTCGGGCGGGACACTTTACCTGAGCACTGGTCCTACGGCGTGTGCCGGGACGGCCGCGTCTTCTTCATCAAGTGCGGCGCGGGGATGTGGGATGCGGGGGCTCGGGCGGGGGCGCGGGGTCCTGCGGGGGCGCGGGGCCCGGCGGACGCCTCCCGGGCGGCGGCGGCGGCGCTAACAGGTGCACCTCTCTCCCGGCAGTGACCAGCTCCGCTGCACGACCTGGCTGCACCCGCGCACCGGGGAGCCCGTCAACTCGGGCCACATGATCCGCTCAGGTGGGCGCCGGGCCGGCGGGTGGGGGGCGCGCGCCGCGGCGGCCCAAGTTTGACTGGACTTTTCTCGCGTTTCCGCAGACCTGCCCCGCGGCTGGGAGGAGGGCTTCACGGAGGAGGGAGCCAGCTACTTCATCGAGTGAGTGAGTGGGGGGCCGCGCCGAGCTCGCCCCTGTGCCGCGGGGGCCGGCCGCGTTCCCGCCGGGCAGCCCCCGCCCCCGCCCCCGCCCGGTCCCGGGCGAGTTGGCGCGCACAGCGCCGCGGCCGCACTCTGGGGTTTTGTGTGCCCGAGTTGTGTGGCGGGCTCCGAGGCGGGGGGGCGGGACGGGGTCCGCTTCTCCGTGGGGGACCTGGGCCGGGATCTGGGGTCCGGCCCTCCGCGGAGGCAGGGGCTGCGAACTCTGCGCCCCGGACCTAGCAATCGGGCGGGATTCCGGCGCCGGTGTGAGGGCCGGACACGCCTCCCCGCCGGGGTCTCGGGCTGCGCGGAGCCGAGCGGGGTGGGTGCCGGGACCCGGGTGGACTGGGGCGGGGAGAGTAGAACAAGAGTTCTGTCCCGGGTCGGGGCCCTGCGGGGTTCGGGGTCGGGGGAGGGAGAGATGAAGGGAATCTCGCTTGGGGGGGTCTCCCTCTCAGGCCTTTTTCTCCGGGACGGTCGCGGGGAGTCGCAACCACACCCCCGCCCTCGGTGCACTGCGCGGGCCTGCGGGGAGGGTGGGGGTGGGGAGGGGAACCAGCCGACCAATGATCTTGCTCGAACACTCGGCGTTTCTTCGGCGGGTGGGGAACAGCGACTGGCACTGGTGCCTCCGTTGGTCAAGCTGTTGCTTCTCCGCAAAAGCCCTGGAGCGTTGCCTCACTAGCCAGGTTACCCTGGGTCTGCAGGATCTGCAGAAGTCAGATCGAGGGGCAGTAAGTTAAATAAAGCGCTATTCAGACTCTAGCACTAGTATAGTTACTTTCCCACTCAAGGCAGGAGCGTGTGTTGCAGCGTTTTTCACTCTGCCTGGTGAGCTGCATGAGGTCAGAAACTGCCTTTCATCCTTTGCCCCAGTGCCTGGCATAGAGTAGGCACTCAGTAAATGTTTGTTCACTGAATGAATGAACTAGCCAAAGGTCTGGACAGCGGTCTGACTAGTACTGGGTGTACTTTGGGGGACTGTGAGTCAGAATTCGTTTCTTAACCTGTTAGTAGTGGAGCAGCATATTTCAAGAAAATCTGGGAACCTCTTTCCTTGGTTTGGGCCTTTGCACAATAGTTCAAAATACTCACGGGTGAGATTTATAGAAATGAGGTGTAGGGTCTTAGCTGTGGTTCTGTTGTCTGGCCTCTTACATGTGTGTGAAGTTGGGGAGCAGGCTGGGACCCTCAGAACCTCTGTCAGTGGGGCTTTCTGGCTCATGACTGCATCAGTTGATACTGTTATTAATAAAGTTTTCCTGTGTGCCACGCATTGTTCTAGACATTGGGACTACGGAGTGAACAAAGTTCTGGGTGGTCATGGAGCTTGCAATCTAGTGGAGGAGGGGAGGGAGCAGAAAATAAGTAAATAAACAAGAATAATACCAGATCATGGTTACTACCAAGCAGAAAAGTAAAATAAGGTGAGTGACTGGGTGGCTTGGTTGAATTGGGAGATCAGGGATGGTGTTTCTGAATAGGGGACATTTAAGGTAAAATTTGAATGACAAGAAGGAGCCATCTTGAGGTGATAGTTGGCAAAGCATTTCAGGAAGAGGGAACAGCCAGTGCAAGGGCTTAAGGCACAGAAGAGCTTCAAGTTCAAGGAGCAGGAAGGCCAGTGTGGCTGGAGCGTGGTGAACAAGGGAGAAAGTCACAAGAAGAAGATGAAAGTCACAAGAGAAGAAGTCACAAGTAGGAGAGAGGTAAATGATGTAAAGCTTTATGACCCGGAGTAAGGAGTTTTTAAACTTCATTCTAAGCCCAGTGAGAAGTCATTGGAGGGTTTTGAGCAGGGAAGTGGCATGATTTGATTAGCATTTTCAGAAAGCTCACTCTACCTGCTAAGAGGACAGTGGGTTGTAGGAGGACAGCAGTCATAGTCCAGGCTGGACGTAGGTGGCTTGCCTGAGGGTGGTACACTGGAGAGGGGGAGTAATAGTCAGATTCAGGTTGTGTTTGGGAAGTAGAGTCTACAGGCCTTCCTGATACGTTGGAAGCAGTCTGTGAGAGAAAGAGCAGAGTCAAAGCTGATTGCTAGGGGCTGGCGCACTGGAGTAGATGGTGCTCCCATCATTGAGATGGGAAGGCTAGGGTCGGAGCAGGTTTGGGGGTAGAGAGAATCATGAGGTCTTGTTTTGCCCTATTACATTAGAGATGTGAATATGTCAGATAGATGTATGAATCTGAAGCTTGTGGGGAGACAGGACTAAAGAGATCCATTTGGGTATAACAGATGTTGTTCAAGGCCATGGGATCAGGTGAAATCCCCTAGGAAGAGAGTATGGACAGAAAAGAGAGATTCTAAGCCTTGGGACAGTACAGTGTTTAAAAGGAAAAGAGGTGAATCCGACAGGAGACTGAGAAGGCTTGAGAAGGCCCAGAGAATTCGTGGTCACAGAAGCCTAAAGGTAGAGTCAGGATAGGCCAATCTTCCAGGTAGTTTTGTTGTGAAGTGGGGTCGAGACATTTGCTGGTAACTGGAGAAGATGTGGGTTTCTTTTCTTTTCTTTTCTTTTGGAGATTGGACAGCATGTTTTGTTTTGATGGCAATGATCCAGTAGAGAGGGAGAAATAGATGATGCAGGAAAGAGATGGGACAGTTGCTGGGGCAGCGTTTCTGAGAAGGTGAGAGGGATGGGATCCAGGGCATGCCTCTCACTGGTCTCCCAGAGGAGCAGGGCCCATCATCCATTTGACAGGAGGAAGGGCTGCGAGTGCCCTGATGTACTAGGCACAGCTGTGAGCTGGGTTCTTGAGGGGGCAGGTGGAACTCTAAAGGACAGAGTCCAGCCTTCTGCCCTTTTGCTGACTCTTCCATGGTAACTGTCTGTGAGGTCCCTAGGCATGGTCCTACTTTGAGCCCTGGCTCCCCATCCTCCAGGGCCTTGGCCAGCTCCTCCCAGGCCTCCAGGAAGGCAGTGTGTGACACTCTGCCCTACCCTTAAGGCAGGGCCCTGTGGCAGATTGTATTGCCTACCTCCCTGTGTAACAATTTCTTGAGAGACTTAAGGACTTGGGAGTAATTGTTCTCCTTTTCCCCATGTAAAAAAATATTTCAGTCTGCTTTCTTAGATTTGTTGTGAACATTTCTGAATGTTTGGTTTTTGTGTTATGGGCGCGGTCTTTCTCTAACATGGCTTAGTGAAGTTAGAGGGACAAAGCATTTGCATGGCTGATTTTATTTTTCCTAATGGGTCCTTGGCCAGGAAAGTTGTGTGAGGTTTTCTGGATGCATCAGTTGCTCCTTGTATTTAGCCAATGGTTTAATACTCTCCAGAGTCCATTTCTTGAGGCAGGAAACCTTGAGCTAAGGCAGGTGAATTTTAGTTTTGATTTCTGCACTTTTAGTTTAATTTTGCATTAACCGGGGACAAAAGATATAAGAAATCTACTTCTGGTTCTCCCAATTCGAGACTAGGTAATGCTGATATCCCTTTTAAAAAGACTTTTTGTACTTTCGGACTTCTCTGCTTTCCCATGATTACCTTAGCCAGTTAGCAAGGTATAATAGTAATTGTGATACCAGTGTCATTAATACCAGTAGCAATAATAATAGCAGCAGTTATGTAACAGCCTAATCTTTTCAAGTCCTTGAAAAATGCCAGGAACTGTTCTGTAACTATTATTGATTTAATTCTCACAACTGCTTGATGAGGTAGGTGCTTATTACTAGACCCATTTTAGAGATGCAGAAACTTGCAGTAATCTTGGACATTTTTGCAGCAAAGGGCAGATGGCTTTTTTCCTGTACCTTTAATTATTTGATCTTATAACAGTCCCGAGAGGCAGCAGGGCAGGGATGATCTCCATTCTTCAGATAATGAAACTTAGGTCTGTGAAGGTTCAGTAATTTGGCCAAAGTGCTAGAGCTGGGACTAGAACATAGGTCTTTAGTTCCCCTTGTGGTAATCATAGTGCAGGTGGTTCCTACCACAGGTCACAGGTGCGAGCCAGTATCAGTACTTGAAGGAGACTCGTGCCCATGTGCCATTTCTCTGAGTTAGGCTTCTGAGATGGGGGCCAGACCTCATCTTTGCTTTTTCTGGGGATCGAGGTGCCTTGGAAGGGCAGTGGTCCTTGGTCTCCTTTGCTGATTAGGGGTGGTACATGTCTCTGATTAGTAAGAAATGGAAGACATTAATTATTTCTTAGTAAATACAGTTTGGCAGACACAACTTTTTCAATCATGGGACCTGTAAAGGAGAAGTTTCTAAAAGAGGCCATGGGAGTTGGAGTGTTATACTGGGCTGCTCTTCAGGGGATTCATGGGACCTTGTGGGTTGGCTTCTCCCTGCAGCAGGCTTTGAATGGGTCTTGAGTCAATCAGGAGGGTGAATGGCAGAGAGGAGAGACTCAGCTACCCTCCCTGTGCCAAGGTTGCTCCTTGAAGGCAGGCATCCGATACACTGCTTCTGAAACTGTGGCACCCAGCCCAGGCCTGGGCACTGGGTAGGCACTTAATGTTTATTGAAGGAGCAGTGATTTAAAGAGGCCCAGTGAGTTCACTAAGTATTCTGGGTTTGGAAAATTTACTGGAGAGGAGATTGGGGTATGGAGAAGAATGGGCAAGGTGAAAGAAGCTAAGCAGCCAGCAACAGGCCCATCAAATCGGGCTGGGGCCTGGACCCCAGGCTACTTGGATGTTGTCATTTGTTATTGAGAACAATGTTTAAAGCAGGAACCTGGCCAGTGGAGGCTCAAGCAGCCTCTTCTGGCTTCTTCACCTCATAACCTTAGTGGTCTGCACCTGGGGCTTAGGATGTCTGTTGGCCATTGGACTAGGCCCCCTTCTCTCCCTGGTTACTGGGCCTTGGCATTCTCTGTGACATGGCTCCAGGGTCCTGGCGGGAACCAGCTGATTTCGCAAGGTCCCTTTTAGCTTCAAGTTCCTCAGTTTTACCTGTGGAGCCTTGCAGGGCTGTCCTGTGTAGGTGCCATTCTCCTTGTGGGTGCCTGTCCCTAAGCGAAAGCAGAGATTCTTGGGAAAGACATTTCTGAGGCTTGGAGTAAGGCTGACTTTCCCCTCCCCGGCCCTTAGGCCTGAAGCAGGTCTTAGATGCAGGATTGGCTACATAATTTGTGGGACCCCAGTACAAAATGAAAATGCAAGGCTTCTTGTTCAAAAAGAAAGATAAAAGTATCTTTAAAGGTACTAAAATAAAAAACTTTTCTTCTGCAGTCTTTCCCTTAGCTTGTCATGGTTTTTTAAACGTTTGTTATTTAATGTCATTCTAAATGAAGAAAAATCAATTATCTGATTTTTGTTAAATTATTTGTTAATTTTATGTTAAATTATTAACATAAATTTTATAGTTCATCTTTATATTGTGAAATATAAAGTTTTTTTTTTTTTTTTTTTTTTTTTTTTTGTGACAGAGTCTCACTCTGTTGCCCGGGCTAGAGTGCCGTGGCATCAGCGTAGCTCACAGCAGCCTCAAACGCCTAGGCTCAAGCGATCCTCCTGCCTCAGCCTCCCAGGTAGCTGGGACTACAGGCAGGCGCCACCACGCCCGGCTAATTTTTTCTATTTTTAGTTGTTTGGCCAATTTCTTTCTATTTTTAGTAGAGACGGGGTCTCGCTCTTGCTCAGGCTGGTTTCGAACTCCTGAGCTCAAACAATCCACCCGCCTCGGCCTCCCAGAGTGATAGGATTACAGGCGTGAGCCACTGCACCCAGCCGTGAAATATAAAGTTTTAAAGGCAAATATCAGGGCATCTACCTCATATGCTAGGAACCACCACCACCATGCTCCACTCCAAGACACCATAGAGCACAAGTTCCTGTGCCTAGATCCCCCTGGGCCTGGGCATGAGGAGCAGGGAGCCAGGGCGGGGCCTGGGGCTCCAGGGAGGCTGGGAGTGGGGACCAGGTGTAAGGGAAGGCTTCAAGCCGCGTTCAGAGGGTTACCCTTTTGGAGATAGTGCCAAGTATCTAGGGTGTGTGTTTTGTATTCGGCAACCCATTTTTCAGTCTGAAATTAAAGAGAGAGAGAAGGAGTTGGGAAGGGAAGGATGCACCAAGTGTGACCGATGTCCAGGTGAGGATCCCAGTCAGCTGTAGGCACCAAGCCTAGAAGCCCTCAGGAAAGCCAGTGAACGCTGGACAGCCCAGGAAGCTGCCCTCTTGAAGTTTAATTCTGCCATCACCCCGTGGGCAGTCTTCCAAGCTACCCCTAGGAAGGAGTTTGTCCCGTCTTCCACGTTTTCTTCCCTAGACAAATGTCGAACTTTATGTTAGTGAAATTTGTGTTGTAGAGTGCCAAACCTGTGGGTTCATTTATGTGTCATCTCTCTTATCGAAGTGTTGCTGGGAACAGCAGTCCTAGAAACTTTATTTCAAACGCTGAGGTAATAGTCCCACAAAGAATTTCTGGCAAACTAGCAGCTTACATATGTTTAAAGTGGGAATTCTGAAACCTCTCATTGTTGAAGGTTAAGCTCTTCCAGCTTGGCAAGTTTTGGCAAAATCCCACACTTTACGTTTCATTTCCTGGTTGTTTTATCAAAGGTGAAAACTGGTTCATGGATTTAAACGTTAGGTTCTGTGGGAAAGGAATAACAGTGAGTGTTCTGTTGAAAGCTGAAGGAAGGATTAAGAGCCATGATTTGTAGCACAATTGCAAAACAGCCCCCAAAAGAAACCTCTTTAAGAAAATCTCTTTAGGAAAAACGGTTGCAGGTTGCTTCTTAAGGCTCTTTCCCCACTGGTGGAGTGTATTTCAGAGAGAGGACAGATGCTGGGTGGTAGGGAGAGGTGTTCCTGTGTGACAAAGGTGGGTGAAGGTTTCTTGTGCCTTGATGGCACTCTTTCGATGTCTATGGGAGTAAATTTGGGGCTTCCTAAATGGAAGATTTTGGGAAAAGATTCCCTAAGAGAGCACTTCAGGGCCTGGCACGGTGGCTCATGCCTGTATTCCTAGCACTCTGGAGGCTGAGGCAGGAGGATTGCTTGAAGTCACGAGTATGAGTTCGAGACCAGCCTGAGCAAGAGAGACCCTGTCTCTACTAAAAATAGAAAAATAGCTGAGTGTGGCGGTGCCCGCCTGTAGTCCCAGCTACTTGGGAGGCTGAGGCAGGAGGATCGCCTGAGCCCAGGTGTTTGAGGTTGCTGTGAGCTAAGCTAATGCCATAGCACTCTAGCTGGTGTGACAGAGCAAGATTCCAGTCTCCAAAAGAAAAAGAAAAGAAAAAAAAAAAGAGCACTTCAGGATGTGGACTATTTGGTGACTTAATGAGGTGCCTGCTCTGGTTTTTTGTCTCTTCAGAGGATAGCACGGGTTTGAATCTTTTTACTCAGTGTAAGACAGCAGCATTTCAATAAACTGGCATGGTATCTTAAGTAAATATTGGCAGAGGGAAAAACATGGAGGAATATGGTTTTATTTGCCTGTTGTTTTTAAATGGCTGTCAAAACATTTGCTTTTCAATTTTCTGAAATGAGAAGTATTTTGAGTTAACGTTTTATTGTTTACAGAGTGCTTCACAAACATCCTCTGGTTTGAGTTTCACAATTATTGCATTTTTTTAGTGCAGAAATTTGGGCTCAGAAGAGTAAAGTGACTTCCCTAAAGTTGCTTACTGTATTAGTTCAGCTTTTTCAGGGTTCACGGGAGAGGCCTGGACATGTTCCCTCAGACCAGGGCTTCTCAGACTTTTTGACTCTAGGTCTAATGACAGAAGAGGGTGAAGGCCAATTCACCTGGGACACTGGATGCAGGAAATGCCATCACAATGTTGGCTCTGTCCAAAAATTCATTGGGAGACTAAAATGAATTGAGACTTTACCCTCAATTTAGTTTATTACGGAATCCTCTACCGTATCTTCCTTTCAGGTCAGCATTTTGGCAAGGCACTTCGTGTTTACTGTATGGCTTTGTGTTTTCCTAAACAGAAATGTGTATGGGCCCTGTTAAGTCTTAGGTGACAGGGAAGTGTGGGGAGGCTGCTTGTTGGCTCTCCATCCTCTGTGGGCCCTACAGCTCCAAAGCAGAATGTACAACAGGCTTCGAGGAAAACAACAGCAACTTTGTGACCTCAGAGCATCTTTACTTGGACTGAGTTATGAGTTGTGCCAGACCACCTCTCTCTGTCCTGCAGCCCGCTCTCACACCCTCCTGAATACTGGCCTGTGCAGCAGGGTTGATTTTTCTTGAAGCCCAAAGCACAGCCAGGCAACCTCTTTATGCAGAAAAATGCATAGGGTTTTGGATGTGGGTGATGGCATTTGTAAAGAGGCAGTAGCTAAATGTATGGGCTCCGGAAGTCAGACGTGGATTCTAACTTCAGCTTTGCCACATACAGCTTCCTGACCCTGACAGGTTATCTACTCTCTTTAAGCCTCATTCGTCACCAGCAACATGGGGTTAACGGTGAGGGTTACAGGAATTAATTGATGGAAAGGGGTTAGCAAGTGACTGGCACATAGTAAATGCCCAATAAATGTGAGCTCCTCTTCTGTATACCACACAGCTATGTGTGGGCTGGAGACGTGAATTCTGAGTCCTAATCGCATTTGGTTGCTGCAGAAGCAGTCTGGTGGCCTTCAGCAAGGATCGCCTGAGTCAGGAGCATGCAAGCTATGTAACTCAACTCAAATTGGTTTGGACCAATAAAAACTGCATAACCATTCTGGTATTAAAAGGATGTTCTTATTCTTGGGACATATACACAGGAGTATTTGCTCTTAAGTAGTTATGGGGAGAAAAGGTATGTGTGGGGGTAGGGAGTGGATGGCAAAGAAAATGGGGTAAAATATTACCAGTGGGTGTGGCTGGGTGAGGGCCATATGGGGGTCCTTTGCACTGTTCTTGCTCTTGCAACTTTTCTTGAAGTGTGCAATTATCTCCAAATAAAAAGGTAATTAAAAAATAGGCCAGGTGTGGTGGCTCACCCTTGTAATTCTAGCACTCTGGCAGGCCCAGGTGGGAGGATCATTGGAGGCCAGGAGTTCAAGATCAGCCTGAGCAACATAACAAGACCCTGTCTCTACAAAAAATAACAAAATCAGCCAGGCGCGGTGGCATGCCCCTGTAGCCCCAGCTACTCAGGAGGCTGAGACAGGAAGATCGCTTGAGCCTAGGAGTTGGAGGTTGCAGTGAGCTATGATGATGCCACTGCATTCCAGTACAGGCAACAGAGGGAAACTGTCTCAAAAAAAAAAAAAAGAAAGAAAAAAGTTAATTAAAAAATAACGCTCTATAACCTATCCTTCAAGGGCTAGGCTGTCCCAAAGCCACAGGTGTCTTGTCCAGGCTGCAGGTGTCTAGGGTCTGAGAGCCCAGGGTAATGAGGTGTGGAAACAGCTCCTGGTTTGCCTCTTTTCTGGGTGTTTAGAGGGCTGCACAGATGTCCGCTTCTTAATCTGGGCAGCCACCTGGTTAACAGCTCTCACCACTGAAGGACAGATGTATTGTCTGGTGCTTCTCAGGTCACAAGTGTCAACAGTAATAATCGTGGTGCCTTATAGTTGAAAAACACATTGATTTTAGAGGCAGATATTTTAGTTATCCTCATTTTACAGATGAGGCATTTGAGGCTGAGGTGTTAGGGAGGTTAAATGATCTTCCCAAGACCAGAGCATCATTGTGGGAGCTGGGACTTGAAACTGCGTCCTCTTGGCTCCAAATTCTGTGCAGTTTCTACTATGGTACATGGTGCTTTTGGCTGTCATCACCACACCCTCTATTCTGAATCCTCCTTATGGTGTCTGTCCCTCAAAACTGGTTATTTGCACCTTATCTGTGACTCTGAGGCAGAAGCCCTCTTGGGCCTCCCTAAGGAAGTCCCCACAGGGTAGAAGAGTGATAGGTGGGGTGGACCTACTGTGGGCTGGTTCCTTGTGCTCTGGGGGAGTGGACCTGCTCCAGCTGGAGTGTCACCCATCCCCCCAGATGTCAGCTGACCGCAGCTTAGGGGCTGATGAGCCTCTTAAGCCTGCTTAGAGCCAGGCTGTCTCTTTCAGGTCTTGCCAGAAGAGCATTGCCAACGTCACAGCCAGTGTTCTCAGGGTTTCTCAGAGGCTTTTCCTGCCAAGACAGAGCCGTCACCCTCTCGAGATCTGACAGTTTGGAGTTAGTATGCAATCTGTTCCTGGGGCTGCTGGCTACCTCCTGTGCCTTCCTGCAACACAGTCTATGGTGTGGGGAAGGTGGGCAATGTGCTTGGGGGATGGAGGTGGCAGAGATCCCATTCCAGCCTGTACTTAGGCCCCTGGCTGCGCAGCCTCCTGTATTCTGTCCTGCTGGGTGAAGCCAGAGAGAATGTCCTCTTCCCAGGACGAGGGGAGCCAGAGCTATAGTTTAGATTAATTCAATAACCTCTGCAATAAACATATCCTCTCCACTTGCAAATTGAGGTGTCTGCCCCTGTCCACAGATGGAGCCAGTTGGCCCCCTTGAGGAGTGGTGAGCGCCTTATTGGAGGAACAGTTTACTTGGAGGCTGGATGGCTTTTGATCAGGGATGTATCCATTCAGTCACCAGACTCTGATTAAGCAGCCAGTCTTGACACTGGGTGCTGTGGAGAGAAATAGAGGTAACTGTCTCTGCCCTCTGGCAGAGCCCAGTCCAAGAGAGGAGAGGGACACTGGACAGTTTCAATGTGGGTGCCTGGGGCTGGAGGCTCTGAGGGTGAGTGAGGAAGGCCAGGCAGCAGTGGGCAGCCCAAGGCAGGAGGGGCCAGCGGGGATGATGCAAAGGAACTGGGGGCCGGGGGTGAGTGTCATAGTACCTGTGTGCCTGTTGGAGTCTCCAAGAGGCTGGTGCTGAGCTGAGGAGTAGGGACAGGCACTGGATAAAATCCTCCACTAGTAGCTTGCTGCAGGAGAGTGGTGTATGGATAGAACATGGATTCTGGTGTCTGAGTGCCTAGGTTGAAATCCTGACTCTGTCGCTAGCTTAGATGGGTCATTTAAACCTTTCTGTGTGTGTCTTCAGATGTTTCTTCATCTGTAAAACGGGCACAATGACCATGCCTCCCAACTTAGAACAGTGCCTGGCAAATTATACATGCTATATAGGAATTAACTGTTTTCATCACTACTCCTATAAAGGCAGCCCCTTCCTAAGGTGAGATGCAGCCCAGTTGCCAGAGGAGCTGTGGTCGCTTCTCTTGGGGAAGTCTCCTAAGGTCAGGCTAGCCAGAGAAGAATTGTGCTTTCTTACTCAGAATTGTCTTTTAGAAGGAAGCTGGCCGCTAAATGGTTGGTGATAAATATCAAAGAAATGATTCCTCATCTTGGAGGCCCTCTGTGGCTGTGTCCGCCCAGAGAGAAATGAACAGGTGTCTTGTACTTATGATCGACACATTTGATTTACACTCCCTGTCCACACTACCCCCGCAGTGGAGAGGGTTCCCAGGATTTGCACTGCCTAGTTATTTGGAAGGAGGCAATAACCCTGGTGTCTCTATTGGGACACCTGAGGAGGGTCAGTGAGGGTAGACGTGAATTAGAGCAGTGTTCCAGAATGCTGAGTCAGAACCTCTGCTGGGTGGGGCTGGGAATCATTTATTACAAGCTCCACAGGTGATTCTTTTGGACACTGAAAGTGGAAGCATCTCCGAGCTTCAGCTTCCCCATCTGTACAATAATGATGCTGTTTTCTTCCCTAGTGTTATCTGAGAATTCAATGTGATAGCCTGTCCGAAGCTCCTAGCTTGCTTTTCAGCACATAGTTGGTGCTCAGGCACTGCGAGTCTCTTTCATTACAGGACGATATCTGTCCAAATTGGTAGGATTAAGCTGTGTGAAAGACTTTGAGAGGGTATCTGTGGGGTACAGCTGTCTGTTAATGCCCACCCTGTCACCCAGGGTGGATGCTGGAGAGCTGGGCTCCTGGCGAGCCTCTGGTTTTCTCAATAAAGGTGGGAGTGTGCTGCCCTCACCTCTACCCAGATGATGCTGTCAGTCCCAGGGGGAAGCCGTGGGGCTGATCTTGTGGGTGACCACTGAATGGGCACTGTGTCTGCCTGGGGGGCAGGCTAGCAGATCCAAATCTCAGAACCCCATGACCACTTAGAGTCCTCCTGAGGGGCTGGGGTGATGGGTTCTGATTGATTGACATGGATAGCCAGAGAAGGCAAGCAGAAGGCGATTAAGTTGAGAAATGGGAATGCTTCCTCTGTGTGGGAGAATACACGTGTCCCGCAGGCAGTGGTGGTGAGTAAGTCATAGAGGTGTCTGGCGTTGCAGTCTTCCCTGAGCTGGCCCTGGGGGATGTAGGGCAGGACTGGGATTGCAACTGAGTGCCATGAATAGCTCTCCAGCTCCCTGGGGACAGTGTCAGGCACAGTGTTCGTGCTCAGCTAGACAGATGAGCGTTGGTCGATTGGACATTTGACATGACCCTCCTGAAACTGCAGACACGCAAGGAGAGAGGGTTGACTGGAGTTGGGAGTAAGTGGGGGCTTGTAAGGTGAGGCAAGAGGAAGGATGCAAAGTTGGGGTCCAAGGGAGGAGAAATGAGAGCCTACCCTGCCCAAAAAAATGTTTGGAAAGATTTTTTTCCTCAACACATTTTGACCTGGGGATTTAAAAAAAAAAATAGACAGATGAATGCTGTAAAGCTAAATATCTATAATCACTGTACCCATTAATGCATTTCTAAAAGGAATTGGTGGTAACTGAAATTACATCCATTTACCGAGGCTTTGAATAATTACATTTTTTTTAGCTTCTGTGTGTGGGTGGGAGCTGGAGAAGGCTCAGCTGGCCTCTACTTCAACTTTTTTCAACCCTCCTCACCTGAAAATGTGTGGATGTGTTTGTGTGTTTGGCACCAGATGGTTTCTAAAACTCAGAGGGGATATTAATTCTTTTGGGGAGAGGAAAGTAATTGGCTTCCTGTTCTGTGAAGAGATATTTAAATTAGAACCCAAAGTACACTCTTTATTCCACAAGCTGCGTGTGGTTGAGGAGCCCAGTGATACAAGGGGTAGTAATTGTGCTGTGATGATCCTGCTGGGCCTTTCAAGGCTGTGCCTGGGAAGCGAGGTCTGGGTTGGTGCTGATTGCCTCCTTGAGTCAGTGGAAACGTTTGAGCTTGTTTTTTCTCCCTTAAGGTCTGTGTTGGATTCTGCTTGGTTCTAGGATGCCATGAGACGAACACTGGGGCCATGGGGCTGCCACACGGAGAAGCCAGTTGCTTTTGTTGAGCCCCTATTTGTTTTTTTCTTTTGTTTTTTTACAAATATTTATCCAGTGCTGACCATGTACACTGTTCTAAGGGCTTAGCAGACATCCACGTAGTCCTCATGCGAACCTTATAAGGTAGGTACTGTTATGATCCTCATTTTATAGATGGGGAAACTGAGGCATGGGGAGGTTAAATACAGTAACTGGATGCACAGGTGTAAGGGAGCGGAACCAGGGCCACCCAGCGCTCCCTAATTGGGGTCCTCGCAGTCTCCCTGTGCTGCGCTTGGCCCGGTTCCACCATGCTCCATGACCGGCTGTGCTGTGGAGGCTGCTCTGACTTGTTTCAGGGCAATGCTGATGCTTCACACAGGTCGGAGTCCGTGGCCATGGTGAGGGAGGAGAGGGCGCAGCCTGGGTTGTGGGTCTGGGACTCTCTTTAAGCTAACTGCGGGGGGCCTTCTGCTGTGATAGCTCCTGGACAGAACCCAGCACTCCTCCCCCCAGCACAGGCCTCCAACTGTAGAGAAGCCCCCTGGCCTTTGCAGTGGGCTATGCCTCGCAGCACCAGGAGCCCAGAGACTGGCTGAGGGGGGCCTGGCGGTCTTGCCATCTTGCCCCCTGCCTGTGTGAATGAGTGAAGGAAGCCGGCCGGCCAGTTAGGTTCGCAGAGGTTCCTGAGCCGCTCTCCCTCCTGGATCTGGAATTCAGAAAGGGAGACAGACCCTCTGTCTTTGCTTTGGACTTGACTCCCTGTACGGATGGAACTCCCCCTCCCCCAACCCCACTCTGATAAAGTGGAAAAAATATTTTGAAAATAAACTCCTTTTCATAGTGGAAGGGTTTGGCATTTTGAGAAGAATTAGCATAAAAACCTCACTCTAGTGCTTTCCTGTAGCCTCTGGGGCTGTTGCTCTGCAACTTGTCCTGGAACATTTCTGGTGGGAAGAGGTAGATGTAGGCTGTGGGGGGAGCAGGGGAGAAGATAGGTGGCTTTTCTGTCCCCATAAGCCCCTCGGGAGTATTGCGAGGAGGGTGGTGATGTAAGTAGTGTGGATCTGGGGAGGGAGCAGAAATGTCCTTGGCCCAGAAGCAGAGCCTTGGGGCAGGACAGTTCACTAGGTCCTGACGGATCCACAAACCAGTCCTTGCTTGTGTCATATGGGAAAAGGGGTTACCTGGGCCTGGTAGCTCCAGGCTGGGATCTGGCTGAACTTGAAGCAGAGAGCCACTCCAAGATTCAGCTTTTAAGTTACTTTAAGCATTCTGTGGCCCAGGAGACTCTGTCCTGGCTGTTCTTGACTTCCTTCCTGCAGGTTGATAAGGGACCCCTGGCTCTCCCGTCCCTGTGAATTTGAGACCTTTCTGGAGCTGGCTGCATGCTCAGCCCTATATTCTCAGGGTGTCAGGGGCTGTATGACCTCGCTTTACGACTGGAAAGTCCTGCCTGTCTGGTGTGCTATTATCAGGTGGGATAGGTGAAGGGACCACCTCCCTGAGAGGCCGCTGTCTCCGTGTTGAAGGCCTCTGACTGAACTCCGTGTCACACACAGTTTAGCCATTCCCACTCCAGACTTTAGATAGGGGCAGCTATGGGGTTGTGTGTGAGCGCACAGGCTCGAGAGCCAGATTTGTGGCTATAGAACTTGGGCGATTTACTGAACCTCTGTAAAATGGCACAAATGCTGGTTTCTGCCCCATGGGTCTTTTGTAGAGATTAAGCAGGAATAGTAATATGTAAAGTACTTAGTTCCCCAAACATAGTACGGTTCAATCAATTTTAGCATTTTTTTCCATGAACAACCTATATTTTGTCTCTTCTTTGTAATGGCTCTCCTGGTCCAAATATATTTGGGTAATTCCTTGACTTACCTCCTGCAGAGATGCTTGTCTTCTGATATATGCAGAGGGTACCTGTGTATACTGTCCAGTAGCTCAGATTCTCGGTTATGGGCATTTTCTAGTGGAGGGCATTGAACATCCTGATGGGTTTTAACTGTAGGTTTAAAAATATCCAATTTTACTTGCTGTTTTTAACTACAGCTGCGTCCTAATTATGACCTTGGCTGTTATAGCCTATGGGTCTAAGTAATCTGGATATAGTTGTAGCAAAGGTTGTGTCTCACCTGAGCCCTGCCTTGCTTCCTCTGGGCAGAGGGAGAAAAAGCTCCACTGATGATGGAGAAGTGCAGAGGGTAGGTTGGATTCAGTTTGGCATTTCTTTATCCATCTTTGCTGTGTGCTTGGCACCATATTGTTATACTCTGGGGGATTTCAGGGAGACCTGGGAGCTGGCAAAGCAGGATGTCCATACAGGCGATAGGATGTTCAGGTGGTGTGTGATTAATTATCAGGGTAAGTCGTGCAGGTGCCACATGAAGAGAAGCACTCAGGAAGGAATAATGCATCAGCTGGATGAGTCTGGGAAGACTTGGGGGCCTTGTGAGCTAGGATTTGGTGGGGAAGAGAGGAGGGTGGGTATATCAGGCAGGGGACCAGCATTCATCATTCAGAGTCCCTTCATTTAGCAGAACTTCACTGAGCACTTGATATGTGCCAAGCACTGGCTGGGGCACTGTGGACGCCAAAATGAGTAAAGCATGGTAGAGAAAACAGCACTGAAAGGCAGAATGGCCCAGTGGTTAGGAGAATGGGATTTGGGACAGAGCCACCCTGAATCCCATCCCTGCAACTTACTAGCTTGTGGTGTAATCCTTAGCAAGTTGTGTACTCTGGAGCCTCAGTTTCCTCAACTGTAAAATGGGGATGATAATAATTGTGGCAGGAATTAAATGAGTGAATGGAATATACTCAGAATAGGTTTTATTTATTTATTTATTTGAGAAGGGGTCTCACTCCGTCACCCCAGCTAGAATACAGTGGTGTCACCATAGCTCATGGCAACCTCAAACTACTGGGCCCAAGTGATCCTCCTGCCTCACCCTCCCTAGTAGCTGGGACTACGGGTTAGCCACCATGCCTGGCTAACAGAATAATCTTGACTATAGAAAGTACTACTGTGTGTTGGCTATTTATCATCACCAGAACATTAGCTCCATGACAGGCATTTTGTTGTGTTCACTGCTGTATTATTTGCCCCCAGAAGGTATCTGGTCCATAGTAGCCATTCAGTTAATGAATCGAAGCACCACTGGTGTCCTCAAGGGGCCTAGGAGCCTATGATTTGTGGGGACACAGACATGTCAACAACTAGCAGATGCTATGCAAATGATTTGATAAGGGAAACATGGGGTCTGGGCGGTGCAGAGGAGGGCTGGCCAGGGAGGGCTTGCGGTGGGGGAAGCTTGAGCTGGATCTTGAAAAAAAGTAGGAATTTGTTGGGTGACAGAAGGGAGAGGAAGCACGGGCGGATCGACGTGAGAGCGTGGTGTGTTCCAGGACACCGGAGAGAGGAGGCCGCAGAATGGGGCACTTACAGGAGTTGGAGCTTTGTGCTGATGGTGATGAGGATCCCCGGAAGGGTGTAAGCAGGGGTGTGACTGGGGCCCTCCGTGGCTGTGGGGAAGGAAGGCGGAGTATGGTAGGGTGATGGTCACTCTTAGACTCCAGCTCACTGATGTCCACACAGCTGGGCCTGCCAGTGGCTTGGAGCCTGTGCGGGATCCGCCCCAGCAGGTGAGGGTTGGCCTCCAAACAAGGAGAAGGCTGGTAACCCACACCGCTGCCTGGCAGCATGGCTGCCTTAAAATAGAAGGGATGGAGAGAGATGGGTGGTGGCCTAGTTAAAACCCGACCCCAGGAAGTGTAACAGCCGCCCTCACTTTTACTCGCATGCTGGAGCCTTCTAAGGGGAGCTGCTGAGGGCTGCCTTGCTCTCCTCGCCTCGCCCCTTCGCAAGGCTCTGAGCAGGGTGCCTGTCACCTGCTGGCCTTGGCCCGACCCCACTGGCAGAGGGAGTCTGGTTTCCAGGCCTGTGTGCTCAGTGCTTCCAGGAGAAAGGTGTGGGGACCGTGGGTAAGGGAAAGATCATGGATTCAAGCTGAGGAAAAATCTTTATATTTAGGCTTTTGCTCCCCAAGGTTCACCATAATTCCTCATGGACTGAATTGTTTGCTGTAGACAATTATCTGATACTAACACCCTTGCACACTTACCCCTCCTTAAATCCACCTGGGGATAGTAGAAAAGAGGAACGGTGGAGAAGGCTTTCACTTTTCTGTTAGGCCCACCGCTTTATTTTCCTTTAGTCTCCTGATTTCTTTGAGACCTTTGGAATTTATTTCTATGGCTGATAATTTATATGCAGGGTCTGGGGAAGGTCCTTGTGCAGGGCTTTTAAACTTTAACTGAGGTCGTGGATGTGACAGAAACTGTGGAAGTGACATTTGCAAGCACGTGAAGTGGAACCATTTAATACTGTTGCACCTGGGGCTGTTTTTCTGGTCTACGGTCCGGTGTCGGGAGGGTGTCCAAGACAAGAAAGGAAGCAGTGTCCTGGGCTTGTTTCTGTACCATGTAACCACCATTTACCCCGGGCCCACTGTGTGCTCACGGGGCCCTGTGAGGTCGGTGCCACCAGCAGGGAGAGCCACAGGAACTGAGAGAGCAGAAGTCTCCCTGGATGACCCACCAATGCTGGTTGTTTCTGGTGGGCTAGAGTCAGAGGACATGTTTAGAACTGCCGGGGACTTCTGCTGAACCTGCAGGAATGGGCTCCCGGTACTGAGCCTGATAGGAATGAGGCGGGAGGATGGAGGGCGTGCTGGGGTCTTCCTGATGCCTCAGCTCCGTCCCAGGCTGGGCAGATGGGACAGGTGGACAGAGTTGGCAAGGTGAGGTGCTGTCATGGAGAGGATTCAGTCAGATTGCAACTCACACCACTCAGGCCTGGAGGGAATTTCACAGCCATCGAGGCACTTTTCTGTGACCAGTGCTTTTCACACGTTATTTGCTTTAATCCTCATGGTATCCCTAAAAGGTATTGTTCTTCCCATTTTATAGATGGCACAGGCCCAAGGCGGCTGTAAGTCCAAGGTCAGACAAGTAGGACCAAATTCAGAAGGCCCTTTGGTCTACCCAGTGCAAACATGTGGTAATGCTCAGGGCTACTTGGCATCAGGCATGTTTCCGGGGAACTTTTAAAGAAAGTCCTGTCAGTTCTGCTTTGGAATGTATCCAGAATCAGACTGTTCTCACGACCTCCACGTCTGCGGTCTGGACTATTACCCTCCTAACCGGTCCTGTGCTTCTCTCCCCTCTCCTAACGCAGCAGCCGGAGGGATTGTTTCCTAGTGGGAGGTGAATTGGGTCACCCCTCAGCTCATCACAGTGGAATCCAGAGTCCTTCCAGTGACCCAGGACTCCCTGTCACCTTGTCCCATCCCCACCCCCACCCCCTCTACCTTCCCAACCTCACTTCCCCTTCCTGCTAAGCACAACTAGCCTCGGGCTCTGCACTTACTGTTTCCCTTGTCTGGAATGTTCTCCTTCAGGTCTCTGCCCACGTGTCACCTATTCAAGGTGACCTTTCTTGACTCCTGTCTCCCAGCATACTCCAGTCTTTTGATGCTACTCTCTTTTTCTTTAGAGTTTTCAACCTGACCCAGACATACTCTATTTTAATTTGTCTTTCTCCACTTAGAATTCGTCTTCATGAAGGTAAGGAATTGTGCCTGTTTTGTTAAAGATTGTACCTCTAAGTGCCTAGAATAGTGGTTGGAACAAGTAGGCACTCAGAAAATTATTATTAAATGAATTTATTAAATGGTTATTTGAACTCTGTGATACTCTTTCCTTGGGACTCTGTCTGAGAAGCCAGTCAGCCACTGAGAGGTGCCTCCCTGCATCCGATGGAGCCGTAGCCCGGGAATCTCGGAGGTTGAGGGATGGGCCTTGGGTATCCTGGCTCAGGTGTCCCCAAAGACTCCTCTCTAGTCTGGGAACCACACGACATCCTTGTTTATCTTTATGTTGGCTTCCAATCACCCCTTCTGGGGAATTATCTGGAAATAGACATTTTCTGTCTTGCCTGTCCTCAATGACCAAGTGAATGAAAATGGATTGGCTCACCAGCTAAACATTCAGAGTATTCAAATGCCCATTGAGTTCTTAGAGCCATACAGATACTTGCAGTGGCCAGAGGAGATGCCATCCATGCTCTCAAGGTTCTCCCTGTAGGGTTGGAGCTGAGCTGTGCCCAGGACAGTGTGAATAAAGGCTCTAGGATGTAATAGACCAAAAGGAAAGAACCAATGTTTGGTGAATACTTATTATGTACATGGCCGCAGTGTTTATGTAGTTATCTCATTTAACCATGTTACAACCTTGAGGTTGATAATTGTGTGCCGATTTGATGGGATGGGAAAAATTAAGGCTCAGAATTGATGGAATCAAGGCTTTCACTGACTCCACACCCTTAGGAAGAACTGAGAAAGGCTCTAAGGAAGAACTCACAAGCATTCCATGAAGGACTGGTAGTATTTGGGTTACTGGGACAGTGTGGCATCAAGCAGTGGCACAAATGGTGAGATAAGAGTGCTCCATAAGGTGTAGCATGGGTGGTTTTGAGATGGTCTGCTGAGTATGAGCAGGCGTGTCTTTCTTTTTCCTATTATTAATTACCTGGGAACAGGGATAGGGTGTTTTTAATGAAGCCCCAGAGAGCTGGGGAACCCTGGAGAAATCCTGGAATCAACTCTCTCCCACTTAGGATCTGTGTCTTCTTGGTGTCACCAGGGACCATCTCAGCCAACGCTCCTCTGAGTACACACAGCTCAGCCTCCAGGAGCAGCGGAGAACAAACCTCACTAGTCTTGGAGGTTTTGTTGCTGGGGAAGGCAAACATTGCTATGTCCTGGATAGGGGCAGGGAGTGCTGGCGCGATTCAGTCCTGTAAACCCTTATGAAATAAATACTTCTTACCACCCAGCCCATGTGGTATGATTAGAGCTGCTGAGAGAGGGCAAAATAGGAATCTGTCTTCCTGAAGCCAGTGTAATTAACTTGTTCATATAATGATTTGTTCATCAACATTCGTTAGCTCCTACTCTGTGCCAAGGGGCACTCTGCCAGATTCTGGGGCTACAAAAACAAGGACATCTTTAAGGAATTCGCAGTTCAGCGTGGAGCGATACAGAAACCAAAGATGATGATAAGGATGGTGGGACAGGGAAACAGGGTGTGGGGCTATAGCTTAGTACCTAAGGCCACTAAGCTTTGGGATGGCAAACTTAGGTTTGAATATCATCCCAACTTGGTGTCCAGGGGCAAGTTCTTGGTCTGGGCTAGGTACTTACATACTTGATCTCATTTATTTCTCAAATCAGAGGTGAAAATATTCCCCATTTTATAGCTGAGAAAATTGAAACTTGGAGAGGGTAATTTGTCCATGGTCACTCAGTAAATAAGTGACAGGACTAGGATTGCAGTCCAGGTCTGACTCCAGAGTTCCTGCACTTCTGCTCTAACAAGCTGAAAAGGAGAAGTTTTATCCATACTTCTGCATGGCCGGGGCCATCTGTGAGATGTCGCTCTGGGACAGAGGGGTTTATTGACATGGGTTCCATAGAAGCCAACAGGATGATGTGACCACCCAAAATGCTAAATTTTGTTTTAGGCTACATTAATGGAAGTATAGTCCTCAGAACACAGGAGGTGATGGTGCCGCTCTGTTCCATCTGGGGAAATCACAGATGGAGTATCTGGGATCACCCTTTTGAGAGAGATGTGGCTATTTGGAGCCCTCCCGAGGTGTTGACTGTGATGGTCATTGGACACCTTAGCAACCACTGAAGGAACTGAGGTTATTTCACATGGGGAAGAAGAGACCCACAGGAACATGAAGGCTGGCTGAAAAGGGCTATCACGTGGAAGAGTCTCATTCTCTGTGAAGGCTACAGAGAGAAAGGTTTTGACTCGTTTACAACAGAACCTTCTGAAATATTTCGGATGTACTGAGTTCACTGTCACCAGAGATAATCAAGCATGGGATGGAGGCAGAGGAGAATATGGAACAAATGCCCTTTGCCATTCCTCTGTCCAGAGTCTCTGACTGTCCCTCTGCTGTTCTGGGACGTGGCTCCCAGGGGTATCCTAACGAGAGGTTTAGATTGTGTCTCTCTCCAAACCCAGATCTCCTCAACAGGTTCTAGGTTCACATGTACCCCTAGGTGTGGTGGGGAGAACAGAAGGTTAGAATTAGAATTAAAAGACCTAGGTTTGAACTAGCTTGGCCCTGTACAGCTTGTGACCCTGGGTAAGACATTTGTCCTCTCTGTAAAAGGGGATCATATCTGTCCCTCCCTGCAGGGCTTTTGTGAGGTAGTGAGAAAGCATTTTGTCAAGGAGAGAGGGTACAAACACTGGTTATTAGCAGGTGCAGTCAACTCAAGGAGACTGGCCTTCCAAACATTATCTAGGAAAACTTCACCCAGTGGTGATCCAGGACCACCAGGTGTTTTAGAGAATGAAATGAATTTTGTCTTCAAGTTTGTGTAGAGCCCTCTGAGATATTTTATGATAAAGTGAGTTCCCTGACAGTAGCAATAAGTAACAGCAGCAGTCCCCAACCTTTTTGGCACCAGGGACCGGTTTCATGGAAGACAGTTTTTCCAGGGGATGGAAGGGCGGGGTGTTGTGGTGGGGGGTGTGCAGAGTTTAGGAGGTGATGTGTGACCATTTCCTAACAGGCCAGGGACCAATAATGGGCCGCAGCCCACTGGCTGGGGACATGCAGAGTAAGAGAATCCCCTGCCCCCCCGAGGTCAGTTATCTGTAGGAGGCAGAAGGAGAGACCGGGACAGGTTTTGAGAGGGGAGGGATCCAGGAAACCTTCATGGGGGAAGTGACATTTGAGTTGGGCCTAGACAGAGGCTTCGTTATGCAAGGAAGGGGGCAAAGGTTCCAGCAGCAGCACAGGCCTGGAGGAGGCGAGGCCCTGTGTGGGGTAAAAATGACTTGGAGGGAGAGAAAAGGTACTGGGGTGCAGTTATTTTGTGGAGGGGTGGGGGTGTTGCCTTCCAGCTGGGAGACTTCCTGACAGTAGAGCTGGCAGTTGAGCAGAGATCCGGGTTTACTGCAGTTTGAGAGTGAAAGTGAGTCCTAAAGAGGCAGAATGGGAAGTTTCTGGGAGACTCTTTTACATTCCCTTCATTTCTCAGGTGAAGGTGAGGGCCAGAGATGGGAAAGGGATTTCCCAGCAGGGATAGGGAGAGCTGAGGTTTAAACCAACACCCGACACCTCATCTGGGGCTGTTTTCACCATGCCCCATGGGTGAGTCTCTGCCCCAAAGCCACTTTTCCTGGCTCTGCCTCCTGCCAGGCTGTTCTATCTTAAGGAGGAAAAGGAGGAGGGAGCAAAAGTTGTATTTACCAAAGGGGCTGGTTGGGCAGGTCTCCTTTCCAAGGTTAAAGTCAAGGCCAAGGTCAGCCTGGCAGGCTCCTCAGGGATGGAGCCAGGCCTTGCCCATCCACCAGCTGGGGGATTTGGGGTTGGGAGTGACCACTGGTGGGGACTGAAGTTTTTCCAAGGCATTGCCCCTGAGAACAGTGGGCTGAAAAGATTACAGCCCACACATTCTTTCTCAGGAGATTAGGGCCATGGGAGATTATGGGATACACAGGAGGCTGTAGGAGGCCTGTAAATTTCCCATTCAGGGCAATTAATTTGATGGATTGTAAAACAGCTCACTACTTCCACTCCCTATCCCTGGGCTGGGCTGAGCAGCCAGACTGGCTGGAGAATGTGAATGCCCTCCGGGTGTCCTGCAGTACCTGCTTGGACCACCTTGTTAAAACCTTCCATGCAGAGGGGCTGAGCCTGTCCCGGCTGAGCCTGTCCCTTTCCTATAGCCTTCCTGGTATACAGTAGGTGCTATATAAAGCTGTGCAGAGCTGGTACTTATCCGATTGGGGCCTTTCTAGGATGCTGTTAGGATTAGGATGGGGTGGGGGCTCATGGTGGCAGCTCTGATTTATAGATGGGGAAGCTGAGCCTCAGAGGTGAGTTCACCTGCCCAAGGTTACTCAGGTCATTTGATGACAGCTGGGACTCCAGTCAGGTTTCTCCACTCCTAGGTCTTCTCCCCATTTCTGATGTGCTCAAAGTGAAAGTGAAATAAATTGGGATTTTTCTGGTCTTTCTCCCCCGACTTACTCTTTGTCCCCAGCCAGTCAGCAAGGTCCCTGCTTTGGTGATTGTGCACAGGGTGTGACATGGTTCTGATAGCGTGTCCCCTGGCAGTTTTGCAGCATTCCCATATACCAGGTACTGTGCTAACCACGCTACCTACATTGCCTTTGATCAGTCTATTCTATGTACAACAACCAGAATGATCCTTCCTCTAAAGCAAAAGACAGGTTATACAGCTCTGGTGGGGCTGCACGTTTCCTGTGTGCTCACAAGCGTGTCTGGGCCCATCGGACGCCTCCCTTCTCAGTGGGGTCTGGCACCTGTGATTGATTACAGGTTCCTCTGATTGGTAAAGGTTTCCTTTCTCTGGCGCAGCTGGTTCTGACTGGTAGTCCTGCCTCGGTCCTGTCCTCCCTCCAGGGGCTTAAAGGCCTCGTCGTAATGTGCCTCCTGATCAGGGCCTTCCCGGGTGTTCCTAACTTGGGCTTCTCTTCATGTGCTCTCTGTCCTGTCGAATCACACCATTCCCCTTGGCCTGAACACACTCCAGCAACATCATATTGCTTGTAGCACTCTCCTGCTTCTGTGTCTTTGCTTTTGCAGTTTCTGTCACCAGGAATGCCCTCTTTCCATCTGAATAACTCCTGTACATTGTTAAGACTCAGACATTGCCTCTGGAAGCCTTCCTTCTCTGACCACCCACCACCAAGGCTTTGTGACAACTCTTTGTTGGTGCTTTGGTTCATGTATACAGCAATTACGTAGTGAGAAGCTTTTCTGAGCCTGACTGCGGAGTACGTGCTGGGGAGCACAGCAGTGAACAGAACGAAGGTGCCTGTGGGTATGGAGCTTGCACGCTGGCATCCTCTCCAGCCACATGTCACCTCAATTTATACTTATGTCTCTCTGTTTCTCCCACGTTAGCCTGTGAATTCTCCTCATGTTTGATTCATTCACTTCTCTATCCCCAGCACTCAGCACAGTATCTGGCAAAGAAAACCTAAAACGTTAATGTCGAACAAAAATGGACGGATGAGCAGGATCCTCCTTCCTCTGCCCTCTTTAGCTGCCTCTAGGGTGTGACTGTCCAGCCGTCCCAACCCCACCCGAGAGCTCTCTTCCCACCTGCACTCCTGGCACTGTATTTGCTGCTCATATGACCATCCTGCTTCATGTTATACCTTTTTGTGTCTATATCTTCTGTCTCTCCCTCACCTGGTTGTAAATTTCTTCAAGGCTGGGTCCACTTTTAGTTCAATTTTGTGTGCTTGGAATTTCTACACTTGATCTTAGCTGAAAGTCCGAGAAGTGATGTGTACTTGGAATTTCTGCCCATCACTTTCAGAAAACTGAAGAGTAATATATAAAGCAGGGTGTAAAGAAATGAAAATGTAAGGATGCACTGGGTGCTTAGGGTGGGTTGGTTAATTCACAGACGTCTCGTGGGCACGCGCTGCATGCCAGCCCTGGGCTAGGTGCCAGGCATTCTTAGATGAATGAGGCAGAGGCATCTGCCTTGAGGAGCCCAGAGGCACCCAAGACACTTACGGTGTCAGATGTCCAGATCCTTCCGTTCGGTCAAAGAAGATGCCACCACAGAGTTAAGGTTGGGGGAGGGGTATCAAACAGGCCTGGATTTTAATCCCATTTCTGTTGCTTGCCAGCTGTGTGACTTTGGACAAGTGAGTCAACTTTTTTTGAGCTTCCATTTCCACATCTTTAATCAGGAGCTAGTTAGAACACCTACTTTGCAGGGTCATTCATTCATCTATTAAGTATTTATTGAGTTCCTACTTGATGCCAGACATTGTTGTACATGCCGGGATGGGACAGTGAACAAAATTGATTAAGGTCTCTGCCTTCATGAAGCTTACGTGCTAGTGGGAGAGAAAGATAGCAAACAAAGTAGCTAAAATATATAGTATCGGAGAGAAAGTGCTGCGGAGAAAAATCAGCAGGGAAAGGGGACAGGAGGGCTGGGAGTAGAATGGTCAGAGGAGGCCTCTCTGCAGAGATGACATTTGGGTATGGATCTGATCAAGCCATGGAGGCATCTAGGGGCAGGCAGGACATTCCATGAAGAGGGAACAGCAAATGCAGAAGCCCTGAGGCTGGTGTGTGCTTGGCATGTTTAAGGAACAGCAAAGAGGCTGGAGTGCCTGGAGCTAAGGGAGTAGGAGCTGGGGTCCGAGAGGTGCAAGCCTTTGTCTTTGTCTTTGTCTTTAACACTGAATCGGTAGAGAATCCACTGGAGGACCTTGAACAGAGGAGCAGTACAATCTGTCTTTTGCTTTGGAGGGAGGATCATTCTGGTTGTTGTACATAGAACAGACTGACCAAAGGCAATGTAGGTAGCGTGGTTAGCACAGTGCCTGGTATGTAATAAGCCTTCATGAAATGATAGTTTTGTTCTACATGATAATAATATTGTTAATGATTGACCCAGATGCCTACTCGTCTGGGCCTGGGCCTTCATCCTACCCGCCTTCTGCCTCCCAGGAGCTGCGGCACCCAGGATGCTTTCTCCCTGAGAAGACTGATGGGGCTTGGCTTGGGAATAAGGAGGGGGAAGGCAACAGATTCTGTGGCTGTTCCTGCCTTGATCTGTGTTCAGTAGTCATGGCGAGGAATGGCGGTGATGCAGGAGTGGAGCAGGAGAAAAGTCTTAGCCTCCACCAACCTACACTGGAGATCAGAAGCTGCCGGTAAACCACATGACCGCTCCAGGTTATGCCAAATCAGCTGCCCCATGGAGTTTCTCTCTTCTCCATCTCGGCTCTTTCCTTCTCCTGGTTGTCCAGAATTCCCAGGGAGGGCTGGAGCTGTGCTCCCAGAGCTGCCCCCGTCTTCCCAGGACGTTGCCATGAGCATCCCTCCTCCCTGCCTCCACCCCTAGAATCTGAGGCCTTTATGGAAAGGTCTCAAGTCCCTCATGTGGTCTCTGATGTGGTTTACCTGCTCACCCGATATGGGGATACCTTCAGCAGCAGTGCTGACCAAACAGCCTCTGCTGGATTGCTGTGGCTAACAGGAAGAGCTCACTACCTGATGAGGCAGCCCCTCCTGTAATTCACATTCTCATTGGTGGGAAGTTCCATTTTAGGTTGAGTTGAAATCTTCTCTGCTCCGACTCCCCCCGCCGCCCCGCTTTTAGTTCTGACGTAAGCGGGAGTCAGTTATAGTCCTCTCCACACCCCATCCCCTACCCTACCTCCATGAGGAAAAAGTTTACTAGTTTTCCAAGAGGCTCCGTTCATGTTCTTGCTCTGTTACTCACAGTGCTCACCTGGTTGGGAGGTCCGAGAAAGCTTTGTAGAGCACGTGATGCTTGAGTGGGGCCCCGAAGTGTGAGGAGTAAGCCAGGTCAGGAAGGAGGCGGAAGGTAAGGCAGTGTCTTCAAGTAGTGTATAGCGTCTGGAATTCCAGGTAGTTCAGCATCTCTGGAGCGATTGGGAGTGAGTGTGTGTGTGTGCGTGTAGGGGGACAGTGATGGAGGGGAAGCCTGAGAGGTAAGAGAGAGAGACCAGAGCCAGAGCAGGAAGGGTGACCTGTTCCTTGCCAAGGGTCATGAACCAGAGGTCAGAGGGCAGTGCAGAAGAACAGATTTTAAAAACTGGTTTGTTTTAGGCCCTGGTATCATGGCTTCACACTCCTCTAGAACTGATGAATGGGTTTTTGAGCACTGCTAACTCTCCTTCCTGCTCTGAAGTTACTGATTAAACCTGTCCTTGAGACCTCTGCAGAGTTGAGCAGGGACAAGTCAGCGCCTAGAACGTCCAGGGTGATTGGCACCTTCTAGGTGCTGACTTGTCCCTCCCAGAATGTGCCAGTCACCCTGGACATTCTGTTTCTGGGCTCAGCACTGTGTGAGCTGGGCACTGGGCCCCTGTCTCTGGAGCACCCCTTCTCTGGTTTGGGGTGGGGGCTAGGGTACCGTAGCCAGTGCCAGCTGACTGGCCTTAGCTTGCATCTGCCCTGGAGTTGGCTGGACACACGGGTCTGTCTCTGCCCTGCAGGTTTCTGATTTATGCAGGGAGTCTGCATTAACTGTGTCCTTGGGCAAGCATTCCAAATTCTTTAGGCATAAAGATTTTCTAAAGGGGCTTGGGGCCCTTCCAGGGCTTAACAGTTTCTGTTTATGCCCCATACAGATATCTGTTTGTATCTGATTTTTATGTATTCCCCAAAGAACTTTTCTAGCATCCTAGGGAAGGCTTGTCCCTCCCAGCCTGGCTGGATTATTGGGAATCTTCTGGTAGACCCGCCTCGCAATGCTGGCATATGGAGTGTCCTCCCACCGCCGTCTGTCCTTCTCTGGTGTCTTGCATGCTGAAGGGCCGAGGGTGGAGTGGGGCTTTTTGTTTTGTTTTTAAATAAGGGCAACATGGGTAAACAGAGCGGTGTTTCTGGTGCCATCGGGGAGGGCCAGGACCCCGCATTCCGGCTCCATGACGACAGCGTGTTTCGTTGCCGCTTGCTGGGCTGTGGGCAGCAGCAGTTTAGACAGAGACAATGGTGGCTCTGTTGAAATGCTACTGCTGGGCTCCAGCAGAATGCATTTTAATTGCACATTTTCCACCCTGAAATCTGTGGGATCTGGTGGCCCACTCCTCCTCGTTTGTTCATTTTCTCTTTGCAGCTTAAGAGCCAAGTTATTGCATCTCTTTTTCCTCCTCTGTCTACTATTAGCAGCCTCTTGGGGGAGAATGGTGTTTCCAGCCTGGAGGTGATTTGTATCTGGCTGACTGGGAATGGTGAGAGCAGGGCTGGGGTGGGGGGCTGCAGGGGGCTGGGAGACATCTCCATAGCCTGGACTGGAGTGTCATCGCAGGGCAGGGAGCAGAAGGTGCTCCAGGATGTGCTCCTCCCCTGGGACCAGGGCGGCCTGGGAGTCAGGAGCACTGGCTCTGAGGTCAGACCACTGAGTTGGAATCCCAGTGGCAACACTTTCCAGTGGTGCCTCTTTGTGCCTCAGTTTCCTCATCTGTAAATTGGGGATGATAATAACAGTGCCTAACTCATAGGATTATTGTGAGGATTAAATTAATTTAACATATGTAAAGTGCTAAGGATAATACCAGGCATATAGTGAACACCTGATAAGTGTATTTATCACTGTATTATGTCATTTTAATATCATGTCTTGATCATCATCAACAGTACATTGTGCTGCATGGGCTTCAACTGAGATTGCAAGAGGAACAGAGCAACATTTTTTCTAAAACGCAGATTTGATTTTGTCACTGCTTGACTTAGCCTCAGCGAGTCCACTGACCTCTCTGCCTAAGGAGAAAGGAACTTGTGTATTGAAGGCCTACTGTGTGCTAAGTGCCAGGCACTTGGTGTACCTCTGCTCATTTAGATTAGGTCCAAAGTTGAGACTGATATGTGAGACCCTTCAGCAGTTGGCCCTATTTTGCTATATTTTCCCTCCCCTCCCCCCCCCAAAAACCAAAGCAAACGAAAACATAACTGCCGCAAAGAGCAGCTTGTTCTTCTCTGAAGTCTCTCAGCTTTTATCCTCCATGCCTTTATGTGTGTTCTGCCTTTGCCAGGATTGCCCTGTGGGAGGTGGCTGTGGATCCAGGGAAACAGCCTGGGCCAGGGGAGTATTTGGGGAGTCCCTAACCACCATCCCCTGTGGACCCAGCCTGCATGAGAGCCCACTTGGCAGACTCTGTCTATGGTGCTGGCTCTGGTTCGAATCCTGGCTCCACCAATGTGCGGCCCTAGACGTGCCATCATAATAGCACTGGTCTCATAGGCTTGTTGAGGAGTTAATCCACATGAAGCATTGAGAACAGTGTCTTACATGCTGTGAGTGCTCAACAGATATTAGCTGTTCTTGTGATTGAAGTTTTTTCCAAAGGTCTGATGTAGCATTTTTTGTTTTGAGCATCTTTTGCTCTAAGCTCAACACTGGACTGAGCTTCTTTGGGGAAAATGGGAATTAAAGAGGTTCTGTGGATGAGGGAGGTCTAAGCAGGGGTCCCTTTGTCCTGACTTGCACTTCCTATGGCTGTTGGCCATTGCTGCGGGTCTTGCCATTTCTGCCTCCCTCCAGGCTGCCCGTGGCAGGACACCTTGCTTCTTAGCTACTGACTGCACTCCCCGATACGGCCACTCCTTGTGGTGACAGCTGAGTGACAGATCGAAGGCACGATGTGGAGACACAGCCTGTGTACACACACCTGCTTGCTTAAGATGGATTTGCCTATCAGTTAATGGGCAACTAGGTGACCAAATGATGAGAAATATTTATAGACTAAAGAGAATTGCTCTGACGCGAGATTAGCCAGATAAAGCAATCCGCTCAACAAGGGGGAAATGTATTTTTTTTCATCTTGCTCTCTTTATAGGGCCACGTTCTTAAAGTTTGAGTATCTTACAAGTTTATCTCGTGAAAACAGTGAAAATGTGAAAGGCTTTAGAAAGAGTAAGAGAAAAAAGAGTGGAAGGTATTACTTTCAGGGAGCTATGCTGAGGTATGGTTCATGCCACCTCAGTTCTCTGATTATTGGGCTTAATCGTCAGGAGAGCTGGGGCATCACCCTGGTTCTGTCACTCACTATGTGACCTTAAGCAAGTTGGGTCTCAGATTCCATATCTGTAAAGTGGGAATAACCCTCTTTTCCTGAAGGTATGGTTAGAGCTTCACTCTGAAGGTGGTGGGGTTGGGGTAGAATAACTTGGGGCACTGGAGTAATCAGGTTGGTAAATTACAAATCTCATTCTAAGGGCGGCGGGGAGGGAGACATACTGGAGGACTTCTGTGTGGGTCTAAATGAGAGACGGTGGGGGCCTGAACTGCTGGTGGGGGGTGGGGAAGAAAGAGAGGAGGCACATTTGTATGTATTACATGTGTATGTGCATGTTTATATGGATACGCTTTGGGAAAGGGTAAAACTCTATATATGCCCATTGTATGGTTTCATCATTTATTGAGATAATCAAAAGTACAGACCACTCAGCAGTTCTATCATTATGACTCCATCGTTCCAAGGTAGTAAGCAGACAAATTGCAAAGGTACATGTATGGGAATGTTCATTGCAGCCTTGTTTATAATACTAAGATATTGCAAACAACCTAACTGGCCGTCAATTAGGAACTGATTAGCTAAATTATGGAGCCATGCAACCATTAAATGATGCTACAGATATCTTTTTCTGAATACAGCAAGATATACACATACATCAAATGAAAGAATGGAAAAGCACACGTGCAGCATCTAGCCTGCTACCCCTTTACCATTATTCTCCATGGTTCTAAAGCCAGTCATGGTTGCGTTTGCTGAGGCCTGCTACACCTCTCTTTCCCTGTGGGTGACTTTCTGTCTTGTGTTACTCCTAACTGTTTTGTGTCCGGTCTCTGTGAACAAGGACCATGCCTTGTTCCTGTCTCCTTTGTTTCCCTGGAGCAACAGGAGTAGGTGGCCACTAATTACTGCAGAATTTAATTGAGGGATGTGAACAAAAGGCCTCGTTATCAGCATTAAGTGATATTAAGCTGCAGGCTGATTCTCCCTCCCTCTTTACAAAACAGAAACTTTGGCCCATAAAGAGGCTTTTAAACTAAAGTTGTGTTGACAAAGACCTCTTCCTGAGACCTCCCTGCTTGAGGGGAGTCAGAGTAAAATTCAGGCTTTGTTTCCTCTACCTTAGGGAGCCAGCTGGAGGTGAGGGGAAGAGGAGGTGTGCCTGCTGTCCAACCGGTTTTCATGCACAAGATCTGAGCCAGTGGGTTTCTGATGGGGTGGCAAAGGGGGAGGGGGAAGCTTTGCCTCAGGTCTACTGTGCACCGTGCACCTTATATTATCTTGTTTCATCCTTACAGCAGACTGAAGATAAAGGATATACTATACCTCATTTTATAGACAAGGATACCAAAGCTCAGAGAGGTTGAATAACTTGCTTGGGTTGCCCAGCTAGGCATTGATAAAACCAAGATTTGACCACAGGTCTATCTGCCCTCCAGCCAGTGAGCTTTGCTTTAGCTACCAATGATCCTAGAGCAGCTACCGGGCTGTAGTCTGGGCAGGTAGGCACTGTTACCAAGTGGGTTTGGCATGGGGTGGTTGGAGAGGGGTGGGGGGCTCTGAGTGGGAGCAGGATGGGAGAAACAGGTATTTATTTCATATCTTCTGGGTGTGATGCTGGGCACTGAGTGGACACAGAGGAGAGGGTGACACTGTCTTGGAGAGATACAGCAGGGGTTGGGGAGGGATAAATAGGGGCATAGCAAACAAGAGGTGGAGGAAGTCTGAAAAGGAGCAGCCAGTGGGACCGAGGTGGTCTGGGAAGGCTTCATCAAGGAGGGAGGGGTGCGAGCAGTGGTGTAAAGCTGGATGGTCTGGGCTGAAGTGTGTGGGGGGTGGTTCTTGGAGGTGAGAAGTGAGAGCCTGTTTAGAAAGGGAAGGAGGCTGGTTGGCCTTGGGGACGGCCTGATTCTCTGGGGGATGGGGGCTGTTGGAACGGAGAGTCGACATGGTTGGAAACAGTTTTAGGGTGATTCATCTGGCCCTGAGGTAAAGTGTGGAGTGGCGGAGGGAGAGAGGAGGAGGTTGTCTCACCTTTCTAGAGTGTTTACCCACCTGCGAGATTAGTGGTGGGAGGGGTAGGGATGCCCCGGCCGGCCGAGGGGGTCGGGGGAGATCTCAGTTCATGACTTGGATGATGTGATGGTCCTGACAGGAGAGAGGAACAGACAGCTGCGGTGAAGGGAGTAGCTGCGTGTCCTGGGGTCTGTAACTGCACACTGCTGGGTGCTCCGCCTAAAGAACGGTTGGCGTGCAAGTGTGCGTGCCATTCAACGGTTACTTATTGAGTGCCTACCGTGGCATGTGAGCTGGGCACACAGTAGCGAGCAAAACAGACATGATCCCTCGCCTTGGGTCTGGCTTTGAAAATAAATGGCATATGAGAAAAAAAAAGTGACAGGAAAAACATCTGAATTGCTCTAAGAAAATAGTTTGCTCCGTAGGCTGGTTGTTCTACTAGAGTGAAAGCATCGCTTCTCACTGCACACATATGGTCTTATGCAGTGGTCCCCAGCCTTTTTGGCACCAAGGACCAGTTTCATGGAAGACAATTTTTCCATGGGCTAGGGCTGGGGTGGGGGAGATGGTTTTGGGATGATTTTGCAGCTGCTCCCCAGCACTAGCATCACCACCTCAGCTCTACCTCAGAGCATCAGGCATTAGATTCTAATAAGGAGCGTGGAACCTAGATCCCTCACATGCGCAGTTTACAGTAGGGTTCACGCTCCTAAGAGAGTCTAATGCTGCTGCTGATCTGACAGGAGGTGAAGTTCAGATGGAGCTTCCAGCTTTGCTGGCTTGCCGGCCACTGACCTCCTGCTGTGTGGCCCTGTTCCTAATAGGCCACAGACCAGTACTGGTCTACAGCCTGGGGGTTGGGGACCACAGTTTGTAGAGGAGTCCACAGTTTATAAGGGGAGTCTGGGCAGAGCTTGCCCAGAGGGTGGGAGTTTTAGATATCAGCTAGCCCAGCCCCTTAATTAGAGGGGAGCTAAATGGGGCCTCACGGAAGCTGGGGGATTCCTTCTAGTTGCACGGCACACTCCTGAAAGTCTCTGTGCTTGTCAGCACTCCGGCCCACACCATGCTGCCTCTGCTCTGTGGCTGAGCCAGCCTTTCCAGCCTGATTTCTGCCCTTGGGTGGGAGAAGGGGCTGGCGGAGAAAAGAGGGGTAGGGTGGACTATTAGAAATAGAATAAGGAAAACATTTTAAACAGGGCAAGGCACAGAGGAGCACTGTCATTTCCTCTGTGGGCCAGGGAGGCTCCAAATCAAGAGTTCAAAGAGGCTTTGGCTAATCTCGGATCTTTGCCAGTTTCCCAAGGTTCATAGCTCACTCCCAGGGCTTATTTCTGAAGGCCTAGGTGGTAGGGAGATGTCACTCACATTAGAAGGCCAAATACCCTTAGAAATTTCAGAGGCTTTCATTCGAGCCTTGGAACTCTGGCCAAATAGCCCCTAGTATGGTTCTAGCCTCAGGTTCATTGACGGGTACCTATGCCTGGCAAGGGCTGGGGCCCCAGGGGGCGGAGGGAGGCAGGCAGTGAGTGTGGCTCTGTCCTGAGGTGGGGGCCAGCTGGCCCACAAGCAGCAGTGCTGAGTCTCAGAATGAAATGAGGCCTAGAATGGAGACCCACACATAATACTTTGCTAGCTGGAAGAAGGATATAATTTGGCTGGAAGCTTTAAAGGTGGCAAAATTGAAGCTTTACTCCAAGCATTTTTAAAAATTACTTTTTGCATTACAAAGTTATTTGCATTTTTTTTTTTTTCTTGAGACAGGGTCTAACTCTGTTGCCCAGGCTAGAGTGCAGAGGTGTCATCATAGCTCACTGCAACCTCAGACTCCCGGGCTCAAGCGATCCTCCTGCCTCAGCCTCCCGAGTAGTGTAGCTGGGACTACTGGTGCACGTCACCATGTTTGGCTGATTTTTCTATTTTTTTGTAGAGATGGGGGTCTCACTGTGTTTCTCAGGCTGGTCTTGAACTCCTGGCCTCAAGTGATCCTCCCACCTCAGCCTCCCAAAGTGCTAGGATTACAGGCATGAACCACCGCATGTGGCCTACATTCAGTGTTGTAAATCTAGACAATGCAGACAAGCAACAAGAGGACAATAAAAATCCCTTGTAATCCTATCACCCAGAGATAATCACCATTAACATTTTGTTGTCTATCTCTATTTATCTATGTATATGTATGTGTGTTTTAACAAAACTGGGATAATACAGTATATACTATTTTGTATTTTTTCAATTAACTATACATTCACCCCTCAGTGTCTGGGGAATTGTTTCCAGGACCCCCGATAAATACCAAAATGCTCACATTTCTTACAGTCGGCCCTCCGTATCCTCGGGTTCCAATACTGAACCCACAGATATGGAAGGCTGACTGTATATTGGGAAAAATTGTCGTTAATTGACATTTACCTCATTAGTTTTAATGGCTGCATATCACAGTTGTATCATGATTTACCTAACCATTAATGGATAAGATTTTGGGAGATTGATTTCCAAAAGGTAGTATCTTAATTGTGGTAGTAAATGCATGCTTATGCTGAGTTAAAAAAAAAATCTCAAAAGGTTACATACTTATGATTTCATTTATATAAAGTTCTTGAGATGACAAAATTATAGCGATGGAGAACAAATCAGGAGAGGATTCAGGAGAGGGTATGTTTCTTTGAAGTGAGAAAACTGTTCTGTCCTGATTGTGGTGGGTGCATACACAAATACATACATATGATAAAATTTCATAGAATTACACAGACACGCATACACACACACATGAGAATGTATAAAAACCAGTGAGGTCTGTAGTTTAGCTAATAGTATCACTATGTCATCTTCCTGGTTTTGATATTATAATTGCACTAAGAACTCTATGAACTATTTTTAATGGAGTCTAAGATTTTATTTCAAAATAAAATATTTAAAATAAATAAATACCTGCTTGTTGAGTAACATTCACACTGTAAAAAGTGTGCAGTGGTCCTTTGATGGGGGAAGGCGGAGGAGGGGCCCCTGCAGGCTCAAGCCCTAAGGGGCCTGGCCACAGCAGGAGAGTCTGGGGTGTCTGAGAGTGAGGAGGACTGGGCTGGCTACAGGGGAAAGTGGGAGATGAGGCAGGAGCGGGTGTCACCTTGACTGAGCCTTACCTGTGTGATACTCACAGTGGATGGGGAGGAAAACTCAGGCCGAGTAACTAGAGGGCAGGGTGGTGACATGGGGGGACGTGGACATGAGGCACACAGAGTGGGCTCAAGGCTCAGGGCCTGGCACGGGAAACAGGTGCTCAGTCTAAGTTCCTGATCCTCATGTCACACCTGCTCAGGATGGATGCTTCCTGTGCGTCCAGCATTCCGTCTGCACGTTGGAACCATCTGGTGTGCTGCCAATGCTGTTGATGCCCAGACCTCACCCCACAGCTGAATGAGAATCTCTGAGCTTAGGGACCCTGGCTGTATTTTCTTTTAAGTCTCCCACTGATTTTAATGCACATTTATGATTGGACCATTAGCGTCTAAGTTGGTTCTTTTACCCCATGACTCAGCACAGTACATGCCTTTTAGAGGGGTGGCAAAAAGAGAAACTTCTCTTCTCACCTCCGTGTTTTGCCCCACCCCTGCCATCAGGGAGAGTTTGAGGCAGTTACATGCTGGCATGAAGGGGCTTGATCTGGGGGCGCCCCTCAGTAGTCCCTGCCCATGTCAAGTCTGATGTCCATGTGCTGGTGATCCTTTAGCTGGGGTTCTGACCCCTCATCTCCTCTTTATGTTGTGTGGGACACGGTTCCTAATTTTAAACACTGCAGTTGATGGCCTTCTAGTGGCCCAAGTCCTTGCCCATCCGAGGGAGGGGCTGGAGGGCAGTGTAAGAGAGCCGACCTGGGGCTTGGCAAGTGCCTGGGATCAGAGGGAGACGATGATATTCTCTCTACATTCCCGTGGTGCTTGTTAGGTCATCAGGTGCTTCAGACATGGGCCTGCCCAGTCCTCCCAACAGACTTGTAAGGCAGACGGGCCAGAAATGGAAAAAAAGGGAAACAGAGACTCTTGAGAGGGTCTTTGACACAAGGAAGGAGCAATTCAGAGTCAAACCTCTCCCTTCTGACTACTAGTCTACTTAGCATAAAACCATTTAGGTCCATGGATTCTCTGGGCCTTGGGGTTTATGCCTCTTTAGGAAACCCTTTGTTTTATTATGGCAGGGTGTGTGGTTATTGGCTGGAAGGATTCTATAATAGTTTTTCAGGAACTTAGGAAAATCCAGCAGCTGAGTCACAGCACATGTATAATTGTGCTGGTATGTTAATGCCCAATCATCAGAATGTTTGGAGGTGTTAGAAGGAGGCAAGATTTTAAAATATGCCTTTATCTGTATTTTAATCCTGATGATTCGAATATTTAATATGTGTATTCTTTTTACCCTCTCAATGTCCAGTGTCTTCTCCATCTCCACATCTCTCATGCTCTCTTGTCTGGACAGACCCTGAAAATCCGTCACTTCCCTTTAAATCTCCAGCCCTTAACATCTTTCCTGGGTTCCAGAGAAACATTTTCCAAAGCCTGAAATACTTGACTGACTTGGTTATCTCACTGGAACCTGAGTGGTAGTAGGAATAGTGGTTGTGGTTGCTGTGTAGTAACAATAAGCTTACATTTATTGAGTGTATCCTACAGTTCAGCACTTGGAATGCACACAAGCTCAAAGGGTTGCTGAGGAGATTAAATATTTCTATTTCAGAAATCAAGCCAAATTAAAAACTCTTAGCACTCACTGGTTAAATTAGTCGTGATACCTCTGTACAGTGAATTCCTATGCATCTGTTAAAAATGGTGCTGTAAAATATTGACTAAGGACATGGCAAATGTTTCCTGTATATTAGTAGATAAAAGAAAATTATGAAACAGGCTGGCATTTGGAGGTTCTCAATGAATGTTTAAATTCACCTGCAAACAAAGCAATACTGTCACTCTCCTCATTTTATTGGTGAGGAAATTGACTTGCCTAAAAGTCACGCAGAATTATGGATCTGGGTATTTTTTTTTTTTCTTTTTTTTTTTTGAGACAGAGTCTCACTCCGTTGCCCTGGCTAGAGTGAGTGCTGTGGCGTCAGCCTAGCTCACAGCAACCTCACACTCCTGGGCTCAAGCGATCCTACTGCCTCAGCCTCCCAAGTAGCTGGGACTACAGGCATGCGCCACCATGCCCGGCTAATTTTTTTTTCTATATATTTTTTTCAGTTGTCCAGATAATTTCTTTCTATTTTTTTTTTCAGTAGAGACAGGGTCTCGCTCTTGGTCAGGCTGGTTTCGAACTCCCGAGCTCAAACAAACCGCCCGCCTCGGCCTCCCAGAGTGCTAGGATTACAGGCGTGAGCCACCGCGCCCGGCCTGGATCTGGGTCTTTTGAATTAAGAATCTAGTGCTTTCTTCACCATACTCATCTGCTTCTATTAAAAAATAGCAAGTAAGATATTCTATAATCAAGGGCCAATTGCTATGTTCAGATCAGAAAAGACAGGTGAGTTGGGGAGACCTGTTTGACACCCACGTTACTTTGTTTGCATAGCTCTTTACAGTTGGCAAAGCACTTTAAAGCATATGTAACTTTTCCCTGATTTTAAAAAGACTATGTATTTATTATATAATTAGGAAAACAAAGAAAAGCCCCAAGAAGGAAAAAATATTTATAATCCTGCAGAGATAATCACTATTAACTGTTTTTTCCCCTTTTTTCATTGCAAATATAAACTCAGGGTCATGTTGTACATACGGTTTTGATTTTGCTTCTTTAATCTGTTATAGACATTTCCTCTCATCATTTTGTTCTTCTGCAACATGGTTTCCAGTGGCTGCACAGTATCTAGTTTTTATAATTGATTCTTAATTGTTGGAATTGTTAGGTTGTTTCTAATATTTTTCATTATTACGAATGGTGCTGTTGTGTTTATGAACATCTATGGTTGTTTCTTCAAGATAATTATTAAAAGAGTCATGGATGGGTCCTGGCATGTCAGCATCTGCTAATACACTCTCCATTACATTTTATCTTTTGATCCTTAAAAATAATATCATGAAGCTGGTAGGGGAGGGATTAGTATCCCCATTGTACAGATTGAAAGCTGAGGCTTATAGAAGTGCCATTTGCACAAGATAAGAAACCACTTTAGAGTGAGAAAGGGAATTGCTTTATCCAGTGAGTCTGAGGGAATGGAGTAGGAGGTGGGTTCAGATTCATCTGTTTTGTTGTATTATTCAAAGTTCCCAGAAATTCCCCTTTCTGCAACCTCCACTGGTGTCTTGAGTCTGCCCTCCGGCCCCACACAGAACAAGTTTCTCCTTTTAAGTATTTGAAGAGGATCCCATGTGGCTCTCAGTGTTTTCTAAGTGAAGTCATTGTTCCCTCATGAAACACGGTTTTAGTTTGCTCGCTGTCTTGGACACCATTCTGGGCATATTCTGCTGTATTAGTAATCTTCTTAAAGTATGTGTATTAGTTAGCTCTTCAGGTTGGAAGTGACAGAAACCCAACTCAAACTAGCTTCAACAGAAAAGGAAATACATTGGTTCCAGTAACTGGGAATTGCTAGGGTAGACCTGACCTGGCCTTGGCACTATTGGGCCCTAGTGCTCAAAGGGCATTTTGAGGGCTCTGTTCTCTCTCCATCTTTCAATTCTGCTAACCCCCTTGTCAAGGAAGGGAGATGTTCACTCTCCCAGGACCCTGCTTGGATCACGGGCCCACCCTGGGGATGGGGCATGGTGGCTGACAGTTGCAACAGGACAATATGGGAGATGTCACCTCCGCCAGTGAAGGGGTGTGTGTCAACAATGCATGTCCTCCTTCATGTTGTGACATGTAGAATCGAACACAGTATGCTGGCTGGTGATTGGCCAGCTCAGAATAGTGTGGGAATGTCATCTCTCTTTTTTTCAATATTATACTTCTATTAATGCAACTTAAAATCAACATAGGTTCTTTATTAAGATGTAATCATATTACATCAAGTGCTGCTGCTCAGCTTGTCTCTCTCCTCTTATACTGCTTTTGCTGAGAGACTTCGGACTCAAATTTAGGTCTTTAAGCTCATCCTTTTTAGATTTCATATGACTGTATTGGGTCCAGAGAATCAGTCTGTTGAGATCTTTTAGCCCTAATTCTGTCATTTGGCTCCCTGCTTCTCCCTCCCAGCTCAGAGCGCTCTGCAGTCAGGTGATAGGATGCAGTTGACATCTGGGGGTGGGGGTGGGAGATGGGAAAATGAGACAGCTCCAGGCAGTCAGCTGCCTTAAAAGAGCCAGAATCTTTTCCCATCTCCTCCCCCCATCCTAAAACCCTTCTGGTTTCCTTTGCGTGGCCCATGAGGTCAGCTTTCTGGGTTCATGGTATATTAAAGGTCACCAGGAAGGGCATCAGGCAGTCTGCTTTTCTACTGAGGCCCAAATGGACTTGAAGTAGGAAGGATCCGGGTTAGACTTTAAGACCTTCTTGGCATAGGTGGGTATGGGAGGCATCTTAGAGAAAGCAATAGTAGATCCATTTCTGGAGGCTGCCAGGCACTAGTATGTTCCTGAGACATCTGCAGTGGTGTAGGACGTCCGGCAGGGGATTGGCAATCCCTCTGAGCCTTATTGAGTTTGTAGGTCAATCATGCCAGCCTTTGCATGCGGGTGCTGTTGGTGGTGGTGGCAGGGGTCATGGGTATGCTGGGTGGCTTTTGGCCTCCATTGCTCTATTGAAGACTCCAAACTGTGTTGTTCAGCTGCAAAAACAGTTTTATTCTTTTGTAAGCAAGAAGCACAAAGCAGCCCTTCAGAGAGGGTAGGCATGCATGCAGCAAGTCTGGCAGTATGTTGCGTTAATTGGATACAGCACAGGGTGAGCCACCCCAGATGGCTTGGAGGAAACAGTTGGACAGCAACATCCAGAGGACCCTGGAGAACAGAGGGCAGTGGGAGTAGCCTTGCTGTGGAAGGCCCTGAGTCCACAGACAGTGGCCAGGAGGAGGCCTGATCTAGCACTGGCTTGCCCCTGAGTTGAGATTGAGCAGGAGTGGGGTTGGAGAGCAGCCTTTTCCATGTGGCCCAGTGCGGAGCCTTGCGTGTGCACTGCGTGTGTCTGTGTCTAGAGCTGAGTCAGGAGCAGTTTCCCTCGTGGTGTTTTGGAGGCGAGGGTGGCGGATCTCTGCTGATAAGCGTTAGGGATGTGTGAGGCTGCCTCACTTCAGTGTGGATTTGCCAAACCCCTCGATATTTAATTGGCAACCCGTCCCTTGACACATAGGTGACTTCCTGTGGCTAGAGCCATCAGCTATCTGTTCCCTCTGCCTGCACCAGGTCCCAGTTGGGGTTTTGGTTTTGGCTTGGGCTAAGTGGGATTCTGTTTGTTCTTCCTTCCCCTCCCCGCATCCCTCTCCCTACTTTCCTCCCTCCTTCTCTGCAGGCCTCCTTTCCTCTTTCCCATATGCCCTGATCCCCTATTCCACACCAGGGGAGGCTAGGGGCTAGAGAGATGGGGAATGACTTCCTCATCTTTGGATGGGCCCCTCTTTCTGGCCTATAGGTCTAAAGAAAGGTCTAGGATCCAGCGCTGAGGTTGGCTGGTGAGAGGCAGGGTGAGGCAGCAAGCTGGAAAGTCTGCGTGTCATCTGAGGGTGCCCGAATTGCTCTGGTGCTGAAGGAACACAGGACGAGGGACTGTCTGGGGCTTCTTCGGAGCTCCTGGCCTGTCCACCAGAGGGACCTAGTTTGGAGAGCTCGTGAGTGTTTGGGGAGCTGGTGGAGGGAGGCAAGTTGGGAGTGGTAGGTGATGGGCTCTTTTCTCCTGGATTTGGGGTGCCATGGGGCCCAGGACTCCCTGGCAGGAGGTGACTTGTACCCACACTGTGGCTTGTGAGGAGTGGGCCCCAGGGATAGAGGGGCTTGTGGCATCAAGCAGAGCTATTTTCTTCCTTCCCCTTCCCCAGCCTGGCAGAGGGATACGCGGTGACCAGCACTGCCTAGACCTTAGCTACCCAGCCAAGGGGCGATTTTAATCACCCAGATTTTTGCTTATCTTTGCTATAGGAGAACAGAAGCCAGCTTGGGAAAATCCTGTGTTGTCTGGGGAGGAGGGAGGCATGGGAGAGAGGATTAGTTGAGGTTTGCCCTAATGGAATGTTTTCTGCGTTGTTCTGGGGGTCGTTGGTGAAATTATATTTTAATGGGAATGTTCTTTTCTAAACTTTAACTAGCAAAGCCACAAAAGCGTTTGCCAGTTAATAATGTACCTGGTAAGTTGCTGACCCGAAATTTAATAGCCAATTTGAAAAACAAGGTAGGGAATTTAAAAAAATAGGACATCAAGAGCATATGTGTCCCAGAATGATTTTTGCATTTCTGTTGGAATCGGTGATTTTGCCCTGACTGGGAGGGTTTCAGTGGCCCTGTATCATCAGTGGCCTTTCCGGGAGGCCCTGACGCTGGCTCCTTGTCACTGAGAAGTAGTTTAATGTGCATCTCATTTGTAGATGAACTAGGAAGCCATTTCGCCACTTTGTGAAGCCACAAGGCTGGGGCACCTCTTCCCGAGTGGGGTAGCCCGGTGAAGGTGGCTGTGGTGAAAAAGGGGGCCGTGGCATGCAACAAGCATGCGACAGAAATAAAACCCTCATGGCCAGAGAGGGTGGGGCTCACTGAAGGAGCAAAGCAGGGAGTAGAGTTTCTGCTCCATTATCTGAGATGACAAAGTCCTTCTGCAGAGTTTGCTCTGGGAAAGAGAAAAGGTTAAAAAATAATCTCTGAATGGAAAATTTAAGGAAACTGAAACAAAAGCTCCACTTGGATTCTGAGTGGTGTTTGTTACTGTAGGAGATTGGTACCTTTTGTTAGAGGCCCTGGATCTCAGTCAGGCCCTCTCTATTGTAAGCTCCCAGTGTCACTTTTGTACCTTGGCTAGTGACACCAGATGTCCCTCAGCCTTGCTGGTTCTTCCTGGTGCCCTGGTGGGCTTGTAGTTCACAGCGTGGCCCCTGGAAACGAGCTCCACAAGGGTGGACCCTGCCTGACTCGTATCTTCATCCTGCAAGGTACCTGATGCTGGTTGCCCAGTGGATGTTTGTGGAATGCATGGGGTGGTGACTTATAACCGTGTGCAGCATGAACACAATCACACACCCCTGTGCCTCTCGTCCTGCCCCCACGTCTGTCCTCACTCTCCAGCTCCATCCAGGGTTTTCCTTCTGTCTTTGTGCATCTTCAATCCTACCTGTTTTGTTATTAATAAAAGAGCTAGTATGTGCCAGGCAGGTATTGCACTGAGTGCTTTTGAGTGGACTCTCTCATTTGCTCCTCATAGCCACCCTTTGACATAGGTGCTAGTGTTATTATGTTGCCATTTTGCAGATGAAAAACTTGAGGCCAAAAATGATTAATTAATTAGCCACAGAAGTTGATGGTGATATCACTGCTCACCCATAGGGATCTTTGATTCTAAAGCTGAGCTCCTAACTTCTAGGCTACAACCCTTCCTTTTCTGGGCCCTATAAAACACACACACATATTTAAAAAGCTGATATAAAAATAAACATAAATAGATGTTCTACTGTTTTCTTCCTGAACTACTGTGGGTCTTGAGCACTTCAGGACTGAGTGCTATGCACGCTGGTCTCCCCCCAGTTATCTGATGAATGCTCTACTATTGCAGCCCAGCACCCTGTGAGAGAGGGCACCCCTGGCTGGGCCCTCCAATTTTAAATGCTCTGATTTTCAGAAGAAGGCAGGCCCTACCCTTCCAGCCCTCATGCTTTTTGCCTGGAGTTTTACCAAATTGAATGGAGCCTAGGGTGAAACTCTGCTGCTGTGGTTGCAGTCCTTTGCTATTAATATTATTATCTGGGAGTCCTTCAGTCAGTCCCAACAGCTTGCAGACATCCTGGGGTACAAGAGAAAGGCCATTTCCTGGAGCTTGGGTACAGCTCAAGGACTGGCGGGGATGTGGAGAAACTGGAACTCTTGTGTATTGCTGGTGGGAATGTAAAATGGTGCAGCTGCTATGGAAAACAGTTTAGTGGTTCCTCACAAATCTAAACAGAATTACCGTATGATCCAGCAATTCCACTTCTAGGCATATACACAAAGGGATTGAAAGCAGGGGTTCAGACAGATACTTGTACACCCAGGATCATTACAGCATTATTCACGGTAGCCAAAAGGTGAAAAGAACCCAAATCTCCATCACCAGATGAATGGATAAACAAAGTGTGGTATATACAAACAATTGAATATTATTCAGCCTTGAAAAGGAAGGACATTTTGACATATGCCACAACATGGATGAACTTCAAAGACATTACACTAAGTGAAATAAGTCAGTTACAAAGAGAATTTATATTGTATGATTCCACTTATAAGAGATACCTAGAACAGTCAAATACATAGAAATGGAAAGTAAATAGAGGTTTTCAGGGGTGGGGAAGATGGAGAAATGGGGAGTTATCACTCACTAACAGTTATAGCATTTCCGTTTGGGGTAACGAAATAGTTTTAGAAACAGACAGCATCTCGCAACATTACAAATATAATAAAGTAAGAAAAAACCTAAAACACAAAAGAGGCCGGATACAGTGGCTCATGCCTATAATCCTGGCACTTTGGAAGGCTGAGACAGGAGGATTGTTTGAGGCCAAGAGTTTGAGACCAGCCTGGGCAACATAGTGAGACACCACCTCTAAAACAAATTAAAAATTAGCCAGGTGTAGTGGTGCACGCCTGTAGTCTCAGCTACTTGGGAGGCTGAGGCGGGGGGGATAGCTTGAGCCCAGGAATTCAAGGTGACAATGACCTATGATTATGCCGCTGTACTTCAGCAACAGAGCAAGACCCTTTCTCTTAAAAAAAAAAAAAAAAGAAAGAAAAAAGATGAGGCTGGGGCCTGGGGTGGAGGGACAGATAGTTAATTCTTTTGTCTGAATGTGGTATACCTACCTATCAGATGCCAGGCTGTCCCTGTCCCTGTGGACACCTGCTGTGGACATTAGAGCTGCTAGAAGGGGACACCTGTAGCCACACCCTGGCTGTTCTAACTGGCTGTACAAATAGCTCTCCCGGCCCCCCAGGGGAGAAACGGTCATCGAGATTTAGGCCATGAAGTAGGGCCGTTTGTTCCCCCTCTTGCCCCTCTCCCTAGTCAGCTGACGACAGTTCTGGTGCCACAGCCCAGCACCCTGTGATGGAGGACATGCCTCCCTGGTGCTCCATTGTCAGGGCTCTCTGATTTTCAGAAGCAGGTAATGGTTTTTCTCTGAGGGTTGGAATCATGAAGTAGGGCAAGATAGGTTTCTTTGGAGTTAAATTTAGGGCTTAAAATCTAGAGGTGGCTGAGTAAAGCTGTATTGAATTCTTACCCCACCATCAAAACGGGAAAAAAAGTCCTACATTAAGCAAGGTATAAGGAACCCACAGATACCTCATCCAAACTGGAACACATACCTCTAAAAATAAAAGATGCTGAAATCTGGAAGATATCAAATACGGTTAACTGGTCAGGTGCTTGCTTCTCTGCTTTTCTATTGTCACCACCTGGAGCTGCACAGGGATGGCATAGCGTCTCTTCCAGGGATACTGTACTATGTACAACACTCTGTCTTTTCATAATACATCCTGGGTCAGGGAGGGGAAGGCCACCCAGTCTACAGATGGGGAGGCTGAATCCAGGAGAGGCCTTGGCAACTGTCCCCAGTGTCACGGTCTGTCCCCTGCTCCTCATTACCCCAGGGTGTGGGTTCACTTTGATTGTCCTGGGATAGGAGGAGCAAGTATTCAGTTGCTTCTCTTGTATCTTTAACTCAGAACACCCTTTGGTGCCACCTAATTTCCAAGGCACCAGTGACCAGGCCCACATCTTGGACACTGTCATTTTTCTTCTTGCTCCTGGGTGTTGGGCAGAGCAGGGTGCATGAAAGATTCTCAGAAACACAGGTTCAAGGGAGTCTCCCCAAGGGCCACATCAGGGTTCCTGTAGCCACAGGCAGAATTTGAGTTTGCAGAGAGAGAGGACTTATGGTTGTTTTAGGGAGTGAGTGTTGCATAGTGAAGAAAATAACCACAGCTAGAAGAAATCGGGCACTTTCTGCACATTGAGCCTGTCTCCAAGGGTCTTTATACAGATGATCTCACAATAACCCCCTCAGGGGAACATTGATAATGCCCATTTAGAGTGAGAAAAACATAGGCTAGTATCTCCTCCCCCTCCACCAGGGTCACACAGCCAGCAAGAGGCAAAGATAGGATTTGAACCCAGGCAGTATGTCTCCGGGGCCTGTGCACTTCCCTACACTCTACATCAGTTGCTTCTGCCAAAGCCACAGGGCTGCTTCCTCGTCTAGGGCACAGGGCAGGCAGTGTCAAGGACTCAGGGCCCTGCTGCTCCTCCCACTGCCTCCTTTTTTGGAAAGAGGACGGATTGAAGGTTGCCCTACTTTCCCCCGATTTACTCCTCTTCTGGAGTGGGGGTGATGTCAGCCCGATTTTGTCATGCAGGCTCCAGCTTTATACCTGGTGCATTGTAGTCAGGCCCAACAGGACATTTTCATAAAGCACCTACTACATGCCAGGTCCTTCCATAGGTGTTTCATTCATGTTATCTCAGCAGCAGCCAGTGAGGTAGGTAGTTCTGTTCCCAATTTTAGGTGAGAAAACTGAGGCTCAGAGAGGTGAGTGACTTGTTTAAGTTTAATAGCTAATTAATGAAAAAACCTCAATTTGATCTCAGGAAAATCTGACTCAAAAATCCATGGCTTTCCCATCCTCTCCCAGGAGACTACAGCAGGGCGGCGATTACCTTCCACACTCACACATGCTGGCTCTGCCAGCAGCCTGTCTCCCACTTTGATGATGCCAGGGTGGGTGTGAGGACCAGGAGTGAAACAACATATGTCCCCTTCTGGGGAAGATGCTACCCTGGGGAGAATGACGGCTCAGGATGCCCCCCTTGGGGCATGGCTGGGGCGGGTGCAGGGCTGGAGGGCCTCTTTTCTGGGCCACTTCTCCGATTGCCTGTTGCCGGTAATTGTAAACTCTCCGGCGCTCTCAGCCGTCTGGTTGGAAAGCCGAGGGAGGCTGAGTGCCTTTGAGGGACCGGGGCAGGTATGAGAAGCAGGTGCTCTGCCCCTCTGAGACTTCTCCTCTGATGAGCCAAGTACAGCCTGGCGTCAGGACCACCTCAAGCTGCTGGGGGGCCTTCCTGCAGCGCTTCCTGGCTGAGTAGCCAAGATTCCATCCTTTCTTCCGGAGCCTCGGTCATCCTAGTGAGTGGCAGAGAAACCAGCTGGGGATGGGTGTGGTTTGGGACTTTACTGAGGAAACCTCACTGAATGACCTGATTTTTCTAAAACTTGAGGGCTTTGTGTTTTGGATTTGGAAAAAGCTGATGATGAGGAATGTTTCAGAGAATACAGCTCCTCAGCCAGTGGCCTCCCTAGGGCACAAGGGGCTGTGGCCTTCCTGGAGGGGCGGAGGGGGGAGTCGCCAGCTGGGTCTGTTCTTGGGGTGGATACACAGGCAGGGTGGGAGTGGAGGTGGTGAAAGGAAGCTGGAAGCTTGAGAGCAGATTTGGGATCAAGGAGTTGGCAGGTAACTGGAGAGAGAGCTGCTTTCTCTTCCTGGGCCAGCCCCCTGTGTGCCTCAGTGTCCCCATCTGCATGTTGGGGGTGACGGTCCTTCATGGCAGTGTTCCTCCCTGAGGCATTAGGAGCCCTCAGCTCTGGGGTGTAGCTGTTACAGTCTTTGTTGTTTGTTATTTATTATTTAAGTACCTCTCCTGTGGCTGAGCAGAACCTTGGGGGTGGAGTATCACCTTGGGCTATGGGTCCTCTTTCTCGCTTCACCCTGCAGTCACCTGTTTGTAGTTAGCACCTACTGCTTGTGTGGGGCACTGTGCTAGCTAGTCGCTGGGGAGGCTGAGGAGCCTTCCTGGAACTCCCAGGGAAACACTTCCCTATCTCATGACTAGGGCAGTGCTTGTTTCTGCCAGCTGGGGTAGCGGGTGGGAGGTATGTATGTCCCCTTCTCCCTCACTCTCCTCCTGTCCTTCTCCGCTGCGCCCCACTCAGATCTCAGGAGACATTCGAATAAATACAGTGGCAATTTGGAATCTAGATCTTTGGTGGCATCTCATCTCACTCCTGTTTCCTGGCCCAGCTCGGACTCCTTGGTGCCCAGGCCTCCTGCTTTGGGTGTCGGACACGTGGGGACAGTAGCATGCTTCTCCAGGGCTGGTGGGACTTGAGGCTGGACCTGGCTTCAGAAGCAGGGGCCTCAGTGGCTCTGCATCCTGGACAAAAGGGAACATGAGTCAGCATCCAGGAGTAAAGGGCCACAGGGACTGAAAGGAAAGCGGCCCAAAGTGGAGAGGGAAGCCGACGCACAGCAAGGAGCATAGGAGGGTGTGAGAGCGAGTGTGGATATGAGGGAGTGTGTGTGCCACGCACACTGCCTGAGTAGGGGACAGGACCTGCCATCACTCATCTCCTGGTCTGTCAGTGTGTCCCTTGAGGGCAGTAGGTTTTAGCTCTGAAAATGCACCAGCATCACGTGGGCTCCTTCCCCGGGAAGTGGCCTGGGGAGGCAGACCCCGCCTCCTGGCACCTGTGCTGGGGCGTGGGCAGGTGCAGTCCTCTGTGGCTGCTGAGGGGAGCCCTCAGTTCCCTTCAGGAGCCAGGTTTTATGGGCGAGCTCTAGCCAGGAACCACACACTGATAAAGAATGTTTTCATTCTCGGGGGGCGATAATTAACACAGATTAGATTTCAACTGAGTGGGCCTTTTGTTGCCTTGCCTTTCTAGTCAAGGTGGTTTCAATACTACGGTGGTTTCACTGAACCAATTCAGGTTCATTACTTTCCTCTGTTACTTCTCTGGGTATTGAGACTTGATGTTACTTCTTATGGCCCCACTTGGTTCCATTTTTCAAACTTGATTTATAACTGGCCTGGCATCTCCTTTAGACATCACCCTCGTAGGGTGCTGAGCCTGGAAAAAGATAACCCAAGCATGTAGGCACATTTCTTGGCTCTGCGAATTTTATTAAACATTTACAAACATGTTTTCTGCAGTTTCCTGAGGTAATCTGGCACAAACAAGATGGGCTTTGAATTTTGTTTCCAGATGTCATGTTCGTTAATAATTCTGTCCGTTCCCACTGTATGGAGAGAAATTGGACGTGATTCAGACAGTGGTGTCAGGGAAGCCAGGCTAAAAAGTATGAAAGAGTTGGGTGGCTAGTGGCCAGTCACTAAATGTAAAGGCAAGGAGCTTCCTGGCTTGGGCAGAGGTTTGGACCCCTCCTCCACCCCTCCAGCCTTGATACTTCCATTTTTGCAACGGCTGCTGCTTGTACTTCTGGGTTAGAGTATTCACATTTTTTTTCTTTCTTTTTCTTTTCAATATTTTTTCCTCTGGCTACGTCTATTATGCAATTAAGCAATTAGCAAAGAAGAAAATAAGTCACTCATAATCCTGCTACCCCAAGATAATGATAGCTTAGATCTTAGCATATTTCCTTCTAGATTTGGGGAGGCATTTAAAATATTACTGAGGTCTTATATTCTCCATCTGTAAGTCTGTGTATCTTGTTCTTGCAGAGAGTTCTTTTTACTATTATAGAAATAATGCATATTAGACTAGAAAATTTGGAAAATATGGAGAAGAAGCACAGAGATGAAGAGTAAAAATGATACTAATTATTCCTCTGTCCAGAGTTAATCACTCTTTGTGGCCAGTCTTTCTTTTCTCATGCCTGTATGTATGTTATTCCTCACCACAAATTGGAATCACATACAGACATCCTTTTTTTTTCTTTTTACTTAAAAATGCTTCATAAATGTTATATCATGACATGAAATCTGAGATATGATCTTTAAAAAATTATTTTTTAAATTTTGATTTTTTTTTTTTTTTTTTTTTTTTTAGAGATGGAGTCTTGCTCTGTCACCCAGGCTTGAGTGCATAGCTCACTGCAGTCTCCAACTCCTGGGCTCAAGTGATCCTCCTGCCCAGGCCTCTTGAGTGGCTGGGACTACTGGCACGTGCCACCATGCCTGGCTAATTAAAAAATTTTTTTTTTTAGAGACAGGACCTCGCTTTGTTGCCCAGGCTGGTCTCAAACTCCTGGCCTCAAGGAATCCTCCTGCCTCAGCCTCAGGAGTAGCTGGGATAAAAAATAATTTATTGAAGCGAAATTCATGTAATATAAAATGAACCATTTCGAAGTGAACAATTCAGTGGCATGTAGTACATTCAAATGTTGTATAGCCACCATCTCTAAGTAGTTCCAAAAACATTTCTGTCATTATAAGGTAAACACCCTTATCTGTTTAGGCAGTTTCCCCCCATTTCTTCCAGCCTCTGGCAACCAGCCAATCTGCATTCTCTCTGTATAGACTTACCTTTTCTGGATATTTCATGTAAATAGAATCATACACGAGACGTGGCTGCATGATAGGCTTTTTTTTTATTATTAATATTTGAACAGGCCCGGGATCTTCAGCATAAGGTCCTGCCATAATGGAGCTGGGATTCCGTCATATAGAGGTATCATAATTTATTTAACCAATTCCTTGTTTTTGGATACTGAGATTGTCTCCAGTTTTTTAATGCTGTAAGTAATAATGTGTTAAACATCTTTGTGCCTAAACCTCTTTTTGTATCTCAGATTTGCAAGAACATGTATTCTTGAAGATCCCCATGTAATTGAGTTTGAAAATTGTTGTGAAGTAAACTCTTTTTTTGTTGTCGTTCCCTTGAATGAAAGACTCTTGCCTCTTGGGGGCTTCCTGTTGCTTTTTTTAGAGTCTTACCTCATCCATCAAAGCAATTCCTTAGTGAGGGTGACTAATGCCACCTAAAACAACAGAAGGTGATAATGTGTCAAAGGTAGCACTTAAATCTACCACTTCTGTTGGACTGTCTGGACTGTCTTTACTGGATGTGTCTGTTCTTCAGAAACTTTTGCAGAGACTGGTTAAACTGCTTTAGATTGAGTTGACAAGCCTGGCCAGTGTTTGTGGAATGTTGCAACTGCCAGAGACCTCAGGTAAACATGATTTGCCACTTCCGGTCTCTCATCCAGGTTCAGGAAGCACAGAGTAAAGCTGGCTGAGATGCCCTGTGTAGACAGATTGTGGATTTCGGCCCAGACAGGAGTAGACATCAGACCTCCTGCAAAATCCAAGATTGTCAGGATTTTCCTTTATCCCTGTCACAGAACTGGATTAGGTGTAATTAAAATACAGTTTACCTTTGAATCTTATTGTGGCATTGTGAGCATAGGATTATTGAAAGGTTGTCAGCTGGTTTTGTGAATTGATAGAGAGAGCCACAGAACCAGCTGAGGGGAGGAACACTGAACTGAGGATCTAATCTTTACTGTGCTGTGTGACTTTGGGCAAGGCGCTTCTGCCCTCTGGGAATCAGGTGGTCCACACTCTAAGTGGGTGTTAACTTGCCCTGGGGGATTACTGCGCCCTTCATGATTGTACTTGCTAGGCTGTCACTGATGACTCTTCCCTCCAAGCCCAGCACAGTGCCTAGTACAGAGTGAGCACTGAACATGTGCATGTGTGTGCGTGCAGTGTGCACGGTCCTCTGAGCTGCTCTGTTATGACAATAGAATATACCTGTTTGTCTGGTCCCTGGAAAGTGTCCAAAAAGAACATTATTTCTACACACTAGATCACTGAGTATAGTCCTTTAACACTCCCAACCCCCAGCTTTGTAGGTGGCTGTGTGCAGTCTCTAGAATCCCCCCTTTTCTAGAAGACTGGGTCTTTAACTATCCTCCAGTCATTTTAGATCCCTTTTGTGGTTTCCCTAAGCCTGCCTTAATTTTAGATAACTGGGTCCTTAAAATCCTAGTCTTTCCCCTTTCGCCTTTCTAGAGCTTTCTGGAGGTAGTCTTTACTGTCCTTCCATTACGGACTGCTGGCTCATGTTTGGCGTGGCCTGGAGGAAAATAAAACTTAGAACTTCATCTAGGTTAATAATTTTCTTTAAGCTTCATTGATTCTGAGCTTAAGTACATATGTTATCTCCTCTATTACTCTGAAAGTAACTGACTTATTCAATTAATTCAAACACTCATTGAATCTCTACTGGGTGCCAGGAGTAATAGTAGATGCTGAGGAATCACAAATGAGTAAGTCATGATCCCTCAAGATGTCCCAGTTCAGTGAGGACAAGCAGATATGTAAACAACTGTAAGGTAGCAAGTGTCCTCATGAGGATTTGTGTAGATGGGGAAGGGATTCCATTCCATGGGATAGGAAAAGGGAAATCTCAATAGGAAGCAGTATTTGTACTGCGCCTTGAAGGATGGGTAGGAAGTTGCCGCATGGTTGGGTATTGAGAAGTACTGCAGGAAAAACCATTCATTCATTCATTCATTCATTCATTCAGCAAGTCTCACCTGTTAACCTGCTACAGCCTAGAACCCATGGCTCATTAGGAGTTTAGATTTTCTTCTTTGCATTCTCTAGGGTACCTAGCATCATGCTTTGTATTCAGCAGTTTAGGAAATATTTGAGTGAATAAAAAATCCATCTTGTAAGTAAGGGAATTAAAAATCACTGACATTTGCAGAAACTGTTTCAAATGAAACAGTGTATATGAAAATAAAGCATGAGACAACTGTAAGGTGTGTAGTTAATATTTAACTTTCTTGTTTTATTTTGCCCTCTTCCAAAGAAATTTATTTGAAGGATTGCTGTGACCTTTCAAATAACTATAGCATCCCATATGATTAATTCTTGATTTTTTTGCTCCGGTTGTGCTAGATAGGAGGACATTTATGGTGATGTTTTATTTAATAATTTTTTATTATTGTTTAACAAAATATATAAGGCCAGAAACCCTACAAATCCCTTTTAACTTGTGGAGTTTCCTGTGTCTTTGTGTTAAGTTTCTTACCCAGTGAAGTCCCGAAATTCCCTTCTGACTCCCCAACTCATTTTAGCTTCCTGTGGGTTCGAGGGGTCAGTTTCTCAACTTTATCTAAGTTTCTGTTCAGTGAGTCAACTTTCTAATCATGATAGAAGCCAAATTATTATTTTATAAACCTGGTGCAATTTGTCACATTCCCATCTTACCAGTTTCTTGAGGGAGAGTGGAAAGAAACACATAAGCACCCTCTAAATCTGCTTTGTATTTTCCCGCAGAGTAAAGAATAGACTTTTCACTTATTTGAACAGAAAAGTAAAATAAATCCAATTTAGAAAAACATCACGCTTTCCAGTAAATCAGGTAAATTTACCTATAGCAGGTAGTTTAAGTTATACACTTAAATATAGGACTATTTATTTAAACATTAAAAATTAATCAGTGAAGGGCTCTGATATAAGCTTTGTCAGCGTACATTTTTCTATTTCAGTGCAAAACTATGTAGAGCATAAAAGGAAAAGTACATATGAAACATGTGATCCAGAGTCTTAGTTTCATTACCATTCTGAAAAGCCCTGGTCCTCACCATTTGATCTAGTTTATTTAGTCTTTAAATTGGGATAGTGTACATTATTGTTCTTATTTGTTTTTTGGTGTTTTTAATTTTGCACAACATCTTAGAACTTTAAGTCTTATAGATTATAGTCACTCTAGCATTCACCAAAGACCTTTCTTATAACTTTCTTTGGTTTCTTCATACTCATTTATTCTTATGTTCATTAGTTAATCAACCATTTTACTGATTACTGTGAAAAAGTCCAAGGTTTAAGACTGGTCTGTGAGAACGTACAATCCAGTGGGAACTAATAGTATCATCGCCATGCCTTTGCATATGCTGTTCCCTCTGCCTAGAGCATCCTTTCTGTGTTCCTTCCTGTGCATCTGGCAACTTAGTCTTTAGCTTTCAAGGCATAGCTCAAACCTCACTTCCTCCATGAAGCTTTCCCTGACTACCCTGTGTCAATCAGGGAAGTGGTTCCCCAACCTTGGGTGGTAGACCCCTTTTGGGGGAACCTCAGAATTATTGCAGTGGATCAGAAAATTCTCATGGACACTCTTCTGCTGACTGAATAAACAGTGTATCATTTGTCAAAAAAATACTATTTTCAAATGTATGTACATGCCATTGTGAAAGAACAAATAAAAATTCATTTAAATTTAGTTAATGCATGAAAAAAACTTATTGAATACACAGTGACTCTTTTTTTTTTTTTTTTTGGGACAGAGTCTTGCTCTGTCGCCCGGGCTAGAGTGCCATGGCGTCAGCCTAGCTCACAGCAACCTCAAACTCCTGGGCTCAAGCAATCCTCCTGCCTCAGCCTCCCGGGTAGCTGGGACTACAGGCATGCACCACCATGCCCGGCTAATTTTTTCTATATATTTTTAGTTGTCTGATTAATTTCTTTCTATTTTTAGTAGAGATGGGGTCTGGCTCTTGCTCAGACTGGTTTCGAACTCCTGAGCTCAAACAATCCGCCCGCCTCGGCCTCCCAGAGTGCTAGGATTACAGGCGTGAGCCACCGCGCCCGGCCCATAGTGACTCTTTGTCCTTTTGCGTTTTTAAAGTCAACAAATACTAAAAGGAAAACCATAGTATGAACATCCCTAATCCCAAAATCCGAAATTCGAATTGCTACAGAACTTTTTGAGTGCCAACATGATGCTCAAAGGAAATGTTTATTGGAGCATTTTGGAGTTCGGATTTTTGAATTAGGGATGCTTAACTGGTATATGTTCTGCAGATATCGCCAAAAACCTTTAAAAATCCAAAATCTGAAGCATTTCTGGTTCCAACATTTCAGATAGAAGATAATCCACCTGTGTTATGATGAAAGTCTGGAAATTTTTTAAAGTTAAAAATGACTATTCCCATTTGTATTAGTTAGGGTTATATTTAGCTACAAATGATAGAAAACCTAGCTTAACAGTGACTTAAACAGATTTATCTCTCTTTCACATAAAAGTCTGGAGGTAGTCATCACAGAGCTATTAGGCTGACCTCACAAAGTCTCTGGCCCCAAGTGCTCTGTGTTTTGCTGCTCTGCCATCCTTAGCACGTGGCTTTCGTCTTAAAGCTCAGAATGGCTGCTTGAGTTCCAGCCATCTGGTCTATGTTCTAGGTAACAGCAAAGTGAAACTTCCTGGGTTCCTGTACCAATATCCCACTTTCTAGCTGAGTGACCTTGGGCAAGATACTTAATGCTTATAAGCTTCGATTATTTTTGTCTTTGCAGTATGGATGATGATAAACTTCATAAAATTATGAAGGATTAAATGATATAATACAGGTAGATTCTAACCATTGTGCCTAGCACATAGCAAGCACTCAGTAAAATTTATTATTTTTTAAAATTAAAAAAAATTTTTTAGAGACAGGGTCTCACTGTGTTGCCTAGGCTGTAGTGCAGTGACATGATCATAGCTCACTGCAACTTTTAACTCCTGGGCTCGAGCAATCCTCCTGCCTCAGCCTCGTGAGTAGCTGGGACTAGAGGCACACACCACTATGCCCAGCTAATTTTTAAATTTTTTTGTAGAGATGGGGTCTTGTTATGTTGCGCAAGCTGGTCTCGAACTCCAGGTGTCTAGTGATCCTCCCACCTCAGTCTCCTAAAGTGCTGGGATTACAGGCATGAGCCACCACGCCCAGCCAATGTTATTTGAAATAATGAAAAGATGCTGGGGATGTAAATCAGAATGGTTCCCGGCTCTTGGGGAGCTAATGGGGAGGGGTGGAGGCAGGCATGTAATCGGTGATTTCTACATGGCGTGATGAGATAGAAGGCCTCTCTGAGTGTTGTGAGAACACAGGCAGAGGACAAAGTAGCTGGGGAGATGTGAACAGGGAGGTGGGGTGGGGAAGAAACATTCAATCTGGGGTGTAAAGGCCTGGGAGCTAGGCCAGGGTATCTGAGTCAGGGAAAGATGTTTGGAAGAAGGTGTTCCATGCAGAGTAGCCGTGTGTGTGTTGGCCTGGAGGTGAGAAAGGCTCAGGCTGAGGGACTGTGGCTAAGGATGGGTATGTAAGGCTAAGGGACCTGTGGGGCCATGATGGCCGGTCAGGCTGGATGGTACTTGAGCACCGGATTGCAAACGGCCTTGTGGTCCATGCTTAGGAGTTGGGACTCTATAATGTATCCAGCAGAGATTTTCTTTTATGGAAAAAAAATCTATCAAATCTTCCCAAAGGAGAGGAAACTAGGAAAATCTCTCCTTAGGGGATAAGCACTGCCTTCTTATCCCTTTCTTTCTGGCTCCCTGGAACATTCAGGAAGAACTGGATCCCTGAAACCTCTGGATTAGGCATCTCTTTCCATCATTGCTGTGGGTGCTTTTTTTCCATTTCTTTGAGGGCTATTGTGCTTTAGTCTGAGATTTCACTTGAAATCATAGTCATGTCCATACCCGTTGGTTCTGTTTTCTTGCCTCACAGATTCTAGGGCACAGTCTATAGGAAGGGTAAAACCCTTCTCAGCTTCTAGAAGATCATTCTCAGCCCTCTGCTCTCCTGCCAGCTCCTCTCCCACCTCCCTCCGTCTGCCCTCACTCATTCACTCGCCCTTTAACCATGTGCTGTCTGGTTTCCACCCTCCACCCTGAGATCTCCTTGGCCCTCTACTCACCAAGGCCAAAGGCTGTTCACGGGCATAATTCCCCTCTCCCTTTGTAGGGTTTGACTTTATTGACTAGTCTATCTTTCTCAGAACCTCATCTTGGCTTGTTCGGCCCCTGCTCTTCCCTCCACCCTTTTGTCTCCAGTTTGGTTTTTGTCTCTCCTCTGAATTTCTCTGACTCACGATTTCTGTGCTCTGGCAGCATTTGCTACTTTCCATCTTGTGCTTTGGTGACATATATCCATGTCTTACCTCCTGCGCTAGATAGACGCCCAGGGCAAGATCCAATTCTTAATTCTCGTCTTTATTCCCCCAAGTACCTAGTACGGGTATACAGTGGGCAGATGGACATTGGAATGAATGAATGAGCAAACAATTTGGGGGGATTTGTTGTAAGTTAATTAATAGCACTTTGCAGTGTTTCTCTAAGTGTGATCCACAGACCATCTGCATCAGATTCATGTGTGTATGGTGGGGTGCTTGTTAAAAATGCAGATTCCAGGGTCCTATACAGATGTATGGAATCAGAATCTCTAGGAGTCTGCATTTTTAACAGTCCCCCCCCCCCGCCCCCCGCCATCTTATTCTCTTTGAAATCTGAGAACTCCTGGTTTAATGGACAGTGAATCGACCTTAAATGCTTTTCAGCTGTTGAGCATCAAGTGTCTCTAAATGAGGCCTGGGAAGTGAGCAGGATCCCTCAACCCCCCTTCCCACCTGCAGGGGAGATGGGGCAGGTGAAAGGCACATGGGAGGGGAGCACAAAGGAGGTGGGCTCGGGGGCTTACACTGGAACAGATGGACAGATAGAGCTTGCTAAATGGAGATGGGGAGAGGGTAAAGAGAGTGGGAGCTGGGCAGCTTTCTGGGAGGAGGAACCAACATGGGCAAGGCTTGGAGCTGAGGAATTCAGAGTAAGGGAATGACAAGGGTCTGGGTGGGCTGGATGGACAGACAGGAGAGGAAGTAGCAGAAGACTCAGACTTTGAATGCCACACTCAGGAACATGACATCCTGACCTAAGGGTGATGCTGTGGAGGCTGGGGTGGGGCCTCTCTGCAGACCTGCCACCTGCAGGGCCTGCTGGTCTCCCTCTGTGTTGAGGATGCCCTGGGAGCAAGAGCAGGGAAGTGGCAAGGGCTTCACAGAGGGGCTGTGGGAGTCCTGGAGCTCGTGATCAAGTCCTTCTAAAGTACTTCCAGCCGTGTTTGATGTGAGAAAATATCTTCCTCCTTTAAGCTTCAGTACTTTTTATCTTCTCCAGCTCCTGTGAATTTGTCGGAGAGGCCAAGGGGGGGTGTGTGTCCCTCCTTCACCCTACCTCCCAGCTCGCCAGCGAGACATCTGTATGTGTGTGGTATGCGTGTGGGGTGTGAGTATACGCGTGTGCGTGTGCGTGTGAACACGTGCATTTGCGCAGATACTCTCTTACCTATCCTTCTTTCCTCCTCATTGTTTCTACTGCTGTCACCTTACTGGTGTGAGAGGAAGGGAGGGCGAGGCAATGCAGGACATTCTGATACATTTGGCGGGGGTGAGGGTGTTTAAATGACAAGTAAGAATTGTGTATGTTTATTATGTACAGCATAAGGTTTTGATATATGTATACATTGTGGAATGGCTAAATCAAGCTATTTAACATATGTGGTAGCTCACATGCTTTTTTTTTTTTTATGATGAGAACACTTACAAGCTACTCTTAGCAATTTCCAAATACAAAATATATTATTATTCACTGTAGTCAGCACGATGAACAATAGATCTCTTGAACTTATTCTTCCTGTTTAACTGGAGTTTTGTATTCTGTGACCAATATTTCCCAATCCTTCCATCCCCCACACTCAGCCTCTGGTAACTACCATTTTACTCTCTGTTTCTGTGAGTTGAACTTTTTTATACTCCACATGTGAGAGAGATGCAATATTTGTCTTTCTGTGCCAACCTTATTTCACTTAACATAGTGTTTTCTAGGTTTGTTCATGTTGTCGAAATGGCAGGATTTCTTTTTTTTAAAGGCTGAATGGTATTCCATGGTGTACATATACCATGTTCTCTCTATCCATTCATCCAACTTAGGTTGATTCCATGTCATGGTTACCGTGAATAATGCCGCAAAGAATGTGGGAGTGCAGATTATCTCTTCAACATCCTGATTTCATATCCTTTAGGCATGAATATATACCCAGCGGAGGGATTACTGGATCATATGGTAGTTCTGTTTTTAATTTTTTGAGGATCCTCCATACCATTTTCCATAATGGCTGTGCTAATTTACATTTCCATCAGCAGTGTGTCAGGGTTCCCTCTTCTCCACATCCTCCCCAACACTTTTCAGTGATAGCCTCCTAACGGGTATGAGGTGATGCCTTCAGGTGTGATTTTACAACCTACTAGTTGAGAAAATAGTAGCTTAGTGGCTGCCAAAGGTGCTTAAAAATGCTCCAGCTGTGCAGGTCTTGTGGAGTCCCAGCCTCTGTGTTCCCTACAAGCTCCCAGGGAATGCTGATGTGGCTGCATTTTGGAACCAGCAGCCCAGATGACCCAGTCACTTTACCCTAGTCACTTTACCCTTTTACCCAGGGATTAGGGGTTTGCAAATTCCACAGTTGGGATGAGAGTTTTTAAATTGGAAAATGTCTCCTTCCTCCTTCACTTTGATCAGTAGAGAGGAAAATACCTTACAGTGCAGACTGGTGGGTGAGGGGGTGTTTCCCCAGGTCTGCTCTGTGTGGTGGGTACGTGCCGACAGAGCCCGCATCTAACAGAATGCTCATTAAGACCCACAGCAAGTCGAGGCCTGTCAGTAATGTATACTCTTATGCTATTTTCTACAGAAATTTTCTTTCAAAACCTGGAGCCTTCAAACATCCTGATTTGCCATTCTAATTAGGCACTGAAGTAGGGCCTTGTGGGCAGGTTTGTGGCATCCTCTGTGCATGCTGATTCTGTGAACCTCTTGGGAGACACTTAAAGTGAAATTCTTTGAACACATCAAAAAAAGAAAGCATAAACAAAACAAAATCCCTGATTCTCAAACCCTAAAAATATTCTGTGTCCAGTTTCCAAGTTCTTCCCCCACCTCCCTTTAAGGCTGATACAGCCCTGCCTGGTGAGATGAGGTGAGCAAGGAGGCTTTCACACTTTCAGGGAGGTCTCAGGGTTGGGGGCTCTGGCAGGTGGGGGTATCCAGTCTTCTTTAGGGCTGGTTGTCCAGTGACTAGATTGTTTGGGAGAAAGCCCTGGCAGAAAACCCAGGATCCTCAGCCCTGGGCTGACTGGACGTGGGCTGGCCTGGGTGCTGCATCTTTGGCCCATCTCGCCCACCTTTAGGTCTCTAGCAGGAAGAGCCAGGGAGCCAGAGCAGAAGCGCCCAGATGGGCAAAGCGCATGGGTTGTGCCACAGGTGGTTCCTGCTGCCCGCATGAGGAGAAGCTGGGAAAGTGAGGGACTCCTCCGATGACAGAGGCTCTGGCTTCTCCCTAAGTGAGGAGGAATCCACGGTGGAGATCCCCGCAGCTTTGTGTCTGTGGCTCAATCATGAGCCAGCTGGGATGGTGAGAGGCAGGGAATATATTCTTCCTTAGAAACAAAACAGAGCACTGGTTACCTAAATGAGAGGGCAAAGCAGCGATGTCCTTAGAGGCCAGAGAGTGAAATAGGAGACTTTGTAGCACTTTTGTTCCTGATCAGGTCCCTCCTTTCTTTGGCCCGGATTCCTGATTCCTTAGAAATAGCCTTTTAATATGACCATTGCCGCATTCCAGCTTTGTGCCTTCTGCCTTTCAGATCTATCTATAGGACCTCCCAATTACTCACCTCACCCACCCACCATGTCCCTTTGCAGCCCCTCACCTCCAGAGAGTGCCAAATACTCCTGGATCAGGAGTCCCCTGCTTAGAAACTTTGTGGAGCTTCCATTTACCTAGCTGATAAAGTCCAGTGATCTGGACATCCCTCTCCACCCGTCATGGTGTATCCATCCATCCATCCATCCATCCATCCCTTACCAAGTACTACAGGACTTCGTGAAGTTCTTGGGTATAGAGACATACTATCCTTAAGGAACGCTCAATCTATTAGGGAAGGCAGACAACAGTCAATTACAGGGGCTGTGAGGTGACAGAGGGGGGGCACCTGTGCAAAGGATGGGCGGGCTCTGTTAGTGGAGATGCGCAGTGTTGGTAGGGTCCAGCACATTAAATGCTGGAAAGAAACCTAGTGATTTTTAGTATTAGGAGGATTAATGATGATGAAGTTTTTGCATTATACAGGTTGACTTCAAATTAAGCTTGATTAAAAGTGTTAACTCTTCTGGGTTTCAAAGTCCTTTTCTGTGAGTTGGGTAAAGCGTAATAATAGCACCAACCTCATAGGACTGTTGTTAAGGATTAAATGAGATAATACATATTTGTGAAATGTAGTAAACACACAGTAAATATTGACTATTGTAATTATTATCAAAGTCAGAAGAAATTTTCTCCAAGATCCTTGGAGCGAAGTCACTGAAATTGCAGAGAAAAACTTCTCCAACAATTTACTCAGCATGAACTGAACAAGTCTTGTAAGCCTGTCTGTTGTAACATACCTTATTGAGCATAAGTGAAAGGAATGATGCTAACAGTTACATTCAGTGAACGAAGGCTACTGGATGGAGAGTAGTACGCTGTTTTGTCAGGTGTGGGGTTTTCCACATTGGATTTTTCTTTTTAAAGGAGAGGCACTTCAATACTTTCAAGGTGGGTTGGTACAGTCATCCTCAAAGACACCATAAGAATCACTTGGGAAATGTCTTAAAAATGCAAATCCTGGGATTCCGCCTGCCTTCCTTCCACCCCCAAACTGCTCCAGTATGTCTGGGTAGGGCCTGGAAGTCTATATAAATATATACATATATATATATTTTTTTCTTTGGGGACAGAGTCTCAGTCTGTCTTCCAGGCTAGAGTACAGTGGTATCATCCTAGCTCACTGCCACCTCAAACTCCTGAGCTCAAGAAATCCTCCTGCCTCAGCCTCAAGTAACTGGGACTATAGGCATGCATCACCATGCCCAGCCTTTTTTTTTTTTTTTTTTTTTGGTAGAAACAGGGTCTTGCAATTTTTCTCAGGCTGGTTTCGGACTCCTGGCCTAAAGTGATCCTCTCACCTAGGTCTCCCAGAGTGCTAGGATTACAGGTGGGAAGCACTGTGCCTGGCCTGGAGTCTATATTTTAAATGAGTACCTATAGGCAATTTTGCTTTTGTGGCTCATGTGGGAACCCAGGACTCTGAGGCCAAGTCCTGAGCTTAGTTTTTCCTGATGCTGCCTCTGTCTACCTGGGTGATCTCCTGGTCACCAAGGTTCTTGGTGTTTCAGGGTTATCAGGTGTGGGTATCTGATGAGATGATGAATGTGAGCACCTACCTCCATGTGGTCTCCATAAATGTAAGGGATTATCAATATTCCTATTTGTTATAATAATCCCTTCTTCCCAGCCCCACTCCCTCCCCCAGTGACTTCACTGGAGTCACTACAATGTAAAATTTATCTTTTAAGCCTGTGGTTGATTTGACAGGATTTAATGTTGTAAAGTAACGAGCAAGATCGTGTGCTTTGGCTCAACAGTAAATTCTTGCTGTTAAAAAGCCTCTGATTCCAAGCTGTCTGTGCACTTTCCCACATCAGATGGAGGGAGAGACTATACAGGCGTTTGTCATTGGGACTTGAAAGCTTTAGGTCTGTGTTGTCCAAAAGGGTAGCCACTAGCCATGTGTAGTGATGAGCACTTGAAATTCAGCTAGTCTGTACTGAGATATGCTGTGAATGTGAAATACATCCCCAGGTTTTAAAGATTTAATTCTAAAAAAAGAATGTAAAGTATCCAATAACAATTTTATTCTGATTACATGTTGAAAAGGATAATATTTTGGATATGTTGGATTAAATAAAGTATATTATTAAAATTAATTTCACTGATTTCTTTTTATTTTTTAAAATGTAACTACTAGAAAGGTTAAAATTACATATGTAGCTTGCATTCTATTTCATCAGACACTGCTGCTTTAGGTTTTAAATCAGCCTTGGGGATCAGTTTTAAAAAGTTTACAGAGTTTGATCTGTTTGCAAATTCAAAAGGTGGGTTTTACGTTGAAATGGACATCTAGAGCAGTAATTCTGCATCATTTAACTCGACTTTGAGCATTAGCAGTGTTGTTTATTATCACTGGTGGTTTTTTTGAAGTGGGAATTTTATGAAATCTGATCTAAAGGGCATTTGGTGGTTTATCTACTACTCTAAAAGACAGTCTTCTAACATCTCTGGGAGGGACAAGAAGAAAATTGCCTAAGTGGAGAAATTGCTTTGCTTAGATTGAATTTTTATTGCGGAGCTACAAAGCCCAGAAGACAGCAGTTTACAGTGGACACTGCAATTCATTTTTAAACTGTGGGTTTGGGATCAAACTGCTGTGAAATACCAATGAAAGCACTATTCACCCTCTTCCTTATCGTTTTTGGCCTTTTCTCTGGCACTGTGTTTCCTCACTCTCTTCCCCTAATGTTGTTTTGGGATCATACTGTGTAAGCCCCAGCTGGGCACTCACACAATGAGGCAGAGAAGAGCAGACTGAGCTCCTCCACAATAGCCAAGTTGAAGGAGGTGCTGGTCATTGAGTTTCTGTATAAATGGCAGCATTCCTGGGAACTCAGAGCCATTTCCTATCTCTAAAGTGGTGATGCTAAAAGCCCTCACGTCTGTCTCACCGTGGGATTATGAGGAGCAAAGGAGAAATCAACAGGCAGGATGTTGGGTTGCAGAAGTGGCTGATAGTGGAAGCCCAGAGGAGGACCAGCTCTCCTGCCATTAACTGCTGGTGTGGCTTCAGTGGGTCTTCTGCAGGCCTTGGGTCTTTGTCCTCAGCTCTGTTCTAAGGGAATGAATCAGTCTGGTATTGTCTATGAGGCACAAAATCTGACCCTCCCGACTTTGAATTCCAATTCTGCTACCACTAGCTGTGTGACCTTGGGAGACCCACCTGAGCACTCTGTGCCTCAGTTTCCTCATCTGTAAAATGGACATAATAGAACCTGTTGTAAGGGTTAATTGAACTAATACCCGTAAGGTCCTTAGAACTGTGCCTGGACACAGTAAACTCTCTGTAAACATCGGATTCATTCAATCAGCACTGTTTATTGAGTGCCTTCCACGTGCGAGGAGCTGCACCAGGCACAGCAGTGAACAAAGCAGCAGAACTCCCTTCAGCAGAGGTGCTTTCAGTAGAGGAGTTCAAGATGTGTTGTCGTAATTATCAGTGTTTGTGCACTGCCTTCAGGGCCTTCACACACAGTGCTGCTTTATTTTTATGTATTTGATTTTGACACAGTCTATTTTTTAAAGGGTTCTATTGCTAAATGAAACAAAACTAATATAAAAGTTTGGGTTTCCTTGCTAGCTCACCTCTCTCTTCACTGTATAACCTTAGGCAAGTTACATAAACTCTCTGAGGCTTTATTTCCTCATGTATGAAAAAGCTAATAAATAATATCTTGTGCGAAGGAGAATGTGAAAATTAAATATTGTGAGTATTAAATGAGATAATGCCTGTAACCTCTTAGCATATGCTTGGCTCATAGTAAGTGTTCTGTAAATGTTAGCTATTATTGCCATTGCTTGTGGTTCTAGAGATTCTGTGAGTCAGGGGTTCTAAATTAAAAGTTCACCAGGCTGGCAGAAAGAGAAATTGAATCAAATTCTCTGTGGTGCCACTCTCTATGGACTAGATTGTTCATGAGTGCCTAGGAAACCATTTTCAGAGAAAAACAGTAGAGATCCAGACTTTCAATAGAGCTGCCCAAGACGAAGTAGGTTACCTTGATAGGTAATGAGTCCTTCGTCATTGGGGGTGTCTAAGCTGGACGACCAGTCGGCAGGGATGCTTGTGGTAGCTTCCAGCTCTGAGATTATGGAGCCTTTGTTTGGTCATTAACATTTGACCAGACTGGGAAGAGAAACCCTAGGGAGGGGTACCCCATCATCCAAGCACCCTGGGGTACTCATTTCTGAAGGGAAGCTGGTGACCACAGGGGTTTGCTGACGCATCCACCCAGCCAGGCAGGATGGCTCACTTTGACATTGCCTCTAATACTTATCTTCTCCTGATGGTAGTTATTTTTTGGAGGCAAGCACTAGGGTTGAGTTGGAGAGAATTGTGCCATTCCTTCATTGAATTGTTCATCCAGAGAGTGGTGGGTACATGGGTCTCGGTGTGACACTCAGCCTTAAACTTCCTTCCTGGGTGGGGGTGGAGTAGATAGAAATGACGTCAGGTCCAGTTGGCTAGTGGAGGAGCATGCCTGTGTCTGCAGCCCTGGGGGAGCCACAGCCAGCTTTTAGTTCTGGGCTCGCTCACTCCTGCCCTTTTGTTTGCCACCCTGAACTCGCCTATGGGAAGTGAGAAAGTAAACGTACCATATTTGTTGGATTTATTTGCTTCTTTTTTTTTTAATGATAATTATTTTTATTTATTTTTAAATACTACTGGTTATGTCAGGCAGTTTGCTTTTGAAAGAATCATTTCTTGAGCATCTACTTATATAAAGCATCTGGTAGGCACCAGAGGAAAGAAGAAAAGAGATGAGATATTTCTCTTCCCTTGCCCCAGAGTAGTTGTGTTCTTCCATTCCCTGAAAATGCCTGCCATGTGCCAGGCACTGAGCTAGGGCCTGGAGATACACAAGTAGTCCTTCTCTTGGAAGTTAGAGCCCAGCAGGGGAGACTGCTCAATTCCTTTGGGCTAGGTAGGAATTTTAAAGCTTTGGTTGTTTTAACAGTGGCCCTTCCCTAACCCTTGTCCCAGGCCCCAGTGGCCCTGGCTTTGGCTTGGCAAACACAGCATTCTCTGAACTCCTAGGTTTCTTACTCACTTCCTGTGGTGATGTCTGGATCTTATCAGATCCGGGTGTCAGTGAAATGTAGCTGGTCTTTGTCACCTCACCACAGCCAGTTACTTCTGTCCCCAGCCCCTTTACCTCACACATATCTTCTATGCCCAGGCAGCCTTTCACCTTTCATAATAATCTTTGCAGCAAACCAGGAATTCTCTGACTGGTTAATAGAAGGAAGGCCTGGTGGGGAGAGAGGGCCGTGGGGGGATGTGTTGCCAAGGTAGTCAGTCTGGGGGAACATGAGGAGAGAAAAAAGAAAAAATAGTGGCTTTCAATGACCTGCCTTCTGAGTGACTTTTAGACTATAACTACACGGTTTTAAACCTGGAACTTGTGAATCCCCTGTGCAGTATTTCCTAAACTGCAAGCATTCTAAACTCTGGCCTTCCTGTCCCACCTCTGCATTTTTGCAATAGCCGTGTAGTATTTTTCTTTACATTGACTCTCTTAAAAAAAAAAAACAAACTAAACTAAATAAGGAAATTTAAAAATTGTCATGTTATTTTAATTAACTTTCATAGATCTTATCTATATTATATATGTAACTATTATTTATGGTATTCGTTTTTTCAAATGTTTTTACCATACTGTCGTGTTGGGTACCCTCGGGTATTTGCTGTATTCTTGGGAAGATTCTGCCTAAGAAGTTCATGAATGTTCTTCTAGGAGGACCTTGAATCTTCTAAAATTCAAAATAGTGTTTATGTGTCAAAAACTGTGTTATGTATTTTTTTTCCTGGGGGAGACAGTCCAAAGCTTTCATCAAGTAAAGAGGTCCAGGACCAAAAAGGTTTGTGGTTCCTGGAATTTTGTCTGATTATCATTTATAAAAATTTCATCTTCCCGAGAAGAGGAACAGAGTTTTCTTTAAGAAACAGACATTTTATTACTAAAACACCCTATTTTTTTAAATGAGGTGCAGATAAACTGCAAGTTGAAAAATGGTAACAGCCTTCCCACGTCTCTTCTTCATCTCTGTCTATTCTGTTTTCAGCCCTCCAACATGTGAGCATTAACTAACCATGGAGGAGAGCGACTGTTTTCTGATCCCAAAATCATGATATGTGGTCTGATGAAGGATTTTTATGTATACATCATGATTTTCAAAGGTATAAAAGGAAAGTCTCAGTTACATATTTAATGAACTATCTTTATTAAAAAGAGTAAAACTGCAAAAAACAAAGGGGACAACTATCTTGGAATATTCAGAATGAAGTTTCACTGTAAACATAGATGAGTAAATATTTCAGAGGAAAAAAATGAAAAAAAGGAAAACTGCTCATTAGGGTAGAAATATACTGTGATAAGTGGCTCTGGAAAAATAGCACCCTTGCACTATATCACACAAACCACAAGAAACACACTGCTTATATAAAAGTGGACGAAGCCACATGTCTTCCCCTGCCTCTGCGATAACATGCCAGGCAGGGACACAAAGTACACTCTGTTCGTTCTTTCCAGCTCAGCCCCTTAACCTTAGAAAGAGTCTTATTATAATAAATCTCTATTTGTATCCTGCTTCCTTCCACTAAATGTCCATGAACACTAGATTCGGTGATAAAACAGAAATAGGAATTTGAAATCAGGACTAGGGAAAATATAAGTAAGAGAAAGAAGACAAACCAAAGGGGCTGGGAAGAATATAAAGGCACACCAATTAAGGGTCTGTGTTACTACCGAGCTTCACATTGACTTGGAGCTTCCTGGCAGCCAAATCAAAAAGGGAACAGAGTAGGTTTTCTGGATTTTACTGTTAGGAAAGAAAAACATCCTAGTTGTTAAGATGTTAAGGGGTAGCTAAGTGCTTCCTAGTTTGTTCCTTTAAGTTAAATTTCTTATAAACAAGGTCCTCTTCAACTTTCCTCTTTGTCTTATTAATATTAACCTCTCATAATGTGGCTTATCAGACTGGGCCAATTTCCTCATTTTAGGTGGCCAAGTTACAGATGGCCATATACTTGTCCTTTGTAGTACTTATCACAGATGTACATTCATATCTTATCTTTCTTATGTTATTATTTTGAAAGTTTGTCTTTCCCACTAGACTCTAAACCTCATGAGTCTAGGGCCATGTTGTCCTCAGTGCCTGGTACAATCCTGGCACACGGTTAAATATTTGTTTGAACAAATGAATAAGACCAAAGCAAGCATCCAGGGATTTTGTGTGACTGATCTTTGTAGTGCCTTCACAGAAAATCAAGGCCCTTTCAAGGGTGCAACTATCTCTTGTCCAGAGAGCTTTATGGCCATCTCCAAGCTTTTTTTTTTTGAGACAGGGTCTTACTCTGTTGCTCAGACTAGAGTGCAGTGGTATCATTATAGCTCACTGCAACCTCAAACTCCTGGGCTCAAGAAATCCTCCTTCCTGAGCCTCCTGAGTAGCTGAGACTACAGGTATGTGCCACCACGCCTGGCTAATTTTTCTATTTTTTGTGGAGACAAGGTCTCATTCAGGCTGATCTCGAGCTCCTGACCTGAAGCAATCCTCCTGCATTGGCCTCCTGAGGTGCTATGATTGCAGGCATGAGCCACTGTGCCCTGCCTTCCAAGCTCATTTTACTCCACAGTGCCCTTCAGAGATTGTTTTTTGTTTGTTTGTTTTTTGAGACAGAGTCTCACTCTGTTACCCTGCGTAGAGTGCCATGGCCTCAGTCTGGCTCACAGCAACCTCAAACTTCTGGGCTCAAGTGACCCTCCTGCCTCAGCCTCCCGAGTAGCTGGGACTAGAGGAACACACCATGATGCCTGGCTAATTTCTATATTTTTAGTACAGACAGGGTCTTGCTCTTGCTCAGGCTGGTCTCAACTCCTGAGCTCAAGCAATCTTTCCACCTCGGCCTTCCAGAGTGCTGGGATTACAGGCGTGAGCCACTGCGCCCGGCCTCAGAGATTGTTAATAACAACAACTCCAGTGTATTGTGGTGCACCAGCTCTAAGTCCAATCCTGTAGTAGGCACTTTGTACACATTGCTGGTGGTCCTCACTGATGAGGGAGACAGATTGCCCAAGGTCACATCACTGGCAAGAGTCACAGCGTTGTCTGTCTGACTTCAGAACGCCTGCTCTTTTCTTTCTGCCTGCTGTTTCTGAGCACGAGCCACAAGTGTCTGTGTGAGTTATGGGTTCTTATCTCTTGGCAATTAGAGCAGCTCAGCAACGGTATTTCTGGCACAGGCCATTGCTGCTTTCTGACAGCTGCTACATTCCAATCTCTCTTGAGTTTAGGGAAAAGAAAGCCCACACCTGGGGTTGGCAAAGGCAGTCTCAGAACTCATTTTCCCTGGTCTCTGCACACGGTGAATGTGTTTATTGCTCTTGTCACACTGTCTCCTGAAGTGCAGACGTATTGAAGTTGAATATTATTTTCATAAAAGCCACTAGGGAGAAAGGGAGAGAAAAGGCACAAATTCAGGTGTCTCAAGGAATAATTGGATTTGTCCAATGTTTGGGGAGAGTGGAGGTGGGAAAATGACAACATGTCAGGAAGCACATTTGATAGTGTTTTTGATTCTAAATTTGTCAGGCATGTGTTTTTAATTGCTTTGTCTCTGTTGTCATTATTCTAATAGAGACCTAATTTTTAGAATGGGGTTCATTATCATATTAAACTTTCTCTATTCAGCAATGTTGGCAAACGGTATGTTGTGGTGGCTCAGTGTCGCCACCTACCGTGTACTGCATAGATCGTCAATCTTCAAAATATTAGAAGACAGTAAAACACATTTCAAACTGCAACGGGGCATAATTTGATCCGTCTGTTCTTCTTCAAGGTTGCAAGTCCTTGGGGTGAGCATTATAAGCATCTGTCATCACTGTGTGCTCTAGGAGTGCCAAGATACTGGTTCTAGTGACTTCTGGTGATAAAAGATGCCAGACAAAAATACCACTTTTCCTTTGCTCCCTTGAGAATGAGCCTCCTCAAAAACATGTGCTGCTTGCACTTAGGCATCTGAATAATTGCTGTATTCGGCTGTGTGTAGAGAGTATCCCTGAAGGAGGCATTTAGGGTGATGTTTGTAAATGTGACAAGGCTTTTGGTTTCTATCTTTGGCCCACTAGTCTCAGTCAGGATTTTAGCTCATGGCTGTGATTCAGAAAACCTAATAATTTTTATGTTTCCAAAGTTGTGCTCCAAGGCTGCTGAGTATTTCATCTTCTAAAATTTGTTTCTGCATTTAGAAGGATACCAGGGAATAGCAGTGGGCATCGATATGCCTTTACCTCCCCACACCAGGAAAGGACTGACAGATTCCAGCTTTGTTTGTGGATACATTTAGATTGTCTTATTCTGATTTCCCTGCGGTGGCTTTGACAAGTCTTATTTGGAAGATGAAGTAGCACAGTTATTGAACCAGCTTCCTGTTATTCCAGTTTGAATGGTGAGAGCCACAAAATCACCCTTACACATGTAGTACATAAGATTTCACCCACTTTCCCCATAAATTATTGTTTCGGCAATTTTTTTTTTTACATAAAGAGATAAAATTTTTAAAGTATTTTACATATTAATTAGGGTATTTCTTCCCCTTCATCCCAGTTAATATTCACAATAAACTTATATTTTATAAGTTTAATATCCAAGAATGTCAAGACCGTGCACTATTTGTCCATTCATTTAGTGCTTTATTCTGTTCCATGGTGGATTCAAGGCAGCTTATGGGAAAGGGATAAAATATGGATCAAAAATAAAACAATCAGGACTAGCAAGAGTATATATTAGGAGATTAAGCCTAAAGAGACAAGGAGAATGAAAACAGTCTGATACTATTTCTGTTAAGCTAAAAAGCCATTTCATTGGACAAGTTGATGTAGCCATTTTTTTTAAAGCTACTTGGAAGCTACTCTTGGTTTTGGAAAGCTCTGTGTAAACATGGGCTGCTTCATGTTCCTGACATTTCAGCTGAACTTTAAGAATTGCCTTTTTTTTTTTTTCCTTCCAACCTCTACCTGACCTCTAGCACACACCCACTTCCTCTGAGCCAAGGAGGTGTTAATACTGAAAGTATTTTATCAAGCGAGGTTGGTATTTTTCTGGAAATGCTGTAACCTGGGCATTTAGGAAGCCTGAATGTGGGAGGCTTATTTTGGAAACCCTTTCATTATCATAGCACTCAGGCCCTTGCAAGTGGTTCCAGAGCCTCACACCCGGATGGGCTACAGCGATAGGAGGACCAAAAAAAGGAGTGTTGAAGTGGAAAAAGGGTGCAGGAGTCCTTTCTCACAACCAGCAGGATGCCTGATAACCTTTCTTCTGTGGCTCCTGTTTCCAGCCTTTCCTCTAGGGCCAGAGTGCTTCATGCTGCCTTCTGGAAACCTAGTGTTTGAAGGTCATCCTGAAAGAATACTGCTTAGATAGGCTCCCAGGAAGCTGGTTCAGAGGATGGGGCTGGGATGCAGACTTTGCTGGATCACAGAGAATGGGCTGGGCAGGGTGCTTTTAGCCTCAGAGCAAGTTATAATCTTATGCCGAGATGTGGCTCTGCTCTTGCTTGTTACAATCGACTGGAGGGCTGTAGCTGAAAGAGCCCCCCTCCCCATACACCCAGTAAGGAGTCGAGGATAATGAGGTACCACTGATTCCACTCCTGACCCCTCTCCTGAGTGGAGAGTACCACAGCTGACTGCCTTCGTGACGTCTCCACTTAGAGACACAGCAAACTAACATATCCAAAACAGAGTTCTTGGTTAATTTTAATGCCTCCCCCCTCTTGATTTGTTCTTCCCCAGGCTTAACCATCTCAGGAAATAGCACTGGCATCCACTCAGTTGCTCAAACCAAAAACCTGGAAGTCATCTTTGTTTTTCTCTTTCCTTCACCCATCATAAATCACATCAGTAAGTCCTGTTGGCTCTACCACCAAGACATTTTGCAAAGCCGAATCCCTGTCAGCATTTTCCCTGTTGCCATTCGGGCCAGCCGCCACCCTCTCCTGCCTATACTGCTGGAGTAGTCTCTTGTCCCTGCTTGTCCCCACTGCTTTTCAAAGGCATTGTCGTGGCACTGCAGTTAGACGGGCTTTGCCTGCTGGATCCCCCACTCACTGCGATGGACAAGTTACCCGATCTCTTTATGCCTGGGTTTTGTCATCTGTAAAATCGGAATAATAATAGTATTCATATCAAAAAGTTTTCATGAGGATTAAATGAGAGCATACATATAAAGTTCTGAGGACATTTCAGAGCACACAGTTAAGTACTGAATAAATATTAGATTTTTATTTATTGTCCCTAATCCTCAGGCCATTCTCCATAAAGAAACTACAGAAATCTTTTTGAAAAGCAAATCAGATCATGTGTCTCTTTTCTTTTAAAACCTTCTTTCCATGGCGTCCTATTGTCTTTGGAAGAGCATCCAAATTCCTATCGGGTATTACACAGTCCTATATAACTTCTGCTAACCTGACTCCTCACTTCATCATTTCCTACTCACCCCTCTGGTCACCACTGAGTTCCAGCCTCCTGTCCTTCCTTCATCCCAGGAGCAGTTTATTCCCATCTGTTCTCTGGCTGGAATGCTCATCCTCTAGTCTCAGCTCAGATGCCACACCTTAGAGAGGCCTTTCCTGATACATACCCTGACCTGCACATCTCACTGTTTTCTTTTCTTCATAGCGCACATCAGTATCCAAAATAATTTGTTTACTTATTTATTATATATATTTCTCTGTCTCTTTTGTCACCACTGTATCTCCTGTGCCTATAATAACTGATTTGTAGAAGGCCCTAAAAATGCATATCAATTGAATGAATAATGATAGCCACCATTTACTTAGTACCTACTATGTCCCTTGCACTTACCCAATTCTATTATTTAATCTTCATAAAAATACTACAGGGCTAGGTATTTTTAATGCCATTTTACAGTTGATGAAGTAATGGCTCAGGGAAGAGAAAGTTATCCAAGACCACCCAGCTGGTAAGTGGGTGAGCCCAGATTTTAACACAGGTCTGTGTGAGTTTCTGGAGTTTTTAGGTGATAACACCAGTGAGTTGAGAGAGTTCATACCGAGCTTGTGAGTACAAGATGAGACTGGACAGGTGTCCAAATTACACCATCCTCACCCTTTTAAAAAGTAACAGTTTTATAGAATTTCCTATGTGGCAGGTGCTTCCTTTACTTGTAGTTTCCTCTCTCTGGCATTCTTCATCATGCCCTAGTACTGTAATTCTGGTGAGGTTTCACAAGAGGTACCTATTGGAATCCAGTCAGCTTAAGTTATGAATTAATTCAAGCCTACTTAGGTGACTCCTGCTAGAAAGTAAGGTTAGACAGGTGTGTTAGGCCTTCTTGGCCTCCTAGCTTAGAATTTCTCTAAGTATGGGCTCTAGGCCACAAGCAGCCAAATCACCTGAGGTGTTTGCTCAAATGCAGATTCCTGGGCTCACTCTAAACTTTTGGCATTAGATTCTCTGGGGGTGGGCCCCTGGAATTTGCATTTCTAACCTGGGATTAATCTGGTTAAAATGGAAGCATGATGATCATTGGTCATATATGTGTTTTAGCTGATTAGATGTTTTGTGATTTGGTTTTGTTTTTTGATTTTAAAAAATCTATAAAGCTATGTATTTAATTATTAATTATTCATTTTCACAAAACTCTTATTTGGGTGGCTTTTGGCCTCTGACCATGGAGCAAGTAGGCTTTTTTCCCACCTTAATGACCTGTAGGTCCCAAGTCCCAGGCCCAAATTGGCTTCCTTGGTCAGTGTGTTCAGTGTTTCTAGCTTAGGTGAGGCAGGATGCCTCATTTCTGTCCCTGAGCTATTGCCTGATTGTGGAGGGCTGGTCAGCTCTTGAGGGGGTGGACCTTCTGATAACATTTGGTCTCGTTAAAGTTATTTTTGAAATTCAGGTTTGTTTTTATTACTTCCTTCTCAGAAACAATTCTGGAATAATCAAAACTACCAGCCCTTAATATTTGTGCTTTCCTCCCCTCTGTTCACTCTCTAAACAGAGGCCCCATGTTTTTGTTTTTGAGACAAAGTCTCACTCTATTGCCCAGGGTAGAGTAAAGTGGCATCATCGTAGCTCACTGTAACCTCAAACACCTGGGCTCAAGCGATCCTCCTGCCTCAGCTTCCCAAGTAGCTGGGACTACAGGTGTGCATCACTATGCCCAGCTAATTTTTTTATTTTTTTGTAGAGACAAGGTCTCACTATGTTGCTCAGGTGGGTCTCAAACTCCTGGCCTCGAGCAGTCCTCTCACCTTGGCCTCCCAAAGTGCTAGGATTACAGGTGTTAGCCACCTCACCCGGGCCCCATATTTTAATAGAGACAATAACAGCAAGGTTAGATTTATTAGACTCTAGGTAGATTTAAAATGTAACATAATGGCAACTGTCTCTGGCTTGGAAGTCATGCATTTTATTTTGAGCAGAGAGTATGACTATCTTCAATGACTGGTAGGGGATTAAATGATTATTGAATTAAAGTGGTCAGATAATACAAACATCCCTCATCTTTAGATCTTGCCCTGGTGTTTTTTGCCGTGTGTGTGTGTGTGTGTGTTTTCTTTTCAAAGATGGAGTCTCACTGTGTTGCCCAGGCTGGACTGGAACTCCTGGGCTCAACTGATCCTTCCACCCTAGGCTCCTGAGTAGCTGGGACTACAGGTGCACATCACCACGCCTGGCTGCCTATTGTGTTTTGAGAAACCTGGGCCCCTAGCTTAGAGGTTTAATCCTATCTGCCTTCTATCCTTAAGAGTTCCTGAGTTATGCCACAAGAGAAAATCAGCACAGTTATCTTTCCTATCTCTGCTCCTGCCTCGGATCTCTGAGTACTTCAGGTTTTTGGAAAGCCCAAAATATGAGGCAAACTGTAGTTTAACATCCTTGTGCTAAAGGACCCGCAACTAGCCAGCTCCCTTCTCCCCCAAAAAGTCCCAGCATGTATTTTCATTAAATAATTCCCTACACTGGGGTGGTTCAGTACACTTTGTTCAAGTGCTTTTACATCCATGAACCTAAAAGGAAAGTAGAACCTTTGTGAGGCTATTTACCAAGGGGAGGTGGAGGCACAGATCATCCAACCAGTTATCACTGAGTCCAGTCTAATTTATGGCTTGCTCTTATTCACCTGGTTCTTCCCTGCGTGCTTGGTGGCACACTGGGTATGGGAAAAGGAGGCCGAACAGTTTTGAGTCCTTAGGACCAAGGGTATATGCCTTATGTGCCCTTGGCTTTTTAAGAACCCTGACTATTTGGTAGGGAGTTTTGGAACTAGGGGATAGATCCATTAGCTGATGGTCGAGGCTGCTTCATTTTGGAACCTGTAGTTTAAGCTTCTGGGCATCGTTATAAGCACAGCCCAGGAGGTAAATGTAAAAATAATTTTCTTGCCAGTTTTTCCTGCATGGTATCCTAGCGACAGTGTACTATTTGTCCTTGGGTGTTGGGGCACCAACTGGGGTTCTGTCAGAGCTTGCAGAGGGGAAGAATATGAAGGGCATGGTCAGAGTCACCCCTTTTAAAATCCAGGCATAGTTTCTTTTTACTTTATCTTCTGGAGGGTTTTTAACCCTGTTATTTTTAAGCAGCATTTTATGTTCTGATTAGCAAAGTAATGTATGTTTATTGTCAGACAACTTGGAAAACAGAAAATCTCAAGGAAGGAAATAAAAATTGACCGTAATTCCGACATTGTTAACATTTTAGTGAATATCCTTCTGGCAGTCATTTTTTTACTGAACTTTCATACAATGATTAGGTTCTAAAGTCAGAGTGTATGGTAAAAAAAAAAAAAAAAGAATCTCATAAAGTCAAACATATCCTAAATTACCATGGACAGTTATTTTTATGCACACTAAAGTTAGACTCAAGGAAAGAACAACAGAAATCTATATGAAATGAAAAGTCTGGGGGCAAAAGCATTCTACCTTTAAGATTACTATCAAATCCCTAGTGGTGAGTGGATGGTGTTGGAAAATTGAACTGTGTTCCTGCTTGCCTGTAAGGTTTATTCCATCCTGTTTTAAAATTAAGATTCTATAACTTTAATATGGGTTAATAGATTTACTTGTTATGAGGATGATAGGCCATAGTGGCATTATGTTTTGCTTCAGGTGGTAGGTTCTGAGTCAACCAGTAAGAAAAATGAACACTTGTGCTTACCAACCCCACCCCCAACATACTCGTGCACACATGCACACAATTAGGATCATTTGTTTTGTAGCCTTTTGTTTATTCAAATAGTAAATGTTTTATATATCATTTTTAAGTTGCATATATTCCATTGTAAGGATGTAGCATAGTTTATTAACCAATTTCCTGTTGTACATTTAGGTCATTTCCATTTATTTGCTGTTATAAAAATGGTGAAATGAATATCCTTGTGGATAAATCTTTGTGCCCGTCCACAATTAAGGATAAATTCTTAGATGTGGAATTGATGGTTCACAGAATATGAACATTTTTAAGGCTTTTAATTCATATTGCCAAATTGTCCCCAGGAACATTGTATTCTTCTTTCAAAGTGCCTATTTCCCAGCATTGCTGGAAATTATCATTCAAAGGAGTCTTCCACAGCTTGCCGGGTTTTTTTTGGATGACCCAGAGCTTGTCTTCATTGCCTGGCCAATTTATCCTGGAAAGAATGAAAGAAACAAGGCTAGAGATGATAAGTAATGGGGACTGGGTTTATGTGGGAAGGTTGGGACCGATAACAGAAGGGTGGGCTTGGAGGCCATTTCTTTACTGCTGCCTGCAAGCTATCCTCAGCCATATGCATCTAAAGACAGAATATTGCTTAATACTTAAAGGGCATGTGCATCTTAAAAAGCATATTCAATATTATAATTTTTGATTTGGAAGATAATTTGGTATTGTCATCATAGAAGGTACCAAATAGAATAACATTTGTATATTTATCCAAAAGGGAACGTGGGTTTTTAAAATATATATGGAAAAGCACTATCCTAATCCAGACCCTCATTTTAGATAGAGACACTGAAACCAGAGAGTGGAAGGGATTTCTGTATGGCCACACAGCAAATTGATGATGGAGTTGAAGCCAGAAGAGCAGATTCTTGACTTCCTATGCAGTGCTCTTTCATCCAGGTAGAACAGCCATGGGTTAGGTGGTGATAAGAAAACAGACATAAGGGCCTCTTTGGACTGACAGCCAGGCTTTCTTCTAGGGCCTGTGAGCCCACCCTGTGCCCCACCTGTACAAAAGCCCAGGTGTCCCTGGCATGGCAGTGCTCTTTTGCATAATCATCTCCACCTGTGAATGGCAGCAAGTTTACACTTTACTAAACAGTGTCTGTGCCTGAACTTTCCAGCCCCCTGGATGTCTCACCTTCATACCTCAGCAGTCCAGTGTCACTTCCTCAGGGAAGCCTTTCTTGACTGCCAAGACTATTTAGGGCTCCCTCGTGCATTCTTATAACTCCTCTTCAATACCCTTGCAACAACTGTAATTACTTTGTTCTGTATTTAACATGTCTCTCCCTGACTAGACTATAAGCTCTATGAGTGTAGGAACTTTATCTTCTTTCTGTTGCTCCTGGCACTTACTAAGCCTTAATAAATGTTTGAATATTTGGATGGATGCTAATGAATGAATTAGAAATGTGTGTGGGCTGTTGGGCGGTGCTGTTTCTGATTGCCTGCAGAACCAAGAGAGCAGTCCCTTATTGCCAAGGGCATTGAAAGAAGAGAGAAAGAGACCAGCTGATCCAGAGGGTATCGTCTGCTTGGCTGGGTGCCTGATAGCGGTCTCCTGGGCGATGGGGTCAGCAACCACATCCAACCAAGCATTCATTCCTGGCTTCTCAGAATCAGCCCGGGCAATTTAGTAGGGGTTGCTAGAGAGAAGCCTCCTTGAATCATTCTGGGGAAGAGAATTCAAGGTCAGGGCTCTTGGAGGGCTCCTTGGAGGGGAGAAGACAGCAACCCGGGTCATGGGCAGGCTGGTCTTCACAGTCGATGGGCGCTTGAGGCAAGGGATGTCAGGTCCGCTGGTGGCTGGCTGGGCGCCAGAGCAGCGCAGCTCTGAGGCCGCAGGTCCTGCCCCTCAGCCGGTTTCCCTCCCCCTCCTCCGTCTCCCTACCGCCTCCCGCTTGCAGCATCGTCTGCGAGGAAAGGAATGTGCTGCGCTTGGACGCGCGGTGCTGGCCGGGCGGCAGCACCTGGCGCGCGCTCTGGACCGCCGGGGTCCGCCGTCTGGCGCTGCGCCACGTGCTTTGGTCCGCGCTGATGTCAAGTGGGTGTGGGCTCTTCGGAAAGGCCCGGGCTAGGACGAGGAGGGCGCGCAATGTGCCGCGGGCGCGCTAAGGCCCCGGGTCCCTCTGCCGCCCAGCACCGCTGACCGGTGGCCAGCCCGGGCTCGCGGAGCCGGCGCATGGAGCCGCGGCGCTGCCCGCCCCGGGACGCGTGCCCCGCCGCCCTGGGGCGGTGGCAGGGGCCGCCAAGGGGGGCCTGCAGGTGTGTGCGCGCTTTGTAACTTTCGGGGGTCTGCGGGCTGTCGGGCCGGCAGAGCACAGGGTGCACAGGCAGCTTTTGGGGGTGCTTTGTGTCTGGGCGCTGGCGTGGAGGGAGCCGTAGTCGGTCGCTGGAGTTTCTGTGAGAGGATTCATTGAGCCAGCGGCCGGCTTTGGGTTACTCATCGGGAAGGGCGCAGAGAGAGCTGCCTTGTTGTTTTAAGAATCGGGTCTCCAAGTACTGCCTGCGTTCATGGTAACAGGATTATCTGTCAGCAGACAGCGCTGGTTCCCGAAATCGGCTGTGGTTGGGGGCCCTACGGCCCCCAAGGCGTACGGGCTGCGGGGACAGCAGCTGGCCAGAGGTGGGAGGGGTGGGGACCTGGGGGTGGGCAAAGGCGACCTCGCCAAGGGTCCCACCGGCGCGTTGGGGCACCTGCCCTCCTCCCTCAGGAGCCTCTCCACCCACACTTGCCGGGAGCCGACTGAGGAAGAGGTAAGGGGTCAGCTTCTCGCGAGTGACAGCTCTGGTTTCAGACACACCTTCCCGGAGGAATGCGGAGGCTTTGTTCCAGGCGCCGGTCCCAGCCCGGAGCCCTGAAGCCCGCAGAAATGTGGCTGGGGCTCCGGTGCTATTACTCATCTTTTATGGCAACGCCGGCAAGCTCCTGGGTAGGCAAGTTAATTATTGATGTGTCTAGGCTGGAGAGAGGGAATGTGGAAATGAGATTGGTGGTTGCAGGTCCCCCCTCCCTTTCTTTTTTGGCTTTGGCAATCAAGGTTTATGCTTAACGTATTGCAGTCTATTTCCTGAGAAGGATGCTGGCATCCCCCAGGGACCAGCACTTAGTGGAAGGGATCCCCTTCCCTGTCTGCGTGACAGCCCTGTCTTGTAGGGGGAGGCAGAAAGGGAGCACCCCTCAGTTTTTATCTATCTGGAACCAGCTTGTACCTTTCCTCCTTAGTTTTTCAAAATGAACCTCACTCCCGTACCCTGCCTCAGGGCAGCTTCCTGATGAAGCTTCCAGACCAGGTGTGTGAGACCTGAGTCCTCTCAGCAGAGTCAGAAGTGGCCTGAAAATCCCTGCCCTGCCCCAGCCCCAAAGCCTGAAAACCTCCTCACAGGCACCACAAGTGCCCTTGGGTGTATTTTCAGACCCCTGTCTGTAGGACTGTGTGCAGAGGCAAAGGTGTCAGGTGGTTTCCTGACCTGTCTGTCCTAGGAGAGGAATGTGGGGGTCCAGGTGGGGAATCTTGAGGGTGGAGTGAAGCTCCTCCCTCAGGCGGTTTCAGTTTCCCTCCCTTCCTTGTCAGAGAGCAGGGTTATCTAAGACAGAGTGTGCTGTGTGTGTGTGTGTGCCGGGGTATTTCTGGGTGGGGCCCTACCAAATGGGAATAGAAGGGCTCAGGCCTTACATGGAAGGCTGTGGATGAGGCTGGGCTTTGGGGAGGTGGATGGAGAGTTGCCAAACTCAGCCTTCCTAGTAGCATTGGGCCTTAGAGACCTGGGCAGCTATTATCTCAGCTGGCTTAGATAGAGTATTCAGTTCTGTAAACCAAAGGTTGAAGGACCTGTAGAATGTGGGGTGGAGGAGGATGAGCATGTCTTGGAAGTTGACATTCTTGGAAGTACGGGAGGGGGCTGGGCTTATGTAAGGGGGGCCAGTAGTGTGGGGAGGGGGGTGGGCTTATGGGAGTCCAACAGTGCAGGGAGGGAGATTTATCTCTGGGTGTGCGCTGTGCATTGGATCAGAGAGGTTCTCTGAGACAAGCTGCTGTGTTCTCCGACATCCCTCTCCCCAATTTTCTGCAGAGACTTGGCTTGCTGGGTTCACCTGCCTCCCTGCTTTGTTCTCCATGGGCTGGGCTGCCCCCATGGCTGCCCAGAGACACCTAGTCCCCACCTCACCCCAGCTTCTCAGGGAGGAAATGAGTGAGGGAGGGTTTGACTTCAGAGAGGCTGCTGATTCTGTTACCCTGGTTATTGGGGAATCCATGCCACCTGTCCTGCCACCTGGGTTTGTTGTGTGTACACTCAGTGGCATCCCTCCCCCAATACACTCAGCTCTTGCTTTTAGACTGCCGTCTTCTCCACCCCTGCCCTGAGCTCCTGGCACTCTGCCTGTTGAAGGTTTGGAGATGGCCCTGATTAGGAACAAGTTTTTTCTATTATGGAAAGTCTGCCCAAGCCTGCCGTCTAATGTCTGCTCGCCTTTTGGCCTGCTGGCCATGGCTGAATATTCACTGATGGCCCAGTCTCTTGGGCGCAGCTACCCAAGGTGAATCTGGAAAGAGTAGGTGGGCACTGTGAGTTGAGTGGGAGGGGCATCAGGGATTGTGGGGAAAGTGAGGCGGTTGTCAGGCTGTGGGATTGTGGGGTGAGAGGGTCAGGGTCACTGTGGGTGGCGGGGACAGAGGACTGAGCAGGACTAGTTTGGAGAGTCTCTGTGTCTTGCTCCTAATGTCTGCACTGGGTGGAGCAGGCTGTGGTGAGTCTAGCCATCAGCGGAGACCTCTGTCCTGGGACCTGATTCACGCTGCTACTTGGACAAGGGGCGGGGGGCGGTCTGTCTCTGCACCAGCTCCTGGCTTGTCTTCTCCCTTCCCTCTTAAAAGAGGCATAGGGTTGATAGTGGTCACTGTATTCCTCAGCAGCTGCTGCGGCAGGGAGCCTTTTCCTGGGATAGGTGGCAGGAAAGCTAACCCTGGCTAAGAGAGGGGTGCTTTAATGGTTTGTTCTGAATCAGGCAAGATCAGGAGGAGAAAGACCCTGGCAGCCTTTGCAGTCTTGGTTTGCAAAAGCACAAAGTTCTTCCCTAGGGTTTGTACTGTCTCTGGTGAAAGTAAAAGAGGTCTGTATTCCAGACCTATGCCCTGTGGGGACCCAAGAATGAGAGGAGAGGGAATAAGGGGTTAATTGATGCAGACAGGGTATGGCAATTTATCTGGGGACTTGGGTTCAAACTCAGTCCCTGCTACTTACTAGCTTTATGTCCTTCAGCCTCTCTGAGCCTCAATTTCTTTGCCTGTTTGTTAAATAAGGATAAGGATACTTCCCCCACTCCTCCAGGATAATTGTGAGGATTATATGAGATGTTTGTAAAGGATTTAACACAATGCTTACTAATTGGTAGCTATTCTATTTTATTAATTAAGGTAACTAGAGGACCCTTAGATCATTAGCTGAGAAGTTTTTTTTTAAATTATTGTTATGTCGAAAATAAGAATGTCAGAAATGTCATTTCGTGCTGCTACTTGAGGCCATACTTGGGCTTCCAGGGTCAGGTGTGATAACTGTCCTGGAAAGGTTTCATCTGACTTTCACATCAAACCTGGTTTTCAGCCTCCTTATATAAAGAGGCCTTGGAGACCCTGTAAATCCCTGACTGCAGGCACACAGCACAGCTGAACTGGAAAGGTAGCTTGCTCAAACTCCTGCTGAAGCAAACTTCTCTGGTCCAGCCAGGATTCTGGAGTGTTAGTCCTAGCAATCAGATACCTGTCACTAGCTGTGTGACTCTGGATAAGTCCTCTTATCTCTTTGAGCCCATGAGAATAATAAAACCTGTCTCACATAGTTCTTCTTAGGAACAAACAGGATAACATATGCTGAACTGACATGTGGCACTTTATATTACTGATCGCTTACTATGTACCAGACACTGTTCTAAGTGCCTTCGTGTATTATCTCGTTGAATTCTCAGAACAATTTATGACGCAGTTAATTATCCACATTTTATTGATGAGGAAGTTGAGCTGTAATGTAATTGTTATTGTTGGATAGCTGACCCTCTGTCGGAAAGCGTGCATCTGAAGAGCTGTCTCCCAGAGTAGGAATAAACCAAAGTTTCTACAAATATGTTTGCACGCTGCCTTTCTTCTGTTGACCTGTTCTAACATCCCAGGCTAAATCTGGATATAAGTTTGTAAAATGAGTAAAAGAAGTCCTTATTAATAGGCCAGTTTGTTCTTTTGGTGACTCTCTCTGCCCCCTCATCCATAGGCTCTGTGGGGTTTATGGACATGGAGCCTTCATGGCTGTGACTTTTAAGTGTCACTTGCATGAGACTGTAACCCTCTTGCACTCACCCTGCCTAGTGGTGCCTTTTAAGAAACGTTGCTAGTTTGGTTTGACTTTACGCAGGGGATGTGTCTGGTCTAAAGCCGACCATCAGGCGCAGAGTTTTCAAGGTCCCATTTTTCTTTCTGATGTGTCTGCTTAGCTGTTCTGCCTCCTTCCCTCTGCTCCAAATGATCTGCCAGTGAGCAGAGGTCTGAAGTTTTCGATGTGTTAGAAAAAGAATTTTAAAGGAAGAAACAAAACACCCTGTGAAAATAAGGGCTCCTGGCTGGTGGTGTTTCAAACGCGGGTCGTGCTCCTTAACAGTTATGATCACAGCCCCAAATTCATTCTCATTACTTTTGTAGCATGTTTATAAGATAAGAAAAAGGCTGTAACTTTGTGGGTTACTTTCTCTTTTTATGACAAGAACAACAATTATGAAGGTGTGACACCAATAAAGGAATACAGGTCTGGTTTGGAATAAAAAGTGAAAAGCCACTGGTGGGGCTCCAGGCATGCCCAGGAGATTCTAGAGCTCTGGTTAGTAGAGAAAGGGTTTCCACAGCATGGACCTGGGCGCCTTGCTCCCTCAGCAGCCTGGTGGTGTTGCCAGAGTGAATAGAGTTCCTGTCATTTTACTGGAACTTGGAGTGACTTGCCTGAGGTCAGGTAGTGAGATATTGTAATGACTACAGGTCTCTGACTTTCTGACTCAGAAAGGATAATAAAGTTATTATCCTTATAATAATTCTAATAATTTTTCCCATTATATATACATTGCAGAAAATTTAGGATATTACAGTACAAAGGGAGAATGAATTGTGGATCAGGTGCCAAAGATAACCACTGCTTACATTTTGGTGGATTTCTAAAAACTTTTTTTTTTTTTTTAGCAAGTAGGGACATTTGTTTTCACAGGGGAGATTTGCTTGTTATCTGTATGTCTCTGGGCATATCTAGTTTTCTGCCTTGGAGCAGGCACTGTGAAGTTGTTTTTTTTTCTTTTTTAGATGGTCTTGTTCTGTTAGGCCGGAGTACATACATACATACAGTGGCATGATCAGAGCTGACTGCAACCTCCAACTCCTGGGCTCAGGCCATCCTCCTGCCTCAGCCTCCTAAGTAGCTGTGACTATAGGCATGCACTACCAAACCCGGCTAATTTTAAAAATTTTCTTGTAGAGATGAGGGTCTTGCTGTGTTGCCTAGACTGGTCTTGAACTCCTGGGCTCAAGCAATCCTCTCACTTCGGCTTCCCAAAATGCTGGGATTACAGGTGTGAGCCACCACACCTGGCCTCTTCTGTGAGCTTTGATTCCCTATACATTCAGGTCAAGCTCTTTGTTTTATGTGAAGTGCTGTGCTAGGGCACTGTGGGGGAGAGAAAGATGAACAGGACATTCCTGTCTTCAGAGTTTACAATTAAGCAGGAGAAAGCCAGGCCTGGTGGCAGTGCTTGTCGTCCCAGTTACTCGGAAGGCTGAGGCAGGAGGATCTCATGAGCTCAGGAATTGGAGGTTGCAGTGAGCTATGATTGGTCCACTGCATTACAGCCTAGGCAACAGAATGAGATCTTGTTTCTTGGAAAAAAAGGAAAAAAACAATTAAGTGGGAGAGGCAGATGTGTACACAACCAATTAGTACAGGCATAATAGTAATAGCAAACGTCTGTTATATCCAGTTAGCTCTAGGTGCTTCATACAAGTTACACATGCTTAATCACCAGTCAACCTTGTGAAGGAGGTATTGCCCATTTTATAGTTGTAGAAACTTAGAGGTTAAATAGCTTGCCTAAGGTGATAAAACTAACCACCACCCAAGCTGAGATTCAAATCCAGGTTGTCCCATTACAAAACCAAGTGCCCTCTCTTATGAAAAACTGCTGGTATAATAAACCCCATAAAAGGGAAGCACAAATTCAGAGTCTTTTGTGATGAAGGAAGGTGGGGTACACATCTCTTTGTTGTTCTCTCTCTCATCCCTTTCTCTCTCGGGTGTTAAGATAAATGGTTCTAATCATATTGAGTGGTATTTGTCTTTTTAAAAAGTTCCCTGCTTGAGTTCTTTTGCTTATTTGGGTCAATAAGTCTCAGACTGTCAGAACTGGAAGAGAATGGAAAGGTTGTCTGGACCATCCTTTTTATTTTCTTATGGGGGAAAATAGTCCCAGAGAAGAGAAGTGACCTGGGCATACAAAATAAGTATGTTTTTAGTTCAGCCAGGACCAGAACTCAGGTTTTTTCCACCAGAGTAATACAGGGGTGAATATTTTTGATAGTTTTATACATGATTATATAGTATTTTTCATGTGTGTTTGAAGAAAAATATAGCTGGAACTTCAAACTCATCATTTTGCAGCTGTTATTGCTTAGAATATGGCTAGAGTCCTTGTGGTCTATTTAAAGAAAAAAAGTGGAAGTACAGGTTGGACAAGACATGGCCGAAATTAGGAAGTGATGTGTGGGCGATAGGTGGTTAAGCTTAGGAAAGCAGGGCATTTACACTAATTGACATTCTCCCCTAATGGATTTACTTGCTGGGCCACCTTTATTATTTCTGGGGCAGGAAGAAGGGAGCCAGCCCTTGGTGAAATCATATTACTCACTAGGCATTTTACCTGTGGGCCAATATCAATGGGCTCATTGTGTATATATTGAGAAAGCTCAGAGAGGTTGATTAACGAACCCAAGGTTGTGAGGATAGGGTGAAGAGTAGTGAGGATTCATACCCCAGCTTGGGTTCCTTCAATTGTTGCTTACAGCCACCTCCTGCATTCCATAAGGTGAGTGAGCTCAGGACCCCTTTCCTACGTGGTCTGACTCCTGTTGGGATCTGACATCTTCTTATTCAGGTACCAGGCTCAAGTGGAAATGAATGTGGCTGGGTTGCTGGGTTGCTGCCCTATCCCGCTAATTTAAGGCTTGATTTTGATAGAATTTCAAACAATGTGCCGTATTTATCAAATCTGACTCATGCTGCTCAATGATAGAGCCCTTTTCCTGCTACCATTTGGCTTTAGTTCACATTTTGAGGACACTGTGTTGACTGTGAGCTCTAGGAACGCTGAGATTGTGCCTGTCCGTCTCTCTAAAGGGCAATTACTGGATGATTTTTGAGATTGAGTCATCTATCTATACTTTCAGAGTTCAGAGAATCAACTAGTAGGTATTTACCTAAAGTGGAGATATGGAGGTAACTACTTCCAGGTTAGCTGAAGAAACCTGGAGCTGCAAGTTATGGAGAGAGTAATGATTTTCAGGGCCCTCCATAGAGATTTTGGCTAGAATGTGAAGTCTAAGCTTTGGGTTTCTACTAAATTAGCCAGGAAGGTTCTACTGCTCAGTGCTTTAGGACCACATGGAGTGTGATCTCTTGCACAAGGCAAGCAGTCACGGTGCATCTGCTAGGTGCTATGATAGTGGGGTAGGCCAAGTGATGGCCCCCAAAAGATGTCCATGTTCTAATCCCCAGAACCTGTAAATGTTACCTTATATGGGAAAAGGGACTTTTAGATGTGATTAAGGAAGGGATTTGGGGATGGGGCGATTATCCTGGACCATCTGGGTGGGCCTGATGTAATCAGAAGGGTCCTTATAAGAGGGTCAGAGTGAAGAGAAGGAGACATATGAGGAGGATAGCAGAGGTCAGAGTGATGTGTAAGCCAAGGAATGTGGACGGCCTCTAGCAGCTGGAAGAGGCAAGGAATGGATTCTGCCCCAAGGCCTCCAGAGGGATGCAGCCCAGCTGACGCTTTGATTTTAGCCCAGTGAAACTGATTTTGTACTTCTGACCTCCAGAACCTTAAGACGATCAATTTGTGTTGTTTTAAGTCATTAAATTTGTAGTAATTTGTATAGGAGCAATAGGAAACTAATACAGACAGGTGCTGAGGATAAAACAGTGTATAGCACAGTCACCACCTTCAAGTGGCTCTCAGTCTAGTGGGGAAGACAGGCAAGCAAACAACCAATTTTGATAATAGTAGTAGTGTCCCGACAGGGCTGTAAGTCCAGGATCCTGTGGGACCTAATCTACGCTGGCCTCAGAGGTGCCTGCCACTGAGGATGAGTTGGAGGAAGGAGGGCAGGGAAATGCCTTTATGGCAGAGAAAGGAGTATGTTCAAAGTCATCTCAGCAAGATCTGAAAACTTGGTGGAGGCTACTGGCCAGGCCTTCAAGGGAGAAAGCTGGTTCCATCTAAACTGGCACAGCCCCTGACAGGGGCCTGTTTTCAGACTAATACCTTCCCCTTTTTTTTGTTTTTTTTTTTGAAATAGGGTGTCACTCTGTTGCCCAAGCTATTCTGCAGTGTCATGATTATAGCTCATGGTAGCCTCAAACTCCTGGGCTCAAGTGATCCTCCCACCTTAGCCTCCCGAGTAGCTGGGACTACAGGTGCATGCCACCGCATTCAGCTACTTTTTAAAAATTTCCTTGAACAGACGGAAATCTCGCTATTTATCCCAGGCTGGTCTCGAACTCCTGGCCTCAAGTGATCCTTCCACCTTGACCTTCCAGCGCTCCGGGATTATAGGTATGAGCCAACCACGCCTGGCCCAGACGAAAGTCTTTGGGCCTTTAATAAGTGGGGAGACAAGATGGAAAAGTCCTGTGGCTACCCCATCAGGGTTGTGTCATAATAGAGCTAACACTGTTCTAGGCACTGCACTGTCTCTTACATGTATTATCCCATTTAATCTTCAAAACGACCACCTGAGATAGGGACTGTTTTCTTCACATCGTGATTATGGGAAATGAGACTTAGGTTAAGTATCAGGCCCAGCACCACACAGCTTGTAAGTAGTGGGGCTGAGATTTGAATCCAGGCCTTTAGGCATCAGAGACCGAGTTCTTAGTATGCTCTTCTGTGATGGAAAGATCACCGGGCCAGAAATCAGAGGACCTGAGTTCTAATCCTGCATCTGCTTCTTATTAGACTTAAAGCAGGTTAGCTTACTTTCCAACCTCAGTTTTCCCATCTGTGAAAGGGGATAGGAGGCCTTTCTTCGTCAGAGATACTGTGAGCATAAAGAAGGCCCCGAAGACAATGTCCTTTTTCTGTGAACTCTAGGACCACCTCTTCTCAGCAGAGTCTCAGACTCCTCCAGACAGGGCCTTTATGGTGAACCCTGTCTCGCGGTGCTAGGCCATCCTTAAGGATCATTGAGGCAGTTTAGGGAATTTGGCCATGGTCAGCCATTGTGCACATGGGGCTGGTGTATTTGCATCCATGGGCAGAGGTGGGGACAGAAAGTGGGCAAGAAACAGTAAAGGAGCCTGTCTCGGGATACTGAGAGTGGGGTTGTAAGTGTAGAAGGGAGAGGTTTGGTCTGCATTCATATTTTCTCCAAAGATGCTAATGCTGGGGTGGCTGAGTAGAAAAACATTTCCTGACTTGGGTCAGGTGACCAGAATTTGGTCCCATCCCTGCACTTACTGGCTGTGTGATTTGAGACAAGGTGACTTGAGTTCTGGAGCCTCCGTTTTTCATATATAAAACAGGGCGAAGGATTCCTACTTTGCAAAGCATGTGAGAGCATCCTGTCTAGTTCCTGGCATATAGTGGATATGCAGTAAATAGTGGTGACTCTAAATCAGTCTAATACTTCCAGGGTTAATCCAATAAATCCCAATTCTTTGCAGGAATCTGCATTTCTCTCCTGCCTTTCAGACTCACCCAGGCACATTGTATGTTGTAATAACTACATGTGGGCCGGGCGCGGTGGCTCACGCCTGTAATCCTAGCACTCTGGGAGGCCGAAGCCGGCAGATTGTTTGAACTCAGGAGTTCGAGACCAGCCTGAGCAAGAGCGAGACCCCGTCTCTACTAAAATTAGAAAGAAATTAATCGGACAACTAAAAGATATAGAAAAAAAAATTAGTCGGGCATGGTGGCGCATGCCTGTAGTCCCAGCTACTTGGAAGGCTGAGGCAGGAGGATCGCTTGAGCCCAGGAGTTTGAGGTTGCTGTGAGCTAGGCTGACGCCACGGCTACTCTAGCCCGGGCAAAAGAGTGAGACTCTGTCTCAAAAAAAAAAAAAAAAAAAAAAAGAAACTGCATGTGAAGGAGAGTCTGGCCGCAGAATGACAGCCCCATGAATTCTTGAGGGGGAAGACCCCATGCTTCCCAGCTGCAAATGGTGACGAGAGGTTTTCAGGTGGCGGTAGTGGGTACTCTGGGCCATTTTGGAAGCAAGAATATGTTTGTCATGCCAAGTACAAGATTGAGTGTCACCGTTTTGCTTTCTGGGAATAATGACTGTACAGATGAAGTAGATTTATGGTGCTGAATGTCAGAAGCGACTGCTCTTTTTTTTCCCCCTTTTTAAATGTCTACATTTTCTGATTATTCAGGTAATCTGCTTATTTTAGAATATTTGGAAAATACCAAAAAGGAAGAAAATAAAAATGTTTACTTCTGCACCCAGAGATGATTACTGCTAACATTTTGGTGTATTTCTTTCTCCTCATTCTTTTTTCAAATACACATATACAATTTTTTTGGTAAAATACAGTTTAATATGCTTCATTTATTATATCATGTGCATTTCTCATATCATTACATATTCCTTAAAGATGTTATTATTGGCTACATAATAGTCTATGGTGTACATGTGTCATAATTTTCTTAATCATTCCCTGTTCAATAGTTAGGCATTTTGATTGTTTATGTTTTTCCAAAAAAAGTAGTCAAATAAAAATATTTTTCTATTTTCTTAGATTCCTAAAACTGGAATTCTTCGGTCAAAGAATAAGCACATTTAAAATGTATATTGGTAGACTATTCTATTTACCTTACATTATAAAGCAAAAAAGTCATGGTGGTGTCAGGCGGCTGTAGGCCAGCTTGGGTGAGGTCCCTGCTCTGACCGTTGTGCACAGAAGGCTGCCTCCTGGCCACTCACTCTCTTCCTGGCAGACAGTACAATCAGCCTCTTGTGGTTCACCAGTGAAATTTAAGTAATGGGTCAGCCTTTCCAGCGCTTCCCTCTCTGTCAGGAAGTTCGTCTGTGAATCTAACCTAAATCTCATCTGCTGCATTTTAAATCCTCACCCGCTGCCAGTTTCCCTCAGTGGAGTAGAGTGGAGCGGAGTAGAGCAAAGCTGCGCACCATCTGCTGGCAGCCCTGCTCACCCCTCTTCCCTGACCGCTGCGACTCCAGCCACCAGCCTTATGTTACCCTGGAGGAAACTTGAGGGTCTCTGGCTACTGCTGTCGCGACTGGGAAGGTGGTCCCTGCATCGAGTTGCCGCTGATAACGCCAGGTAGGGTTTCTGAATCCTAGAGTGCCTGTGCTGTGGAGGCCAGCATCCCAGCTCTCCCGTCCCTGCCCTCTGCAGAGCTCGTGGGACAATTAGCATTCAGAGTGGTGCTTTCTTATTGATGCTGCAGGTCTATCAGATTTATTCTCTGGGAAAAAAACCGTGGCTGGAGCAGGGATTAATTGTGTTTCAGTCCCAAGCGCATTGGCCAAGTGGTAGATGTGCAGTGAAGGAGGATGGCCAGGCAGGGAGGGGCGTCTGAGTACCTTCCGGTAATGGGAGAGCTGGCTGTCAGTGTGGGAGGGTAGGGTCCCACCCTGGGCCTCCCACCTTCGGCATCAAACAGCCGTGCCCTCCACCGGAACAGCCTTGACCACCTTTCTTAGCTCGTGTCCTTTGTTGAGAGCCAGCAGCTTTATTATGGGGCAGTAGGATATTAATTTGGAAGGGAAACGAATATAGCTGCAACTTCATGGGCAACAAGAGGCCCCTTGTGTCCCCTCACTGAGGCGTTTTAGAGCTGGCTGGCACCAGGCCAGCAGGGTGGAGCGAGTCACACAGGAAAGAGACTGGGAATTGAGTCCTTGCAGCACCTGTGGGAGTATCTGAATGAGGCTGGAATGCCAGAGGAGGTGGAGCCTGAAGCCTCCTGGGGACCCAGCCCAGGCCGGCTGACCCCCTCCAGCTCCCTGCCCTCCCCGCCATCTCAGCACCAGGAGATCATGCCTTACCGTTAACTGCTCAGTACTCCTAGTTCGACCTCTTCTGAAGGTCTACACTCTTAAGATGAGATACCTTGTGTTACACTTTGCTGTTTCCTCCTTCAGTGCCTGATGCAGTGTAGTGCTTGATTGAAATGAAACCAGCATTTAACAGGCAAAACCCAGTGGTTTTGTGCCCTCAATAAAGATGCCAGTTCTCTGCTCTTCGGCTCCTGTTTAAAATATCCGTATCAGATTGTTATTCCTCATTTTGAAGACGGGAAACTTTTTCTGTCTCCCTTTATTTTTATCCCAAATTCTTTTTGGCGCTGAATGTCACTGGTACTTTCAGCTGCCCGAGTTCCAAGGTTCCCACTGCAAGGCCTTAGCCTAGTGAATGCTATCCTTGGCTGCGTGTTAGAATCCCCTGGGGAGCCTTTAAAAAATATTGATGCCTGGGACCCAGTGCCGGAGATTCTGATTTATTTGGTTTGGATTCTGGCTGTGGCATCATTTTAAAAACATTCCACAGGTGATTCTAATATTCACTGATTCTCCCAGAATAAGGAGTAAGGTGTGTCTGGCATATCCTATCAGCAATGTCCCTTTCGGGAAGACATGTATTAGAAGCCTGTGATATCTACAGTAGTAGGTTGCTCGACATCCTTTTTGGGAGCAGAAAGGGTAAAACGACAAATGAGAGCATTGTATCAGGCCTTTCATGAAAGGGATTGGCTTGATGGGAAGTCTCTGTAGATGTATTTTGCACCCCTTTCTGTTCCTAGGGTGTGCTCTGGCTGTGTCGCTCTGCCTGGTAACTAAGCAGGTGACATGGACAGGATGACGATGCTTCAGTTACGGTTAAAGATAAAAAGGAAAAAGCAGGATATGAGTGTGTTTATATTCGATTCATCAGCCAAGGCCTGGATTCACTTTTCTCAAACTTTTGGAGCACGGTGGGAGGGGCAGGGACAGGGCTGTAAGTGAATGGCAGAGGATGGCTTTTCAGTTTGGGCCTAAAGGACAGGTCAAAGTAGCAGGTACCTGCAATGAGTATTCAACCCTGCATGGCTCTCTGTTACCCCTTACTGGCTGGGTTCCCTGAGGCCTCACTTTTGCCAGTTTCCTCTTGAATGTGATAGATACCTCTTCCCGGAAACGTTAATAAGGGACCAAATTATTGCGGTGAGTGAATGAGCCCCTTTGCCATGTGTGTTTGGGTTTGACTGTGGGGTCCTTTTCATGATTCAAGAGTGGTGGTGCTCCTTGTTGGCCAATGCATGTGACTGATGTCCTAAGTCTTACCTCCTTCCCCCACTGTCTTTGGCGTGTTTGTGGTTGGAGCTTTACTCCATAAGTGGCTTCTCAGGTTGAGGGGCTGCTTACAGCTGCTCCTTAGCTTTTGCCTCTCTGCCTGGGCTGCCTCCCTGACCCTCTCAGCTGTAGAGCAATTGGAGCTCCCTTGAGGGAGCCCCCTGTGGTTTTCCAACAGGTGAGGAGGCTTCTAGGTTAATACCCGGGGTGCTGATGATGCCATTTCCCAAACTTGCAAATCCTGCTTAGAAAAATCTACACACATTTTTTGGAGTCTTCTCATGCTGTTTGAAACCACAATTTCTAATCATCTATAACAGATTCCCCTGGGGGTGCTTGTTAAAAATGCAGAATCTCTTAGCCAGAATCCCAGGTCATTATCAGGTATTAGAATGTTTGAGAATAACTTTGTTAAAAAACGTTCCCCCCCACCCCCCAGGCATAGTCCTTCTTTCTGCTCCTCTAGTTTGCTTAGATGGAGAGTGCCATCGTCAATTTTGAACCAGATTATTCTTTGTTGTGGAGGCTGTCCTGGGTGTTTAGCAGCATCCCTGGCTTCCACCCCCTGGATGCCAGTAGCACCTTCCAGTTGCAACAATCAGAAATGTCTCCAGGCATTGCCAAATGCCTCAGTTGAGACCAGCTGCTTTAGTGAGAGAAGCCAGGGATGTTCCCTAATAGTATCCTACGACATTTATTTTTATGTTTGGGGACTTCACTTTTAAAATTTGCAAGGCTGGCTTCTTCCCAACTTGGCTAATGTGCTGGATTACAAACGTAAATGAAGTTGCGCTGAGTATAAGCCGCCTCCTCATCTCCGTTTTGGCCTGCAGAGGGAAGGCATAAATAAGCTTGGACAGACCACTGACCGGACTGCAGTCTGCAGTTTACCTGCCAGCCCTGTGCTTCCTCGCTGTGTGATCTCGGGCAAGTCGCTTAACCTCCTTGAGCTCCTTTCCTCATCTGATTATGATAGAAAGAAATGTTTGTTGTGAATGAGAATTAAATGACACCTCGGTTGTGGAAGTGTTTATAAAACATTACTCATATTAATTGGTGATAAGATTCAGGTCTAATTACCAGCACTTGAGATTTTCTCAAATTTAAAAGTGCAGAACTCAGCACAGCAATTTTAGACTTGTATTTGGCCAAGTATATTACCCTTATCATCTTTCTGCCCATAAAGTTAATCTTCCCCTATTTCACTTTAAATTTAATCTCCCTCTTCCTGCTGACCATTGCCATACCTCTTTTGGGTCATTGTCTCTGCAAGATTGGTCCTCAGGTTATTACCTCTGGCAAGAGCCAGTTTCTTTTTATGGTGAGGTTTCTGAATGGCTGTCAGATTACTATGAAAAGCAAAACCATAACACCTTCTTTTCCCTCATTGCCAGCACCCAGAGAGAAGCATGGTAATCTTGTATGAGGCTTTAATTTGGGCGCTGAGCAGGCATCAGTCTTCAAAGAAATGCACACATACGAACTTGGAGAGTAAAGGTCTTTGGGCTCTTTGGCACAGCAAGGCTCAGCCAGTGCAGTGCTTCAGTTTGCAGGTGAAGAAACAGCCCAGAGCGGGAGCATGACTGAGGTGCCTCAGGGGCAGAGTGAGAACATTGTTTTCCAGGTGCTGAGGCTCTTGGTACAGTATTCGCACCTGTCCGGGCTGTTGCCTCAGACGGTGGAGTGGGGAGCAAGCCCCACTCTGTATCCAGGGTGCTATTGCTGCCTTCTCTTTCACTTCAGATGTTGCCTTGTGGGTCATGTGAGATTGTTTCTTTCTGCTTAGTAATTTGTGGGTGGAATTTCACCAGAATACACATAGTACATGGCATGATTGTCACTGATTCTTAGAACAGAACATCTTGAGGGGAAAGGCAATGAACATAAACGGGCTCCAGTTTCATGGGAACATATTGAAAAAGAAAACAGAGTGAGAAACTGAAGTTCATTTGTTACTTCAGTAACCTCAGACACTGTTCCCCAGCAGCACTACTAATATTAATTATTAATATTATTAATACTTGCGGCTGTTGAGTTACTTACTATATGCCAGTGCATGTGAAGTGCTTAGCACAATGCATATCTCATTTAATCCACCCAAAAACTCTACACAGGAGGTACTACTATCTCCATTTTGTAAATGAGGAAACAGGTTAAGCAACTTACTCAAGGTCAGGGAGTAGAGGGGAGAACTGAGATTCAAATCTCTCCAGGTTATGAAGCCTGGATTGGCTTGTTCCTGCTCTGTTGTCCCTGATCTCCGTGGGGTTGGTTACCCACCTGCCTGCTCCTCCTCTCCAGCATTTCAGGTCCCTGCGTTAGTCTGCTTGGGCTGCCATAACAAAATACCGCAGACTGGGGGACTTAACCAGCAGAAATTTATTTTCTCAGACTGGAGGCTGCAAACCTGAGATCAAGCAGGGTTGGTTCATCTGAGGCCTCTCTGCTTGGCTTGCAGATTGCCGCCTTCCAGCTTTGTCTTCACATGGTCATCTCTGTGTGTCCAAATTTCTTCCTCTTGTAAGGACACCAGTCGTATTGGATTAGGGCCCACTCTTAAGACCTTATTTTAACTTAATCACCACTTTAGAGATCGTATCTCCAAATACAGTTACATTCTGAAGTTCTGGAGGTTAGGACTTCGAATAGAAATTTTGGGAGGGTGACACAATTCAGCTCATAACAGTCCTACTGTTTGTCACAGGGCCAGTTTGAACCTCTTAGGGCTGTCCCGACACACGGTGACATCCAGTTCGATAGGCTGCCAACCTTAGGCAATGCTGAGAGCCTGCATGAGAAGAGCTTTCCCTGACTCCAGGAACCTGGAGGCCTACTGTCCAGGGAAGCACTGTCTTCAGGGACTAAGGCCTGGATTTTGGTTGGATGGATCCCCTAGCATTCTAGAGCATCATCTTCCTGAGCTATAAAGTAGACGTGATTCCTGGCCCAAATAAATGAAACACTTCATATTGAAAGCGTAACTTTGAGTTCTGTTGGGGTCGTGAGACTAATGACTACTCAGTGCCTTATCCATCACCCTCATTCCAGGGGAGGGTGGAGTGGGAGTCTTGGGGAAGAATGTTTAAGGGAATGAAATATCGAGGCAGTAGAAAAACAAACTGATATCCCTTGCTAGTCGTTCAAAAGCTTTCTCACCCAGCTTTTCACCTTCTTGTAGTACCATGGCACTGTGTGTCCTTGAGCTCCCTGCCTCAGGGGGGGACTCACCAGAGGGCCCCATCCTGCTATTCCCTGGGGCTCTTCTGTAATGAAGGCAGCTTGGGGAGGGGGTTGGGCCTCAGGTTGCTTAAAGGGAAATCGTCAAGATACTTCGGGTTATGGTAACCTTGAGGAAAGCATAAAATTTGAAAAGCTTTTATTTCCACTATGCAGGTATACGTAAAATGAATGTGACAGGGTGCAAAGCCATGAGTAGTCTTTTTACACAAATGCTTTTAGTCACACATGTGATTTTGACTTTTAACATTACATTATCTTCATATATCTAAACAACATTTTTTATTCCCCATTTTAAAGTTTTAAAATTTTGTAAGCAAAATATGCAAAGTATATTTATGAATTTTTATTATATAAATAATTGATGGTAAAATACCAAATTAGTAACAGTGGTGGCATATTACAGGTAATTTTTACTTTTTATACTTTTCTTTATTTTCTAAATTTTCTACAAATAAGCAGGAATATTCAGAGAAGTATGCAGAAGAGATATTATCCATAATCTTAGAATTAACATTCTGGCCTATTTTTATCCAGTATTCATTCCTTGCATTTTATAAGTATAGAGATTATATTTGATATACAGTGTGGGTCCTGGCTGGTTTTCATTTAATACAAAGATCTATTAAGCTTAGATTCTTCATAACCTTTGTTTTTAATGGCTGTACAATAGTCTAAACCTGCAGCCTTCTGATTTCAAGATTGTTCTTTTTTAAGCACCAAAGGAGGTAAGAAAAGCTTCATCTTTCTCTGCTGCACCCCTTTTAATAAAAGGATTTGTCCTGTAGAATTTGGATTCAGTCAGTAGGCTGTACTTAAGGACCTAGAAGGCAACAGGCTCCCCACCACTGAATTTTGCTTAACTATTCCTTGATGGTTAGACAATTAATATTTCCAGTTTTTGACTGTGGAAATAATATTATGATGAATAATTTCAGAAACACAGCCTTTAGAAGTGTTGACCCTGAAAAAAATCTGTCTGGAGCTTAGAGGAACTGTATTCCCAATGGATGGGTACAGAGCAGGCACTCAGAAGTTGCTTCAGTGAATAAGGGGACGTGAGTGGAGGAATGTTCTGCAAATTATTTCAATAAATGATAACATGAAAGAATAACAAATGTTTTAAGCCAATGAAGTCCTGTCAAGAGGACCCCAAAATGGATTGCAAAAGTGAAACCTGTCATGCTCTGATAGCTTCAAGGTTTTTGAGAGAGTTCTACAATTTCAGCTGTAAATATATCAGGGAAAGATAGAGATTTGCGAAATTGTACAGCAGGAACGTAGAGTTTGCTCTATCTTTGCACCATGTCGAAGAGTCAACAACATGGCAGCAATCCTTTTGCAGTCTCTGAAGGAAGAGAACATAGCAAGAAAAAAAACCAGAGGCCTGTTTGCAGTCTGACTGTGTGCTTCCCCCATGGCTGTTGAAACTAAATCAATGGCTTGCAAGGGTTTTCCGGGTTTGATTCTTTTGGAATTGAATGGGAAAATATAATTTCTCTGAAAAGTGTCTCTTTTTATTTCTGCCATGAGCACTCTGTGATTTGGACCTTGTCAGAACAACCTGTCTTTATGTTGGATCTGGAACCATTGACTGCCTTTTCTTTCTGCTGTGAGCTATTTATATGCCAAGAAGCATAAGTGGAGGCCTTTTCACCTTCTCACTCACAATTTCAAGAGACAAAGAAAAACAGCATTTTCTGGAATCCATAATCCCTGAGATTTGGCAACAAAGAAATGAAAAATACTCTAATATAGATGTCTGTGATGGTGATGGATTATGGATGGTCTGTGAGAACCTTGGCTCCCAGGGCTGGGCATTGTTTCTCAGCCTTTTCCACCACCCTCTGGGTAAGGGGTCCTCATTCACCTAGCTGAGCACACATCCCAAACGTGTTCTGTTTGTCCATTTATTTATTCCATTCATTCATTTACTCATTCCATTTGGTTCATTTCAGTTACTGATCACCTTAATGTTACATGTGATGCAGTGTGCAAGGCTGTAGTAATAGGGCTGTGACTAAGACCTGCTTCCTTCCTGTTTCAGTGGCAGTAATGAGAAACTATCTTTGCTATTCTAAACAGAAATGGATTTAATAACAGAATTTTAGGTGCTCACATCCTTATTGGAAAGGTGGAAGAGCAGGCTCTAGGCTGGCCTTTGGCAATGACAACTAAAACATGACTCTGAAAATGGTCCACTGGTAACTGTTTTCTTTTCCTTTTTCTCCCTCTTTTGAACTCCTCATGCCCCCTGCTCCTAATTTCTCTGTCCCAGACCATAAACTCTCCCCTTATGTTTCAAAGAATGCATGGATTGTAAAGTGTTAATGATAAGTCTGTTAATAGTAACTGTTCCTTGCTGGCTGTTAACTGTGTGCCCAAATATCTAAGTCCTTTACATGCCTTATTTCAATCCTCACATCCTCTATGGGGTAGTTAGTATGATCTCCACCTTACAGATAAGAAACCTGAAGTCAATAAAAGTTAAGTGACTTGCCCAGGATAATTTAGCTAATAACTAAGATATGAATTCAGGGAGTATCTCTGTTCAGAGGTACTTGCAGTTTAAAAGAAAAGCTTGGCCAAAGAAGATACACAAATGACCAATAAGCACATGAAAAGAAGCTCAGTATCATTAGCCATCAAGGAAATGCAAATCAAAACCATAATGAGATATTACTTTCTACACACTAGGATGTCTATACTAAAAAAGATAATTAACAAGCTGGTGAGGATGTAGAGAAATCAGAACACTGATACACTGCTAGTAGGAATGTAAAATGGTGGAGCCCCTTTGGAAGCCAGTTTGGAGTTCTCAGAAGGTTAAACATAAACTTCCCTCGTGCCTCATGAATTCCACTCCTGGATATATACTCAAGAGAAATGAAAATATGTCCATCGAAATAAAAACTTGTACACAAATGTTCCTAGATGCATTATTCATAATATGCCCCAAATGGAAATAACCCAAAGTCTGTCAACTGATGATAAATAAAATGTGGCATATCCACATAATGGAATATTATCTGGCAATAAAAAGCAATGAAGTACTGATACATGCTGCAATAAGGATGAACCTTGAAAACATTATGCTAAATGAAAGAAGCCAGTCACAAAAGATGACATAGTATATGACCCCATTTATATGAAATGTCTTGAATAGGGAAATCTATGGAGATAGCAAATAGATTACTAGTTGCCTAGGGCTGGAGGTGGGGTGATGGCTAGAGGGCATAGGGTCTTCTTTTTAGGGCAATGAAAATGTTCTAAAATTGGGGGTGACAGTTGTACAACTTTGAATATACTAAAAGCCGCTGCATTGTGCTTTAAACGGATGAGTTGTTCAACATGTGAATCATATTTCAATAAAGCTGTTATAACCTCCTCCCCTGAAAAAAGAGGAAAGACATGCTGGGAAGGACAAGGCTTACCCAAATAAATGAGTTGTTAATGGTGGAATTTAAAGGAGCGTGGTTAAACCCCTGTAACAGTTCTCCTAAACTTTTCGTTTATATTAGTTTGTCCTCATTAGAATCAACTGAAAAAATGGATTTAATTTAGCACAAAATTAAATCCTGATTTTCAGTCAATTGGTTGGTGGACCTAGGGGTGATTTTTTTTCCCCTTCAGCTGTCTACTTTCGTAGGTTTTTCAATTTTTCTTTAAGAGGTATGTATTTTTCTTTTTTTTGTAAGTAAGGACCAAAAATAAACTATTTCATAAAATATATATTCCATTGGGTTATACAAAAAGAATATGACTTCCACATTTTTATCCACCTGAACTAGTTAGAGAATTTCTGTCCTAGAAAAAAGGTTTTTTGGGGGAAAAAATGTGAGCGGTCTCACAAGTGTTTGTCCATAAACTGACCCGGCGTCGGAGTCAAGGCATTCCTCAAAGCCGCCTGCCTTTCGTCCTCTCGTTTCTTACTTGCCCTTTGAGTCTATGCAAAGACCATCAAGCTAATGATCACAGTGTTGAGTACGATTTTGTACACAGTTTTACTTACAAGGAAAAGATGATCTTAGTTGGGGGTGATAAGTGGTTATGTCAAGTCGAATAGGAGCAAAAGGAAGAAATGTGGTCGGTGTCTATGCTCCTAGGTAACTTGTTTCATTTTATTGTCCAAGTATAATTGCTTATGCCAGCATTTCATCGCCTACTTGTAACCTAGTAAAACACCTCATGAAAGTTACAAGGTTTTAACAGAATAAGAATTCACTATAGTCTCCTCCTTTCCACCTGGGCCGAAGACAGACTGGACCATGCATATGCTTTTTAAACAAGATTTATGGATCAGCAAAGTGAAATTTATTGAGTTCCAACCGTATGTTTGAGGGCAGAATTAGCTGTCATGCAGTCAGAGTAAAACTGAGGATTTACAACCTGTGAGAGATTTAAACGTGTAGCATTCTTTTCCCATTACATATTAAGTTGGCAACTTGGAGTGTGACCTGGATTTCTTCGGCTGGAATGTGGCACACTCTGGGACTTCAAGGCCTTCCCATTTGCTGTGTGCATGTGTCTTTGTTCACAAGTAAGGTCCAGGCACCCTCCCAGGGAAAGGAGTGAGGGGAGAGTGAGGTGGGGAGCAGTTCCACTGAGTGCCTGCCCCCCCCATACCTCACCCAGGTGAGCTCACCAACACTTCCCTGCACAGCCCTGGCACCTGGGCTCCCTGCTGGCACCTGGGACTTCTAAGAGTGGGCCTGGAACAGCTCACCAGTATGGTAGAAAGAGAAACCCCGAGAGCAAGGTTCAGTTTGTGCTCTTATCGTATACAAGGGCTCTTAGCCTTTGGGCAAATCACTTATCCTTCTTAAAGGTTTTCCTACTCTTTAACAGAAGTAGTGCTACCTATTTGACATGCTTGTGATGAACATTAAATAAAAATTATATGGAAAGCACATAGCCCAGTGCCTGAGACATATTAGGCCTTTGATAAAGATCATTGCCTCTTTCCCAGGCCTCATTCAACACTGGGTTGGCAGAAAAAACTGCCCAGTTTTCCCCACTCCTAATCAGGAGTTGCCTGTTAGTATTTTTATTAAAATATTTTCTCCCCTCCTACCCATATTTATGCTAAATTTTGGTCTATATCGAACACATTTCCTTAAAGTAAAACTCATGGATTCAAAAAATTGGTTACTCTAGAATATCACCATCCAATAGGAATTTCTGCAATGGTAGAAGTGTTTGTGGCTATATACTTGTCCTTTTGCTCTTCCATTTAGATTTTAAGATCAGTTCACAAAGATTCACAAAAATCCCGAGGAGATCTTGACTGGTTTCACGTCTAATTTATAGATTAACTTAGGGAAGAATCAGCATCTCTTTACAACATTGTTGTTTTGTAGCTCTCCTTTCATTTAGACCTTTTGAAGTGTTTTTCAGTAAAGCCATGTGTTTCTCCATGATAGTCCTATCAGAGGTTCATACAGAGCAGAGTGACCAGCAGAGATCTGGGTTTTAGAGTATCGGTGGGTGGTCTGAGCGTGGTGAGCTAGGGAGAGAGAGAGCAAAGTCTGGAAGCAAAGAGACCAGTTAGCAGGCTGTTGGAATAGTCCAGGTGGGGGATCATGAAAGCCTGGATTTGGGACTGTGAGAACGGAGGGAGTCCGACACATGCCAGAGACATTTCCTAGGAAGAGTGCACAGGGCCGTCTTAATTCTTTCAGGACAAAGTAAGGCAGAATAATAATATTTGCTATTATTGATAGCTCACTATGGACCGGGCAAAGTGCTGGCATGTTACAGTCATCATTGCTTCTCCTCAAAATGCTCCGAAGTAGGCATGATTACTTCTGTCCTTTAGATGAGGAAACGAGATCTCAGGCGAAGTAACTAACCCAAAGTCACACAGGAGTACAAACTCGGTGTTCAAATCTGGATCTGCTTCTGTCCAAAGACCACTGAACACTAAAGTCTAATCTTGGTCTGTGGCAGAGTTTACTGAAAGTACTCTATGAAAATGTACCAGAACTTTTGAATTTTATGACAAATAAAAATGACTAAAATCCTGTTCTCATAGTCAGAAAATTAAATTGGAATGTTTACCTAGTTTTATAATGTTTGATAAAAGATCCAGATCTATAAAAATTTGAGTTGTCGAGAGGGTGGGAGAGCAGGCTTTGGGGATGTAGGGACGTATCATGTGACTCCATATTTTTGAATTCTGAAAGTGTTCCTGGTCATGTATTTCTGGGTAACATTCTGTGGATGTTTTTCTTCTATCGGTCAGAAAAAAAATGAATGGCCTTAATTAAAATTTCTATTGTCTTTGCCACAGAGGAAGGAAGCCTTTCCGTGGTTGTCATGGTGATGTCTGAATGACACCATGGAAGTGGGTAGTGATTGCTACCCAGAGCCCTGAAATGAGCGTTTGTCATTTTCCTTGCCCCCTGGGAGGCTTACAGCACCAAACTGCACATTTCCTTAATTGCCCCTTAAATTCACATTTGAGCCCAATGTATATGTGCGCCAGGGAATGCTCTCCACCGCAGCCACGGTTAGAGCCGGAAAGTCTGAAACCCCATTTCTAATTGCTTTGTGTTCCTGAAGCAAAATGGCATATGTGAGGTGCTCATGAAAACTCTCAGAAAGTAATTAGGAACTAGCAGCCTTTCACGTGGCACAGCGGGACAGCTTGCGGGTCTCCTCCCCTCCCCAGCCCTCTCCCCACGCACAGGCACTCAGAAGGCTCGCCTAATACACCTTCTCTGCACTCAGAAGTCTCGCCTAATACACCTTCTCTGCAGGAAGCCCATTTAAAGCTTGTGTACTTACCGCATGGCAGCTCTAAATGCTGCTGCATACCACTGGTCTGTGCCGTCCCTCCCCGCTCCCAGCCAGCACACTGGAGCCACCATGCTGCATGCTGGCAGAGTGCGGCTGTTTCTGACAGTGAAACCAGGCTCTTCTGCTGGCTTTGGGGTTTTCGCACAGTGCGATTGGGCTGTAGGAAGGGGAATGGGGGAAGAATGCTGCTGTGCAGCTGGGTAATGTGATGGGTTTTTCAGAGCTCTGTCTGTAGGTGAAGTCTGAAGAAGACAGGATGATGACGTCTCTCACCCGCAACTGGATGTCTGTTCTGTAGCCATTCACATAGAGCGCTGCTGTGACAAAGAACAAAGAATTTGCCATAAGAGAACCTGGTTCAAGTCTTGGGTCCACCCCTTAACTAACCATTTTTAACCTGGGCGAGAGACTTAACGTCTTCTGTTAAATGGTAATAATGGCAGTAACTACCTCTCCAGGTCACTGTATCATGTGAAATGATGCTTTGTCAGCTGTCAGTGCTCTATAAAGCTGTAAATTCTAATTCATTGGCTATTCATTAAACTGATATTAAATACTAGGCTCTGTGCTGGAGAATCAGAACTGACAGAGAGGCAGGGCAAGCACAACAGCAGTCAGAAAGTGGTGGCAAATGTTGTGATACTAGTGTGCATGAGGAAGCCCTTAACTCAGCCTGGTATCAGGGAAGGCTTCTAGGAGGAGGTGATCCTTGTACTTGTATCAGCGGACAAATAGAAGCCAGAGAGATAAGGACACAGCCTTCAAGAAAAGGGAACAATGTGTGCAAAGATACCAGGGCACCCCTGGAGCCTTGAATATTCAGGTGAGAGTGGTGAACCATGAGTCGGAACAGATAAAGGGCCTTGTTTGCCATGCCGAGAAGTTTAGCCTTTATCCAAAAGGTGATGGGACCTGTTGGATGATTTTTAAGGCAAGGAATGGCACAGTTTGTAAGTTTAGAGCTATTTACAGGTAGCTGTGTGGAGGATTAGAGAGAGTGAATTGGGAGTAGGCGGGTGGGTGGGTGCAGTAAGATGATGGTCTTAGGGACAGGTGTAGTCATCCCACTGAGAGTGGCTGGGGGTGGAGAGGCTGGGCTGGGTTGGGGATATAGGAAGTAGAGTTGACTTGTCTTGATGACTGATGGGGAATGAAGGAAAAAGTTAGGATGACTTCCAGCATTTTTTTTTTTTTTTTTTTTTTTGAGACAGAGCCTTGCTTTGTTGCCCTGGCTAGAGTGAGTGCTGTGGCATCAGCCTAGCTCACAGCAACCTCAAACTCCGGGCTCAAGCAATCCTGCTGCCTCAGCCTCCAGAGTAGCTGGGACTACGGGCAGGCGCCACCATGCCCAGCTAATTTTTTCTATATATTTTTCGCTGTCCAATTAATTTCTTTCTATTTTTAGTAGACACGGGGTCTCGCTCTTGCTCAGGCTGGTCTCGAACTCCTGAACTCAAACAATCCGCCCGCCTCGGCCTCCCAGAGTGCTAGGATTACAGGCGCGAGCTACCGCGCCTGGCCTACTTTCAGCATTTTTAAGTAGTTTAACTGTTGGTGTTTTGGAAGGGACAGATTTTCACTGTGCAGGACAGTGTTGTTTAGCACTCTGGGCTCCCTGCACACTAAATCCCCACCACCACCATCACCACACACACCCATTGTTGTGATAACAAAAATGTCACTGCTGTTTTTTTTTAATGCTTCTGGTTGAAAACCACTAAATGGTGGCAACCTTCGCCAAGATGGCAGGATAAAAAAAGAGAAATAGCTTAGGAAGGATGGACAGGATTCCATTTTGGAATATGTTGATTTAATGGTGCCTAGAGGACATCTTGGAAGAAGTGTCCTGTAGGCAGTAGAATATAGGGATCTGGGGCTCAAGAGAGTGTATAGCACTTAAGAGACAGCTTTAGGGGTCATAACCGTGGCAGGGCCTGAGCTTTCCCAGGGAAGAGATTTAGCCTGAAAAGGCAGGTGGGCAGCAGAATCTTGGGGACCATCATGTATCTTGTCTGATCTTGTGACAAGATCAGAGGGCTGATAGTATTCTAGGGCTACTTTACAGGGAAGGGGAAACTGAAGCTTGTCAATAGCAAATGATTTTTACAAGTTTCTATTTTAATCAGTGTCGGCAAATTCTCTCGTTGGCCCAGCCAGTGTCCAGATGAGACTAGGGAGAAGATTTTGCCCCTTTTAGTTGAGGGCGCTTTTACTGTCTTGCTTTGTGGCCAGTGGGACCAAGTGTTTCAATGACCAGGATGTTACTGTTACCACCTCCCCTTGGATTTAGAAGTCTTTGTGCATTAGTAAGTAGGCCTCTTGTGATTTGCTTTTTCCCCTGCAATTGCAGATTTTTCGTTGATGCCCTCTGTATTCTTGGTTCACTGATTAATAGACACTTGAAGAATTGCAGAGAGGTATTTAACATGCATCAGATACCATCACTAGCAGAGAAAGAAATTCACTGAGCTCTCTCTCTGCTTTCTGCATCCCTCCCTGCTGACACAATTTGATGCTGGGGAATTGCTGGATCTGGAAAGACACAGTATAAATGTGTGATTCAGAGTCAGCGATGTGCAGCCGTCTCCAAAGTAGGAGGAGCTCGGGAGAGGTAGATGGTGCAGTTAAGGATGCTTTGCACTCTCATTTTTGTACATTACCTTCTTCGAAGGTAGAGTCATTTCAGGTTAAAGATAGCGGCAAGTTCTGGGCTATAACCTCCAGGTTTCCAGCTAGTGCCCACGCCAGTCTGGGACTTCCAGACAGGGATGAGGGGGGCTGGCATTTATTTCCAGAAGACGGAGACCATAATAACAGTAGCTTCCTCTATTAAGCCTTTACCCTGTACCAGAATTTTCTTCTTGCCTTGGAAATGTAAGGAATTGATTTGGCCGTGTTATCTTCATGGGGAACAGTGTAACCTTTAACTCTAACACTGAAGTCAAAAAGCCTAGGTTTGAATCTTGGCTCTGCCTCTATGCTATGTAATCTTACATAAAGCTATTAATTTTTCTCATCCCCAGTTTCTTCATCTATAAAATGGAGATAATATTAACTACCTCCCAGGATTGTAATAAAGTATAATACCTGCAGAATGCCTGGAATGTAATTATATGATGTGATATGTATAGAATATATGCTCACTGACATTATTGTTATGGATATCCCTCTATTATTTATTATTTTTTTTAAAGAGACAGGGTCTCCTTCTGTCACCCAGGCTGGAATGTGGTGATATAATCATAGTTCACTGCAGCCTCCAACTCCTGGGCTCAAGTGATCCTCTTGCTGGGAGTACAGATGCACACCACCACACCTGGCTATTTTTTTAAAATTTTTTGTACAGACGGGGTTTCACTGTGTTGACCAAGCTGGTCTTGAACTCCTGGCCTCAAGGGATCCTCCTGCCTAGGCCTCCTAAAGTGCTGGGATGACAGATGTGAGCCACCATGCCTATCCACTTATGTGGTTCTTTATCTCCTCCTCTCCCTCATCCCCAGTTGTGGGTATCTGTGGAAGTCTGGCATACTGGCGTGGTGGGCTCTCTGTTAGGGATGTGGGTAGATAGTAGATTTTCTTTAGGGAGAAGGGACCCCCAATAAGAACATTGACCCTTACAGTTCACCTCCTTGATGCCAGATACTATTAGTATAAGGTATTTTGCAAAGCTTACACTGCCATTTTGGAGCTGTGATTCGAACCCAGAATCCAAGCCCACACTCTTTCCACTGACTTTGATGCTTCTCTCCTTCCCCCTCCCCTCTCCTGTCTGTCTTTGCCTCCTGCAAAACCAAAAAATAAAGAAATGTTAGAATAAAACTAGAAACGTCTATCAGGATATTCCTTCTGGGCTCAGTGGTATGCTCACTGGAAACTCCAGGTACTTGGGGTCCTGTGGGTCAGGTGCTTTCTTCCTGCCATGTTCCTCTAGCTGGGGCTCCCTTCCTGAATGGGCATCAGTAGGAAATTGAAGAGGAAACTGGTTTGGGTGGGGAGTTTCCGAAATCATCCCATTTTGCACTTTTCTGAAATAAGACAGGCAGAGAGAGACCTTCCCTGACTGGATGTCTGGCATCTTTCCCCCAGCACTGAGGATAGGATGGCCCCTTTCCCTGGGCCAGGAAGGAGCAAAGTTCCTCAGGCCTGTGGCAGCTCCCCCTACACTGACCCCTTTCTGTTGGGCCTCTGGAGTCCCTAAGCTCCTTTAACACCACTGCTAGAAGACCCTTAGAGGAGGCAGCTGGGAAAGAGTAGGCTTTGCCAAGCAAGAGGTCTCCAGCAGGGTGGGTTGAGGGTGCTCTGCAACCTGATTCAGGACAGCATTAACACTGTGAGAAGCGGTTTTGGGAGGCTCCTTCCACCGAAATGTGGCTGCACTAGTTTCCCTCTCACCCCACAGATAACTTCATCTTTTCCAAACAAAGACCCTGTGCTTTAATTCCCTGTGGCCATCCCCTGGGCTCTGGGCACCGCTAGCCCTCAGATCTGTGTGCTGATACTTTATAGCACAGCCCTGGTTTATGGAGAAAAGTGCTAAATGTCAAGATTTATGTGGGTCATTCTGTGCTGCACACCTGCAAATGAGCTCATACAGCAGACTTTGTGCATCTTCTTGGTTTTTTCCTTCCATTACTGCTCTGACCTCTAGGCAGCATGGGAAAAGTTACCAGGTATGACCTCCTTGTGGGTGATGCTAGAGAATTACTGCTTCCCCTGTCACCACTTTTTCAGCCCCAATGGTGTGGAGGTGACTCTGAGAGGAAAGTAACATTCAGTTGTAGGGCAGCACCAGGGTGTCAGAGTGGGAAGGGCTCCCTGTGTTCATCATCTCCAACCTTTCCCCATTTCACAGATGAGGTGACTGAGGCCCAGAGAGAGAGAGAGCCACCTATTTCCTTCCCAGTTGCCTGATATTGGTATTTACCTTGAACAAATTAAATGCCCACAGTAGGGTGCAGTGGAGACATCATGATTCGGGAGATGAGTTTGGCTTCTGGACTTGGATTCCAATAGGAATCCTAATTCCTTTAGAAATGTATGGCCTTGGGCAAATGCTTTGACCTCTCTCATGCTTCAGTTCCCTAAGATGATACTACTTCGTACTATTGAAGTAACCATTGGAGATGATACATGCCTACATCTCAAGCAGTTACAACAGTAGGTATTCAGGAAATGGGGCACTATTATTTTTCATATAGTCTCAGTAGTTTATTAGTGGGTACTGGCCACATTGGGCTATTAGAGTTATATATCTAGAGGAGAAAGCTTGAAAGGCAGAGCTCTCATAAGTGGGATTAGTGTCCCTATAAAAGAGGCTCGAGGGAGCTTGTTTGCTCCTTTCACAATGTGAGAACACAGCAAGAAGGTGCCATGTATGAGGAATGTGCCCTCACCAGACAGCAAATCTGCCAGCATCTTGATCTTGGACTTCCCAGCCTCCAGAACTGTGAGAAATAAATGTTGTTTATTTTTTAAATTAATGAATAAAAGAGAAAGCTCAACATAGACATTGTCAGTTTCAGTGTAAGCTTCCTATGAGAAAGGGCTTAAAGCACCTGAACCAGCCTCACCTGTAGGGCTGTGACCTCTTGCTGCCAGGTTCATGGGAGCTTGCTGTAAGTTCTCAGCCATTGCTCTGGGCAGGGCCTTGGTTCTGTTTTCCCACCATAGATGTCCTCATGCTCGGAGTCTCTGCATCCCACCCATGTATTTCAGACATCTTTTGACACACATAATTGCCAAATGGTATGTTTTATGGATTCATAGATTCACAGAACTGGAGAGGAGCATAAGGTCATCTTGGTTGATTGTACACCTGGGGTTTGCATTCTTTCATTACCAGCATCCTTGCCAGATGGTTTTTTGGCCTGGGCTTGAAAACTTCCACCAACAGGAGGCAGGCAGCCAGTGATGTTCGGAGACCACTCTTTGACATTGTTAACACTCTATTCCTTGAGAACTGTGTCTCCCAGTGACCATCCCGGACCTCAGGGAACAAATCGAATTACTCTACTTCTCGATGGTCCTTCAGAGATGAAGACAGCAGTGTGTTCCCTGAGTCTTCCCAGGCCACAGAACTCCAGTTCCTTCAGTGATGTGGCTTTGACCCACTAGAGCCCTTCACAGTCCTGGCCTTTCTGTCCTGGGCTTCCTCTTCCTCCAGCGAGGTGCGGTTCCCAGAAGTGGACACACATTTGGGTTGGGTCCAATTAGTTCAAAATTGAATAATGTTTTACCTTCCTCGTTTTGGGTTCTACGCTACCATTAAGTGAGACCCAAGGTCCTCGTGGCCCTTGTGACAGCTTTTCCACACTGTCAACTACTCATGTTTATGCTAAATCAAAGCCACTGAGCTAGTACAAATTCCGTATTGGTGTCCTAGGGCTACCGTAACAAATTACACAAACTTGATAGCTTAAGACAACAGAAATTTGTTCTGTTATAGTTCTGGAGGCCAGAAGTCCAAAATCAAAGGTCAACAGGGTTGGCTCCATTCCATGCTTCTCTCTTTGCTTCTGATGGCCGCCAGCAGTTCTTGGCATTCCTGGCCTGTAGATGCATCACTCCAGTGTCTGCTTCTGTCTTCACTGGGCCTTCTCCCCTGCCTGTGTTTTGTATGCCACTCGAATCCAGACCAACGCTGCTGGATTTCTGTGCGAGGTCTTTTGACTGGACACAGGGATTCCCAGCTCTAAAATGTATTTTTCACGTTTGCTAGTAGAAATTAGTAGAAATTAGTCACTGGGAGCTGGATTTTGTTGAAGGAAGGAAATTAGTTTTAAAACAACGTATAATGTTTTTTTCGTAATCCTTGTTTTCTGGAATCTAGTGTTAATTTATGATTCAATAATAACTGTGACCTCAAGGAATTCCCTTACCCTTCCCAGCCCTCAGTTTCCTCATCTACAAAAGAAAGATTGGATGAGGCGAGCTGAGTCATTTTCAGCCCTAAAACTTTTGATACTGTGACTTCTGGAAAGCCAGGGTTACTCTCTGTGATAAAATAGGTCCTAACTTGGCTTAATAAACTGAGAATTTACAGCTCTTGACTGAGAAGACACATTATCATTCACCAGTCTGAACATCTGAAAAATTCTGTCCTTTTGTTCATCTTTGGCAGGCTATAGAAACTAAACTGTTAAACACCCCCTCCCTCTTCTTGAGTACTCACCTTACAGGTGTAAACACTATGGGATTGGCATCTAGTTGGCTCTCAAATATTTGTTAAAGGAGTGGTGGAGTATATTGATGTCACACGTCAATATTGGGGGCAAGTAATGCAGTATCAGGTCTGATCATGTAGTAATTGTGGGCCTTTTAAGATTCCTTCTGAATATGTAGCTGAAGCAATTATTTTTAAAAGACGATGGCAACTCTTTGCAGTTGCTTTCTGGAGCAGTTTCCTTATCTGTGATGTGGGCAGCTATAGAGGGCTGGACTCCAGGGCCTGTGCTCTAGACACTACAGTAGACTGTACATTTTTCACATTGGGGGAGGTCTCTGATCTTGTCCCAGGCAGCACCTGGTCAGATGCTTTTCTGTTCCGGGAACCCCTGCCTGCTGTCAGTGGCCCCTTTTGGTGTCCGTCGGGGCTGCATCCACTGGTACCTCTCTTCCTTTGGACTCTTTAGGGACAGCACTGTAGGTGGTATCTTTCTACATTTTTCACTCTGGAAGAAGGAATGTGGAGGCTGGTTTGGGGTTTTACCTCTTTAGGAGCCTAGTCAGGCAAGGCTAAGGGTGAGTCTACTCCACTGTTAGTTGTCAGAAAGACTTTTTTTTTTTTTTTTTTTTTTTTGAGATAGAGTCTCACGCTGTTGCCTGGGCTAGAATGCTGTGGCATCAGCCTAGCTCACAGAAACCTCAGACTCCTGGGCTCAAGTGATCCTCCTGCCTCAGCTTCCCGAGTAGCTGGGACTACAGATGTGTGCCACCATGACTAGCTAATTTTTTCTATTTTTAGTAGAGACAGGGTTCTCACTCTTGCTCAGTCTGGTCTCGAACTCCTGACCTCAAGTGATTCTCCTGCCTCAGCCTCCCAAAGTGCTAGGATTTTAAGTGTGAGCCACTATGCCCAGCCTAGAAAGACTCTTCTAAGATTTTTTTCATGAGAGGGAAAATTTGGGGCCAATTTTTGCCATTTTTCTTTAGTTCTTACTCTTATGCGAGAAATTTTTATTTTTTAAAACAGATCTTCTTCCCGAAATGAAGATCTTCTCTAGAATCAGTGCTGTTGGTACAAGATAGGCATTGTAAACTCAAATGTCCACAGAGACTTAAGAAATAACAAAAAGGCAGCCTGTGTTTATGCTCTTGAATTGGTTTTTGAAATTGTCTTACTACTCTGGTTTTGTTTGTTTTTTGGAGACAGGGTCTCACTCTGTCACCCAGGCCGGAGAGCAGTGGCATGATCATAGCTTACTGCAGCCTCGAATTCCTTGGTTCAAGTGATCCTCCCACCTTGGCCTCCCAAAGTGTTGGGATTACAGGTATGAGCCACCATGCCTGGCCATACCATTCTGTTTATCTTTTGTTTTCCCAATTTTGGCTGAGATAATGGGTACAAAGAAATTTCTCTCTTCTCAGAAAATTAGAAATGTAGTTGTGATGATAGACAGTACTTGGTGTTTGCCCCAGTATTGAGAATTAGTAGGGAATGGTGGGGAGTGCAGTGAAATAAAAGGTCATTCTCCCTCTCATGGGGGCCCACTGTTGCCACAGTTTTTGTTTTTTTTACAAGTTGAGCTGGATTCTTATATGAAATATTTCTATTTTTAAACTTTGGCTGGATTTTTACAATCTAGGTAGCTCAAATAAAACTAATTTTTGGGACACATTGGTTTGCAGGTCATCAATTGGGAATCTCTAATACATATTGGGACAGGTTGGCATATAGGGCCATCTCTCTCTCTCAAGGCTGCTCTGGTATGGTGTGGGGGTCCTAGGGGAGCTGTGTATGGAGGGGGTTACTTGTGCTCGTCCTTGCATATGGATGTGGAGAAGGAGCCCAAGATATGTAAGTTATAGAAGAATGTGTGCAATTTTATTCTACTTTGGTAAATTTTTTTCTAAAAAAAATTTTTCTAAAAACGTCATCTAAAAAGATAAGTGTACAAAATTTTAAATGCATAAAAATTTCATAAATGCAAAACCCAAAAAGGATACACAAGAAACTGGTAAAGGTAGTTGCCTCTGGGATTGACACTGAATTGGAGGTGGGAAAGGGAGCTGCTTTTTAGTTTATACCTTTCTGTAACATGTACTGAAATAATTTTTGAAAAGTAAAGTGAACAGAGTTGCTGAGAAGTATAATTGCTATATTAGGAGTATAAACCTTTAGTGCTGAGAATATTGCGGAAGGGAGAAATCAGATGGCCTGGAGTTATCAGGAAGGGCTCCTTGGAAGAGAAGGGGTCTTGAAGGTTAGGCAGAATTCATCAGGGAAGAGGACAGCAGGAGCCAAAGCCTGGGGGTAGGAAAGACAGGGTGACTTGGGGACTGGTGGGCAGTTAAATTTGTCAGGAGCCAAGGGTATACAGGGCAGTGGTGAGAGATAAAGAGGCTTTGGCAGTGAGGAATCATGGAGGGTGTGTGCGCAGGAGATGATGGGACGAGAGCGGAGCTCCAGCATGATTCATCTGGCAATAAGGATGATGGAATTTGGAGTCAAAGCCACAGGGTGATGGCCTTGCATGTGGCCCTGTCTGGCTCCCTTGTAGCTGTCACTGATCCCTGCCAGGGTGTTTCCTGGTGGACGAGGGTCATACCTATAGATGAATAAGCTCATAGCATTTCCTGTTCCTCCGCTCCTGGAAGTGTGGGCCTTGGAAGCTTGCCAACCTCTGCTGGGGCCAATGTGGTTCCTCTACCTCTGAAGCCAGCATGTCTTCCCAGACATTTTGGAGGATCTATTGGAGCAGTTGGCCATTGGCTGAAGTGTAGCCACTGGGAACAAGCCCACACTTTGGAGTTAGGCAGATCTGGGCTTGAATTTTGACCTTGTTACTTATTGGTTATATGGTCTTGGAATGGCCCTTGACTCAATTTCCTCATGTGCAAAATGGAGATAATATAATTTACCTTCTAGGGTTTTGTACCCAGCAAGTAAGAGTGCTTTGCTTTTCTCTTCTGCTATGGCACCCACTCTAATTGGGTTGTGTGTATGTGTGCGTGTGTATGTGTATGAAATATATATTATATCTGTTTATGACCATATCATTTTCTTCTATTGGATTGTGTGCTCCTGTTTGCTAGGGGTGATTATGATGTAATCATTGTTTTTCCCCAAAGCACTCAGAGTGCTAAGCACATAGTAGGGCTAAATAAAATGAATGGGATTTGTGCTCTTAAAACTAATCCAATCTTGTAGCAATTGACATGTGATTGATTAGAATGTGTCTATAGGCTAGAATATATCTCCTCTGTGGTTAAAACAAGTTTTGTCAAAGCAAATGCCCTTGTTAGGGTAATATGGCAGAATGGCTTTTGAATTGTTCATTTTTTCATTCTGCTATGGCAGATCAAAATTTTCTGGAGCTTGATGTTTATGCAATTTGGGAGGCCTTCTTTAAAAATTATAGAAAGCATGTAAATACTGGTAGGGCCCTTCTTGGGGCCCTGGAGGGGGCTTTTAGAATGAGGGGCCTTAAAGCTTGAGCTTCATTAGTTTCACAGTAAATCATCTCTACTTTAAAGATTTATAGAACACTCACTACAGGAAGTATTAAGAGTTACAAAGGATATGGAGATTTCTAAAAGAGAAAAAATGGTAGTAGATACAAGTTTTGGTAAAACTGTCATCCTAAGGAGATGCAGAACAAAATCCCCTATATTTTTTTTTTCATTCAACAAATATTTATTGAGGACCTATTATGTGCCAGGCACTATGCTAAGCACTGGAACATAGCTGTGAAAAGAGTAGTCTCTGCCCCGTGGAGCTTATATTCAAGTGGTCACCTGCATCCCGACTTGCAGGCCTGCACAAGTTGCAATGAAAAGAGCCACAGTATTGATCTGTGAGTTTGGTGCCTTGGTTTCCCTTTCTAACCCCTCAGCCCTTCTCCTTTCCAGGCCTATTCTAGGAGTGAGAGCCTCATGGTTAAATTGGTACTGAGAGAGTCTTAGCCATCCCAGGCAGTGATGAAAGAATCATGGATTACCAGGGGGACTCGGTATGGTGACTCATAACTGCTCAACCCCTTCCCTGCCCTGACTGGTGTGAAATATTGATAAGGAGCCATTGTTTCTCCACCAAAGATAGGCTCTGCTTTGGGGCTGATTTCAGCCCAGTGTGGCAGGACAAAACCGAGTGAGCAATTCATTCCGAGTCCAGAGCTAGCAGGTAGAGGTGTTTCTTATGTCCTGGTTCTAAAGGGGCAGCTGACCCCATGGTCTTAAAGAACAGAAGAAGTAGGTCCTGGAGACGCAAAGTACCTGTCTGGCTGTTTACCCCAGCTACTGCTTCCCTTGGCCACAGCGGGGCGGTGACTCAGAGCTGGAACTATGTTCCTGCCTGGTTGCCAGATTTTGCGTGGGGGTGGAGAGGAAGGAGAATGAATGAGCAGGAGCTAGTGGCTGCTGGATTTGTAACACCTTGGGAGGCAGCTGTTCAAGAACTGAAACTGAGAGAGAGCAGGCAGGCTGGGAGATTCCCTCTCTGTCTGACCCGAACAGATTTCTTAAGGCTGTGGCCAGGGAAGACGCAATTCTGAACATGGAGCTCAAAGACAGAGTGAGTGTGTCAGCTGCGTTTTCCAGCAGGAACGAGTGAGCAGGTTAGTCCTGTACTGGTTTCCTAGGGATTCGATTTGCTGCGATGTATTCTGATTCATGAAAGCCAAGTAATGACTGAGAGAAAGGAAGTTTTCGATGGTTGGGAGCACCTACCAGTTAAATAAAAAACAATGACAATCCAATTTAATTGGGCATGAGTAGGACAAAAGTATCATTAACTACAGGTACTCCCTGATGCTATTACAAAGAATATTTCGTTGGCAAGTGAGATCAGGTAGGACAACTGTTCTGCCTCTGTTCTTTTGTGTTTTCAGTTATGTATAGTGTTGTTAAATTTCAGTCTACAGCTCTGTGGGTGGAAGTAGTTTGAGATGAACCTCAGTGTCTTAAAATGTTACAGCTGGAAGGAAGATCCTTAAAACATCTCCTGGTCCAGCCTTCTCATTTTACAGTTGAGGAACCTGACTTGTTTAAGTACATTAACCAGAAACATAAAACTGGGTGTTCCGAGGTTGAAAATGTTTCCCGTGACATTTGAAAACTTGTGTAGAATGTGGTGAACCTGGACCAGTCCAGCCTGCTGGGGAGGTGGTTGTTCTTGGGCTGCCCTTTCCAAACCATGGGGCTTGACCCTGTGGGGGATAAAAGTGTCGCTGAAGGAAGGCGCCTGGTGATCTTAAACTACTTTGCCTGGCGGGCGAGTTCTTTAAATAGAAATTTAAACAGGAGGCTGGGTGTTGTGCCTTAACTCAAAGGGAAGAAAGTGTGTTCTTGAGTTTCTGTCCTGTGGCAGGCTAATCATGCTAGAGTTTGCAACATGGAAAAAGGCAAAACAACTCTATCGGAGTGCAGGTTTAGAGCTAGCAAAAGAAAAATAAAGCAGGCACTGAAGGTTGAAGTGTCTACTGTGGGCTGGGCACTTTATCAGTACTCTTCTTAACAACCTCGCAGGGTCGGAATTAATCTTCCTTTTCTAACAGATAAACTCAGAAAAGTCACTAACTCATTCAAGGTCATGCACTACCAGCGTGTGGCTGAGTTGGGATTTGAATTCCAGTCCGTGCAACCCCGATGTGCCTGGAGTTCATGCAGTCCTCCTGTGTGCCTTCTAGATGGAGAGTTTAATGCCCTCATTTTACAGATGAGGAAACTGAGGCCCAGGGTGGTTGAATAGTTGCTGGGGCGGTGGAGCTGGTGTAGTAACAAAGCTGGTACTTGGCTCCTATTACATTGTTTCTCTGCCAACTTCCTTTAAAAAAAAAAATTAGGGGAGGGCTCTCCAAGTTTGATTTCCTCATTCTATCGGGAACATGGCTTTAATCTTTTCATGGTTCCTGAGAAGCCAAAATTCAAACTTTCTGTTCACCAAGTAGCAACCCTAAGTCCTTGCACTCCGCGTGGAGACTGAGGAAGCAGACAGGTTTGCAGTGTGGGTTACTGGGTCAGAAGGGGTGCTTTACAAAATGAGCTGGCCACTGAGTGTATGTGAAAACCTGTGGAGAATCTAATGAAATGTAGAGCTTGTCAATGCTAGAAGTCCGCAGTCTGTTAAAGCCAGGGTTTGCAGAAGACAGACTTCCCTCTTCGCAAGGTGCGAGAACTTTAAGTTTGCTCAGTTAATTTTGTGACTCCCTCATGCCCAGCTCTTTCTGTGCCAGGCTCTGCACCTCTTGGCACCTTTCTGCAAGGGGCGCAGTTACTGACTGCCCTGAGAGTGGTGGATCTGGGGTTTGACTGGCTTTCCATGTCACTGCCCACTTTGGTATGGAGTGTGTGCCAGATGTGGGCAGTGTGGGGTGGAGAAGGCCTGGCGCTGCTCTCTGCCACTCTGTTCTCCCAGCCCTGGCGCAGGATCCTTCCTCAGGGCCCGCAAGCCCCTGCCTCCCCCACTCTCTGGGGGCTCTGTCATGCAGTGAGCTGCTGAAATCAGAAAATAAGATGGGTTCTGCACGGTGTTTCCCTGAAGGTGACATGTGTTTGTGCTCAGGCTGTTGAGGTAAAGGAATTCAAGTGTCTCCTCCATGGGTATTCCTGTTTCTTTACTATAGGAAATACAGGAGAAATAAGTGAATGACTACTCCCCGCCCTCCAGGAACTTAGGATCTCACTTTAAGGGAGGGGAGAAGGGGAGGAGAATAAACACACATGAAATAAGCAGAGAGCAGTACTAGAAAGTGTTTAATCAGTCACCAAATTGTAGGTTTCACACCAAACACACTCTCAGTTCACAGGAGGGAGACGCAGGTGATGTTTGTATTATCCTCCTGTGTGTTTTTAATCACACAGTAATTTCCTCTAGGCTGTTTGCATTCTTTTCTTTGATTCTCTCTGTTGAGTGTGTTAACCCTCCTTTGCAGGGGTGTGGGGGAAGTTGCAGGGGAGGGCTAATTTCCCCAAATTATATTGGAACACAGTTCGGGGAGAGCCAAGGGTGAAGTGTTCTTGGCATGTTGGTGTCTCACTCTTCCTTCCTCTGGCAGTAAGAATAGAAGCCAGCTGCCTTCTGAGAGCTGATGACTGTTAGGTTGTTGTCTCTGTTACCCGAGTCTAGATTTCTGTAAGATTCGCTAGCTCATTTAGAGGCATAGCCTCACTTTAAGGTAGGAGTCTCCTTAGTCCTGTCTCCTTCCTTCATTCAGCAAATATTTTTTGGAATTTTGGAATTATCATGGAATATACTTGCTAGTCAGGGAGACTGACAATAATCAAACACACAAGTAAGGAAAATAACAGGTAGTAATAATCAAAATAGAGTGATGTGATGTGACGTGACCGGGAGCTATGGTAGTGGGTGGTTGGGAAGGGCTCTTAGATGGTGATAATTCTGCTGAGGTGTGAATGACAAGGAACCAGCTGTGAGAATATGGGGGAAGATCATCCAGGCTGAGAAGCCGACTAGTACAAAGGATGTCTAGTAGGAGAGAGCTTGGTGTTCAAGGAACACAAAGGAGGCCAGTGTGGCTGGGCCAGGATGGGCAAGGGGAAGAATGCTGCAGATGAGGATGGAACCAGTCAGGGGCAAGGCATCTAGGGTTTTGTAGGCCAAGGTAAGGAGATTATTTTTATTCTGTGTGTAATACAGAGATGTTGTAGGTTGAATGGAGGAGTGTGACATGATCTAACTTCTTTTAAAAGATCCATCAGGCTTCCAGTGAGTAGAATGGCTGGCACAGAGGCCAAGGTGGAAGCAGAAAGAGCAGTTAGAAGGCTGTCGCAGTATCTAGTCCAGAGATGAGTAGGGTGCCTGATGTAGAGATGGAGAGAAGTGGATGAATTCGGAGTGTGTTTTGTAGATAGAGGCAGCAGGATTTGCCTCTGTGTGCTTCACATATTATACGTGGAGGTTAAGATAAAGGAATAGAGGGTGACTGCAAGGTTTTTGCATAGTGATGCTGTTAATGGAAATAGGGAAGCCTGGAGGAATGTTGGGTTTGGGGAGAAGGAGGCTCATTCTGTTCTTGCCCTGTTAAAATGTAGATGTCTGGTAGTCATTGCTATAGTCAAGGCACAGTCAGGTTCAACAAACATTAACCGAGTACCTTCTGGATGCCAGGCATTTTACAAGGCTCTTTCATATATGCTCCCTCAGTTTATCCTCATAACAGCCTTTTAGAGGGACATTTTTATCTCCTATTTGCAAATGGAAGAACTGAGGCTCAGTGAGGTGCTTGCTCTGGTTTGAACCCAGATCTTCTGACCCCAGGGCTCTGTGCTGACGTGTTGCCCAGGGCAGATGTTGTAGGAGGCTGATCAGTGCTGTGTGACTGAGAGCTTCCACTTGCAGAGAGGTTGGGGACCATTCATTGGCTCATCAAGGCCTGATTCCCATGCTTCTAGAAGAAAAGACGGTCCGAGGAATGCTCATGTGCTGTGAGCTGTTATAAATGTTGACGTTGTCAAAATAGTGCAAGCTCAAGAGACCATTTCAATAAGGATCTCATCCCCTTAGAAATGCCACATTAACAGTGGTGACACTTTGCACTAAAAGAGCAGTTTTACGAAAGTGTTAAGTAAAATAAACCAAAAGGAGCTTAAGAAATGTTGAGGAAATGTGGAGATGTGGTTTCAACTCCTGATTGCTATTGTTGGACCCAAATAAGAAGAGGAGAGAAGATTTCTTGTGTTCTTGGAGTTTTAATTTCTAGTTTGGGGACCTCACTGGGAGCTTCAGTAGGTTATCCAGAATCCTTGATTATCTTGACACAGAAAGATAGTAAGTGCCTTAACAAGCCTGGAGGCGGTGCTGAAGGTGGCTTCAGGCCTGCAGGGTGACTCTTTTACAGTGTTCTGGGAGCCACACTGGGGAGCCAGAAGGTTCAGGGAGGCAGATACTGCTGAGCATAGCAATGAGAAGATCCCTGATAGAGTCCCTCCTCCGGCTTTTAGGCCGCATAGTTTTCTTACATTTTAAGCTCTTCCTTCTCCTCTTCATTAGCACGGGCTGGATAAGAGGTGGTGCTGACGGAGCAGATTGGTCTGTCGCAGCATGCCAATACCACCACTGTCAGAAAACCAGACTCATCAGGGTGCTCTGACCACCACTGTTGAGTGTCATTCACACAACTCCAGAACTTCTTGCCATCCCCAAAAAATTGCTGTGCTAAGTAATTGTAACCTTTATGTTTAACCAATGAGAGTCACCGTTCACATTATAGTCAAAACCCATAGGAACAGAAAATCTTACAAAAACATTGCAAGGAATTATAGGACCCATTTACATTTTGACTAGCCTCATCTGTGATTGTAGCTAGGCTCTTTCTTAGATCAAGCTCAAATTGGTCTCCATTTCCTCCTGGTCCTCACTGTACTCTATCAAGTCTTTCGTGTTTGCTGTCAGACTTCCCATAGGGCCTAACCTAAGTCCTTCTGGGCCTGGGCCTGGGGCTTGCGAAGACGTGCTTATTTATGTGGATGGTTCCCGGTGGCCCGCCTCCACGGGGCTCATCCTGCCCTGCCATCTTCCATCTGTGCTCCCTGGTCCTCTCCCAGGTGAGATTGGCTGCCATTGAGCTTTGAGGAGCTACTTCTGGGAGGAAGAATAGGATTTGAAAATGAAGGCTAGAGTATGTTTACCTCGTTTGCCAAATTACTTTGTTGGTAGCCTGAAGAGAAACAGAAAGCCCTTGTGAGGAAGAGAGTTTTTGTGCTCCCTTGAAACCAGCCACTTGGCTCCCAGCCGGGCCATCGCTGAACTACCAACGAGCAAGGTGGCAATTCAGGTTTAAGAACAGGTATTTCAGGGGATGTGTCTGTGCCTGCTAAATGCTTCTTGAGACAGAGTGATAGGACATGAGCCTCTTCATGGGTTTTAGAATCAGGAAATGGAACAGACTGGGGGCTTTTGGACTGAGGGGTCAGGGACAGCAAATAAAGCTAGAGGACTTTGCGATCTCCAAATGGCTTTGGGGAACCTGTGTTTAATTGGCAGCCCTTGCTTGGTAAGGGTGAGTCTGGCTAGTGGAAAGAGACCAAAAGCATGGTTGTGTTCATGGAACACAGGAGTGGACTGCAGTTGTGGGTAAATAGTCTACTCCTTTTGGACCTCACTTTCCTCACTTGTAGCCTGGTATGATGACACATAACCTGCCCTACTGGGTATTTGAGAAGATTGAATGTAATAGCCCAGGGACCTAACTCATGTCCCTTTGCTCAAAGAGTGTTGAACGAGAAGCTTTGCTATTAGCAAGCTGCATGTGTTTGATCAAAAATGATCAGATTTTAAGACCTCAGTATTCAAGAGGCATTACTCTGGTTCATCTCTTTCCTTAATGTACTTTTTTTTAAAAAATAATTTAGTGTTCCAATACCATCTCATAACCTGGAACCTCAGTTTCCTTATATGTAACATGGGGATCTGCCCTGCCTTCCTCAGTGGGTAGTTGGGAGGGCCGAGTAACATGTGAATGCAAGCACATCTAAAACTCCATGTAGATGCAGGAGATGGCGGTGATGATGCTGTGGCCGAAAACTTTTGGCAAAGAAGGCAGCATACGTATTAGGGAAGAAAGTTTGGGGAGCTGCCTCTAGATCTGAGCAAATGACACCTATTTTTTGAATTTTAAAAATTATTTCCTTCTAATGTTGGAATGTAAAATTCATGTTAGTGCCTACACTTTCCAGTTCAAGATTCATTTACTCAAGACTCTGGGTTTATTTAAGCTGGTGTAGGTTGTGGGTGGGGAGCCCTGGAGTTGCTGTTAAGGTTGTGCTGGCTGCTGGACCTGCTCCAGGTACATAGGAGAGTCTCTTTGCTCTTATCTGCCAGAGGTCTACCAACTGATCTTGCGGTAGGACCAAAAGCTATTTGGGGGCTACTGGGTGTCACACAAGTGTAGCCATTCAGAACTTTGGCCCTGGGCACAAGGAGAAGGAGGGAGGTAGGGAGAGGGAGTTGTAGCAGATGGTGCTGTTTTCCTGATGTGTTGTCTTTAGGGCTTTTTGATAATGGCCAGGAGGCTGCCAGCCCAAAGACTCCTAAGGGGAGGTGGACAGCAGGTTATCATACAAAGAACATAGAAATAGAAGACCTGGATTCGTGTCCCAACCTTTTCACTTATTGACGAAATTATCTTGTGCAAATCACTTAACCTCTCCAAGCCCAGTTTCCTCATTCATAAAATGGGGTTGATGGTGTAAATATCCCAGATGTGTAAAAAAAATGCTTTGTAGACTGTAAAGCCCTTTAGAGGCAATAGTGGATAGTGGTGTTATTGCTTTATTGTTACTCCATTATGAGCAGAGCATTTTCTTTTTTTTTTTTTTTTTTTGGTCCAGGTGGAAATGAGGCAGGCTTACATTAGAGTTTGCATTTTCAAATTCCCTGGTGAGTGGAGATGACTGTCTAGAAGGAGCTGGGTTGTAAATAAAGCCTAACCCTTGAATGTGGTGCAAGGATTTCTAGAACAGGTGTTCAGAAGAGCTGCTTTTGTTTTTCATCCTTGTCTTAGGTGCCCATGGCTTAACTTTGTTTTTTTGGGAAGACCAGGCTGCTGCCTGCCTGCCAGATGAGGTCATAGGATTCCACATGCTCGCCTGGGACCAGGAGCTGGGAATCCAGGGGCTGGCTGTGGTTGGGAAGGGAGAGGGTGTGGTGGGGTGGTGCACAGTTGTATCGCCAGGGAGCAGCCGGCCTGATAGCTCTGCCTGCTTCACCTTTGGCTTGTTAGGATTCAGGCTGCTCTAACCCTCAGTGCCCAGCCTACCCCAGAGAGCAGGCACAGGAGGCCCTGACCAGGGTTTGGGACAGAGTAAGAAAGACTTTGTAAGCTTAGAGAGTTTTCGTTTTTTAACCTTTGTGCTATGCTGATTTAGACATCTCCAGGGAGGCTCGGTTTGGAGATGGGGCTATCTTAACATTACCAAACCGAGATGATCTATTGACTCTGACAGTGAAAGCATTTTAAATGTTTGTGTTAGGAACCTTAAAAAATGACCATGCCCTTTGATTCAGTAATTTTGCCTCTGGGACTTTAACCCAAGGAAATACTTCGAATTGCAGAAAAAGCCTATACTCAAAAGATATATTTATTATAATAGTGGGAGGAAGGCACCTGTGTTAGAAAAATGTAAATCTTTATAGAATATAAGCACCATGAAGTTAGGACTTTTTTATTCACTTTGTATCTCTACCACCTAAAGCAGTACCTAGCACATGGGTGCCCAGCAGACAGTTTTTAAACAATTGTATGGAAAAAAACTTATATCCATATGATAAGACTATTATTCAGCTATTTTAAATGAAGAAGTCTTAATGACATAGGACATTTTCTATGTTAATAGAATGTGGAAAAGCAGGATATAGCTTTTTATCTACAGTAAAATCACAATTATCTTTTTAAATAGAAGGAAAAAAGCTTGGAAGGAGAAAAATACCCAGGTATATCTCTATATGTTGAGATCATGGGTGACTTACTTTCTATATTTTGTAAAATGTCTAAAATGACTATGATTTTGAAGAAATTTTAAATCATATTCTTTTATAATAAAAAGATCAGTTTATTTGTGGAGGAAACCAGCAGCCTCTAGAGCCAGCTCCTCCTTCTTTTCAAAGAACCAGGCAACTTTTGTCAGTGTACAAAACACCTACACACTTTGGTTGTGTCTGTCAGCTTGGCATGGAAGCCATAACCTCCTCACTTCAAAAGGGCCACAGAAACTTTACAGTGTTGAAATTGTGCAGGTCATGTTGCAGCGACATGCCCATGCATTTATATCTCATCATGGAAGTGAAGACATTTTGTAGTAGGGAGAAGAATTTTAAGAAGAAAATTTTCTAGGTAGGTGGTTAATTCTTAGAATTCTTTCACTGGCTCATGGTTTTGAGAAGCTGTCAAAAGCGTTGTCTGATTTCCTTCATTCTTGTTTTAGCTCGTGCTGTCTTACAGTAACGTTTTGTTTAACGTTTCAGTTTGTTGGAATAAGTACTTCATGGAATGTCTCTCCAAGATGCATTGTTCTCTTGGAGCCCTGACTTCCTTAGAATTAAAATCCCTGCCTCTTAGGTGGGCTTTGGCACCAGAGCTGGAAATTCTTGGCTTTTCAGCGTGGTAGGGTTCTGACAGATTAAGTGTCTGGGAGGAAAGGCCCACAATCTTTGATGACCAGGGTCCCCAGACATTGCTGGCCTGTTGCGTCTGTACTCTTTCCATTCACGTGACTTCTCATTCATCATCTCTCTTTCTCTTTAGCCATAACCAGCAGACCACAGCATTCAGGCATCCTGTGACGGGGCAGTTTTCTCCGGAAAATAGTGAATTCATTCTTCAAGAAGAGTAAGTATTTTTATATATTTTCCTTATCTGGGCAGAGTTTGGGAGCTTAAAGGCATTCGCTCAAAACAAAACTTGCTGGACTATTTTTTCTCTCGAAGGGTCTTGGAGTGGGTTGGTCGCTTCAAAGTGAAATACAAGAAGAATTTTATTTTCCAGTCAGTGGGAACATGTGGAAGAGGAGAGATAATGTAGGGATGTACTGTGGTGGGTATTGTCAGAGTCTCTTAAAAGTTCCCTTTTCCCTGAGTGAATCCTTTCCCTTGATGCATCCCCTAACTCACTAGCTGTGCTCTGAGAGGACCCACTCATCTGCATGAAAATGCAGCTTCAGATAAGCTGGGAAAGGGTGCGTACCTGTAGTCCCTGCTACTTGGGAGGCTGAGGTGGAAGGATGGATTGAGCTAACAAGACCCCATCACTTAAAAAAAAAACACACACACACACACACACACACACACCCTACCTTCAGACTGAGCTGAACCAGCCTTCCAGGGAATCCTCAAATAAGAGTCCAAAGCCAGAGCTTAGAAGAGAGGAGAGCCGGTAATACCCATTGTCCCTGAACATTCTGAGTTCTTTCTGTTTTCTTTTCCTAACTTGGGGACTTTCCTCCTTCTCAGCTCAGTTTCAGCAGGGTCTCTTCGGTACCCAGAGGTGGGTTCTACCACCCAGGGCTTGTCTACCTAAAAATACATGTATAGCTCAAGCAGGATATATTCTTTTCCAAGAAATGTGCACAAGTGTCTCTGTCCCCTCCTGCTCATCTGCAATAGTTTTGTTTGAAGAAAATATTTTGGGGGAAAGCTAATAAAGGGATGTCAGCTTTAAGTATTTCTTTCTTCTTCAAATCCTTCTTCATCTGTTTAGTTACGTAGACCAAATATGATCTTAAAATACTAGTATTTATATTATTACAGCATTTCCCTCTCTCAGTACTTACACCTTTAAACTTTTCATTATGGAAAGTTTAAACATACACAAATGTAGAGAGAGCTGTGTATAAATTCAATGTACTCATTGCCTATCTTCAGCAATTTCCAAAACATGGCTAATTTTATTTCATCTATACCCTCCCCCTCATCCCCTGGATTATTTTGAGGCAAATTCCAAACATATCATTACACCTCTATAGCATTTTCAGCTTAGAATCATTATCCTACAGACCTTTTAAAACTGGAAATCTATAATTATAGTAAAAACTGACATTCCTTGTGTGTTTGCTCTGTGCTAGAGTCTTTACATGCATATCTCATTTGATACAATAAACCTGAGAGGTAGACCATCATCACCATTTTAGAGATGAAGAAACTGAGACTCAAAAGAAGTATAGTCACGTCCCCAAAGTCACATGGCTAGAAGCAGAGAGCCAGGGTGCCATCCCAGGTGAGCCGGGCTTCAAGGTCTATGCTGCCTTTGTGTGGTGTTCCTTTAGTCAAGTCCAGCCCCTGCCATAGTCAGAGGCAGCATGCTAAGTTATTTCGATGCTGGTGGTCCATGGGACATGACTGCCAGAGTCTGGGGTTGGGGATCTGACTTTGGAAGCATTAATACTGTTAATAGTAGAGAAAGAGTTAGTGGAAGGTAAAGATTGTCTTGTCTCCCAGGTTGAAAAAGAACTGTGTCAAGACAGAGCAGGAAGCTGGGCGTGGTGGCTCATACCTGTAATCCTAGCACTCTGGGAGGCCCAGGTGGGAGGATCGCTTGAGGTCAGGAGTTCGAGACCATCCTGAGCAAGAGTGAGACCCTGTCTCTACTAAAAATAGAAAAATTAGCTGGATGTGGTGGCGCATGCCTGTAGTCCTAGTTAATTGGGAGGTTGAGGCAGGAGGATTACTTGAGCCCAGGAGTTTGAGGTTGCTGTGAGTTAGGCTGATGCCACAGCACTCTAGCCTGGGCAACAGAGTAAGACTCTGTCTCAAAAAAAAAAAAAAAAACAAAAAACAGAGCAGGAATGTGGATTCACCAAATTCCAGCTCAGATTAAATATGTTTATAGAATCCCGAAGGTCAGAAGCTCTTGGAAGGAGCTGGACTCATTGAATTCAGTCCTCTTCCTTAGGCTCTTGGGCATCCTGGAGACATGGGAACCTACCATTATTAAGGTCTAGATGGAGATCCATCAGAACTCTTAGCTTTGGAAGTTACCAATTTCAGTAGGAGCCACTAGAAAATGTGGACTTCCCATCACTGCACACTCTGTCACATGTACTTCCTTTTCTTCTCATTCTTCTCATTCTTAACAGAAGATTTTGTCCCCTGACCAATTCTGAGAAAGTAGCCTCTTTTCTCCTACCAGAATATCTCTGTAATTAATCTCAATTGCATCCAGTTTCCAAGGAAAAGATGTTCCTTCTTTTCAAGGGTCACTTTTTCCCTTTAGATCCCATTTCCTGGATGTCATGGGGGTACCTACTTGTCTCAGGTGTTGGATGGCACTGAGTGACCAGACATTCCTTGCAACAGACAATGTGCTTTAGGCATTGAGAGGATGGGAGGATTCCTATGAACTGTATATTCCTATGATGGGATGATTCCTGCATTTATTCGTTAAATATCTAGTAAGTGCCTACACTGTGTCTGGGGCTGTGGTCCAGCAGCAAGCCAGGCAGACGTGGTCTTGGTAGTGAGGAGCTCACAGTTGAGTAGGGAAGATAGATGATGAAACAAGAGATTACAAATAAGAAATGTCCATGATGGAGGAAACACAGGGTTCAATGGGATTTGATGAAGAGGACTCCAACCTGGCTTAGGGACCATGGAAGGCCTCCCCATCCTGGGAAGGGATGTGGTTTAAAAAGACATCTGTCCAATCAAGGCGAACACCCCGGGCACAGACCTAGAGGGTAAGCCTGGGGGATCTACAGCAGTTGCGTTAGAGTGGGAAATGAAGAGCCCTGGGTGGATTCTGGAGATACCTGGGAGGTAAAACTGATAGGACTTGGTGACTAATCAACTGCAGTGGGGGTGAGAGAATGGGAAGGGTTTCTTGAAGAGTGGCCCTGAACTAGAGGAAGAGGGAGGATTTAGATTAAGGAAGATATTAATGACCGTGTGCACGTGCACATGTTGGGGTGTCGTTTACAGCTGTGGGGAGTGTGACCAGCCTTGGTGGGATCAGAGGGCAAGAAGACTGAGTTGTAGTGGAAGTTTATCAAGGGGGTGTGTGGAGATAAGTTTGGAGAGGGAGGCTGCAGCCAATTACCTAATTTGCTTCCTCCTGAAATACACCCAGATTTACCTCCTGGGGAAGCTCTGGAGGGGGGAGGCATGATTTCCCCTCACAGAAACCATTTTTTCTAAGTATGCAAATGAACGAGATTCCTGTTTTGTTCCCTTAGAGAAGCTTAATTTTAAAAGTTGTGTAGTGTGTTATGTGGTGAGGAAAAAAGGCTGGGATGACCATAGGTGTCCCTACACATCACCTCTCAGACTGATGTCTCTGGTGGAAAAAGGAAAACTGGCTCTCTTCTTTTCCTTCTCCAAAGAGAGTCCATGAAGGCCAAACACTGGAGAGTTGTAATTACATTGACGATTCTTTGCCAGAGCCTTCTCCCAAGTTTCTTAGAGCTAATCCTTCTGGAGCAGTAGACACACGTCAAAGCGTGTGTCTCAGATCAGCATCAACTGGGAACTTGTTAGAAATGAAAATTCTCAGGCCCCACCCCAGACCTTCTCAATCAGAGACTCTGGGCCCAGTAATCTGTTTTAACAAGATTTCCAGGTGATTTTGATCAGGTGGTTTGGGAAGCAGTGATTTTAGACAGCTTGCTGTTCCCATCCCTCCCAAATTACTCTCAAGTTCTCCTCTTCACCTTTACGTGTCCTCTAGACACCTGTTATTCTCAGAGCTACAGTGACAATCTTAGGTAGATTTTAGTCAAATAATAGTTCTTGCTTCTGTGAGAAGAAAAAAAAATTTTTTTGAAAGCCCATCTCCATGGTGACTTCTCTTGGGGCATTGTCGGTGTGAACAGGTACATCTCCCCCACTGTTGGCAGGCAGAACTCACCTGAGCAGCTTGGAATAACTGGTGCATGCTCACCAAAAGATGCTTTCCCATTTTACAGATTAGAGGCATGGAGAAGAGAAATAGCTATGATCTGATGGGGCCAGAGGACAGGGGCACCGAGTGTTCTTCCTCCCCTGTCAGCAATACAGAGTCAGTCGGGATAGGCTAGGGTCTGCTGTGGCAACAACAAACAAATCTCAGTGATTCAAAACAACAAAGGTTGATTTCTCACTTTCACTCATGTCCATCTCAGGTCAACTGAGGGCATCGGTACTGAGGGAGTCTTCATTTCTCTGCTTTCACAAAAGGCAAGAAGGAGGGAGCTTGGTGAATTGTGCGCTGGCCCTTCCACTCTCATTTCATTGACTAAAGGGAGTCAGGGGACTACTTCTGACTTTAAGGGGATCAGGGAAGTCCATAGCTGCTGTGTACCTGGGGAGAGCATCAGAAATATTTGTTGGACAGCACTAATGATTACACTTAATCCACAGTCCAGATTTATGAAGGGAAGCAGGACATTTGAGTCTGTCACTAACAAGCTTCTTTTTCTGCATGACCAGAGTACTTGTTTTCTCATTTCACCTTCTTGTTACACTACCTAATTCTTTGTTAGAGCAATGGAGGGGAATGGGCATAAGTCAATGGGTTCTGTAGCCTTATCTCCCAAGGGGGCGCCCCTCACCCCCCAAGCCAACAGGAAATGCTTCATGGGAAAGCTAATATAAGCTCAGGCTGTATGAATAAAAGTCCAATGCATAGAGAAAGGGGGAGAATAATTCTGGTATATCATGTGTTTGTGAATTACTTCATTCATTCATTCATTCAATACAAACTTATGAAGCACCAAGGACATGCCAAGCTCCAAACACTGTGTTCTGGATACTGAATTTTAAGAGGGCTATTGAGCAATTGAGATTCCCCTGAGGAGGGGGACCATTATGGTGAAAGGTCTGGAACCCCCTGTCCTTTGACCTATTGTGATTAATCTGCAGGAGAGAAGATGAAGGAGGATGTGGTAAAAGTCTTCAAGAAGGGCTGGCAGGTGAAAGTGGGATACATTTATCATGTGGCTGCTTACGGCAGGTGTCAGATCAATGACTGAAAGTCATAGTCGAGCAAATTTCAACCCAGCCTATAATTTTCTAGGAAAGACACTTTCTAAGCATCCCTTATTTCAGGATCCAGAATTTCATCTTTAACATTAAACGAAGCAACCTACCTCCTAAAATTAGAGTTGGCTTTTAAAATTATAATAGTATTGCTATTATTAATTTTATAGCTAACACTTAGAGGAATTAATTAGCAGGTACTTTTCTAAGTGCATTACCTATATTAATTTAATTTTCACAGCAGTCCTATGAGGAAGATACCATTTTTATCATGGATACTAAGGCACAGAGAGGTTAAGAGTCTTGTCAAAGGTCACAAAGCTAGTAAGTGACAGAGTCAGGATTTGAATCCAAACAGTCTGGCCCTAGATGCTGTGCTTCTAAACACTATGCCATACTGCCTCTCATTTCAGAGGTCTTCAGGGGACAATCCTCTTTCTTGGCCCTACTCAATGTGCTGACAGAGTAGGCTACTTCTGCTGCATAGAGATTTTAATTGTAATTGTATTTGCAGTAATAAAGTTTGATTTGTAATAACTTCACACTTGCTTGAAAGAGGCCAAGCCTCCTCCGTCTTTTCTCCAGAAAATGTTTTCAAACCTTTTATTATAGGGCCTAATTTCTAGTGATTGGGTCATTTAGCTCCTTTTCTTAAGCCTCTTTCCTGATTCTCAGTGACTTTCTTGAATTGTGAGCTTGAAGCCACACCCTTTGCGGCCAAAAGGCCACACACAGGGGCCCTCCTAAAAGGGTAGTCCTTGGCACAGGGTACTTCCCAGACTGTGGTTTGGTGTTTAGTGCTCACGCACTGGAGTGTTTTCTCTACAGTGCTGGGCTGCCCAGGAAGCCGCTGACAAACGCCTCTGCAGCTCTCGGGGAAGAGGAGGGAAGCATTCCCGAGCAGTGACGCTGGCAGCTGACTGACAGCAGGCTGTGTACACCGATCCCCAGGCTCTGCCAAGCATTTGATGTTGAGGTGGGGCCTAGGGTTGAGAGAGTGTGCGCTCTGGAAGTTCAGAAGCCTGCTGTTGTGCTGAGAAGCCAGCTGCAAGGCATGCAAGATCACCTTGGAGATTCCTCGTGGGGAGGGTACCCTTGCTTGGTCTGCCTTTCTCAGCATCCCAGTGAGTTTAGCTTGTTCTTTCCACTGGGGTCTGAGCATCCCTCAGTTTTCTCATTGGATTATTTGGAAAAGAAACACAAGTTGGAATTGCCTGGAATGTTGTGAGTGGTATTTAGAGGATACTCCTTAACAAGTTACTATCTTGCTGAAGGTAAGAATTATCTTCTGATCTTTGACCTTGTTACTAAAGGGGGTTCATTTTGCAGACTCTGCTGAGGCATGTGGCGATTATGGGCCTGGGGGTGGGGCATCTCCTGCTGCTAGGAGATGGCTGTCTTCTATTCCTCCTGCAGCTGCAAGTCGGTAAAGCTGGCACTGAGAGATTTAGAGAGCACTGGAGGGGGGTGCTCCTAAACTCCCAGAGGAGTCTGCCCTGTTGCTCATCTGCTGAGCCTTGGCCGGTGGGGCTAATGCATTGCTGTTTGCAGCTAACATAGCCAGCACCTTGTCTCTAGACACTGGCAGTCTTGGACTAGCTTTGCCTGTTGCATTTGGTAACCATGGCAGCAGAAAAAATGAGGAAAAATGGAAACACCTGGCAAGCAGATGCAGAAACTTGACTGTTCAGTTTTCCTCCCTGGACTAGGAGACAGTGTGATAGTCCCAGGTAGGGGAAAAGATGGTGATGGGGACCTTAGTCATTCAAACACCTGGGTGTTGGCTTGGCTTTTGGTGTTGCTGTGTTGAGGGGCATTGGCATTGGGGACGCAGTCTTTGCCACACAGCAACCACGTCTTTGGCTCTGTCTGTGCTGGGCTAAAACGCTGCAGTGGTGGCTTTGCTGTGTGAATAAGGGAAGCTGCTTGCAAACAGTAATTTTGTTTCTGCCTGTGACTTCCCTTCTTGTCCTCTTCTTCTATCCCCCCCTCCACCCCCGACTGCTCGGATCTCCTTTAGAAAATGTCATTGTCTAATGAGAGAAGTGGGCTGCTGGTAAGCTAGAAGGAGCAGATAGGCTAAAAGAGGGCTTGCCAAAGTTGCCGGTTAGAATTGTAGCATCTCTGCAACAGTAAAGCAGAGGTGGAAGGAACAGTCGGGGTCAAGGTCTGGTTCTCCCCCTGCACAGATGAAGACGCAGAACCTGGACAGTGAAAGAGACCAGCCCAGGGTCGTACAATAGGGTGGGGGCTTGTGCTTGTGCCAGGTTCGGGGCACTTTTCTGATAATGGCCGGGGTATGGGTTCAGCACAAGGCTTATTGAGTTATTTTCATGCCTGGTAAGGGGCGCTTTTGGGCTGCTTTACACCTCCTGGGGTGGGGTGGGGTAAGGAACTGGAGCCTGTGTTTAAGAGAGGAGTTGAGGGGTAAGGGGAAGGAACACAGTAAGCCATAGTTGAGTAATGAGGCCATAGTTACTGAATGAAAACCTGTGTCAGACAGCCTCCCCCGGGGTGCTGGGAGTTTACAGTGAGCGTTGGCGGTCTGTCTGTGTGTGTCTCTCTTTCTCTGGGAAGAGGGGGTGTGGAGGTATTTGCCTGTTTGGGATAAGAGCTCTCTTTTTTCCCTAATTGTCATTGTGCATTGCTTTTCCCAAACTCTTAGATGACGGGTGTAAGCTCTTTAAACATTTTTCTGGTGTTTGCTTCTCATTCACTCCTCCTCTCATATCAGTGATTTTAGCCGAGCTCTCTGTGCGTAGAATCCTTGAATACACAGCATGAATTTGGGGCCCTTTTTTCCAGGAATTAATGGGAGACAGGTGTCATTTTATGAGGTCTTCTCAGTAAAAGATTTCTGTTTCCCCATAGCGCTCTAACCTCCCGTCATGTCCTTGATGTCTCTGGCCTTCATGTTCTTCTGGGGGAAAAATGGGAGCTGAATCCCTCAGCCAGGGGGTTGCTACACTTAAAAAGTTTCAGATAAGATGTTTATAGGGATGTTTATAGGAAATGATTGTTGTTTAGAGTTAATTGTTTGGCACCTTGGCCTGTCTGGAGAGAAGTGCCTTAGAAATAAAAATAAAGTATAGCTGGGATTTAAGTTCTGGGAACTCCACTGGTAACAATTACAAATAACGCTTCTCATTTCATGCAATGCTTCATGGTTTTCAAAGCGTCATTTCAATCTATACAACTACCTTGTGAGATCAGAGGTGGTTTTCACCCATTTTGGAAAACTGGAAACTGAGGCCCAAGAACTCATGTGACTTGTAGAGGAGTCAGTAAGCTGCAGGGCTTGGCGGAGATCCAGGTGTTCTGTGCTCTTCTCCACTACCACTGGATCCTCTTGGTTTGGGGGATGGTCTTGGGGCTGAGAAGAGCAAACGCCTGCTTCTCTCAGACCTTGGGACTTGCCATGGATGATCTCTCTGGGGCAAAGCCGGTTTGGAAGTCCAGCTTCTGTCTTGGGAAAGTCATTAATCTCTGCAAACCTGTTTCCTCATCTACAAATGGAGATGCTAAAACTGACTTTGCAGGGTTAAGTAACATAATGCAGGCAAAGTGCCTGGCACACAGTAGGTGCTCGACAAGTACAGCTCAGTCCCTCTGCTTGCTTGACCTTGTTCTGTCCTTTAAGGGTTGGTGCTGTCTGGGTTAGTGACCTCCCTGTTGTGACAGAGAGGTTGGAGAATGGTCTGGTTGTGGCCCCACTTCAGTCTGCTTCAGTTCACACTGCTGATTGACAGGCAGCCGAGGGTCCCATTAACCAAACTCACCTAAATTCAGATCCAACAGAAAAACATGGCTTCTGTATTTATAACTTTCTTTTCTTATATCTGTCAGTGTCTTACATCTGCGTTTAGTCCCAAATATTCAGGAAGCAGAAGCACTCCTTTTCTACCTGGGGAATGGAGGGACAGAGAAAGCGATTTCCTGGCCAAGCTCACCTGACATCCATGATGAAGTTCAGAGGAGAATCAAGCCACCTTCCAACTGGGCTTCTCCAGACTGATTTTGTCTAGTCCTAACTTCTTTTGTTTGTTTCAGATGGGAGGCAGTTGTGTTAAAATTCTAGCTCATTGTTTCCAACTTCAGCCCACACCCCTCCAGCAAAATAATCAGCATTCATGTAGCCCAAGCCAAGGAAAGGGAGGTCTTTGTTCAGATCATCCCACTGTACTTGGGGAATCCAGATAGCACAGAAACCTGGCAAACAGCCTTTTAAGTTAATGGGTTTTATTTGATGACACCAAGAGTCTGTGTGTGCAAGTTTTTTGGTCTCCTCTCCCTGGGATCTGAGGTAACTCAATGTGCCTGAGGACATGCTGGTGGGAACTAAATGCCTTTCCCAGTTGCTCAGCTCAGGGGCACAAGCTCTTCTCTGGGGAGGGAAGACAGTTCTTGGGTGAGACTTGTCAGTAGGGTACACTCTGAGGAGCGTACTGTCTGAGGAGTGTTTTTGGTTGCCAAATCAGTGTCTGCCCCACTGGGCTCTTAAGTGGGAAACACCTGTAAGATGTAACTAGCTGAAAGAAAATGTACCAGAATCCAAGTGAGTGATGTTCCTTTCAGTGTTGTCTCTGCAGGAGACTATACACATGCACCATTGATGTTTCCATTGCTCAAGCCAGTTTTTTAGCCAAGCGAGAAAATTGTTTTTGAAACTTTTTCTATAACCCCATTTTTGGATACCAGATGGTGTTCCCAAGCATGACCATCACTTTTTTTTTTTTTTTTTGAAAAGCTAGTTATAATTCCAGATAAGTTGTAGTTATTTCTGAAAGTCATGCTCATCCTTAGAAGACCCGAGAGATCATGACCCATGTTGAGGAGCTTCATAGGAATGTCCTCTGAAGGCAGATCTTGTTACTTGGACAAGTGGGTACCTCTGTGTGCCTTGTTGTTTCAAAGAACCAGTTCAGGGACTGCCAGATAACAGTTGAGTCTGTTACTTGAGTTGGGAACCGTCTCTTCCCATGAGGACCCCTGGTGAAGACATGCCCCCTGTTTGTAGAGACAGCACAGTCCCTTCCTTGGGGCAGATTTAGTTTGAACTTTAGTCACATCTAATAAGCTTTCTCTGGGTATAGCTGAGTGGTGCTGTCCATGAGGAATAGAGTTGTCTTTGTGTGTTTTTTCCTATTCTTTCCCTCCTGCCCACCACTGTCCCTCATGGATGTTGGGGACACAACCAGTCCCTCTCTACCCAAAATCTGTTCCTGCTGGCTCCCTAGATGGGAGTTGTGCCTTCTTCCCTGACTTACCCAAAGCCTGAGGGGCAATCATCTTTCTTCCCACACTTCCCCAGCCAGCATCCCAGAAGCCAGGGTGGGGAGGGGGTCATGGGGTCAGGATGCAGGGGAGGGCAATTAAAGTTAGAGCTCAAAATTGTAAGGTGCAGAAATGGCAAAAAGTGGCCATTTGCCCTGGATTTGCAAGGCCACTCACAAATCCAGATATTCTTTTCTTTGTCCTACAGAAGAGGAATAGCATATCTAGTTGATGGACTGTGATGTGGTCATTTAAGATGATGTGAATTAGTTTAAAATAATGGAGAAGATATTTATATTACAATAAGTTTTTTTAAATGAAGATGCAAAATCATAAACACAGTATGATCACAATTATATATAAACAAAGAAGCACCTTTGTTTTCCCTCCCCCGCCCCCCCCAAAAACAGACATATAAAAAAGAATGGAAGTAATTATACCAAGTGTTACGAATGTTTTTCCTTTCAATAGCAGGACTGTGGGTGATGTTTTTCTCTCCTTTCAGCTTTTCCTTATATTTCTCAAGTATTCTATAATAAGCCTCTATTAGTGTTTTAAGTGGGAGCAAATTATACTTGATGAAATCCCAAACAACTGTTTTTTATTGTTGGACCTTGTGTCCTGAATTTTCGCTTAGAGATACTGCTGCCATAACTGAGGCAACCTGAGAACTCTTTTTCCTTGTCCCAACCTCTGAAATCTGAAGAGTCAGGCAAGACCAGGTTCCGGGAGGATGTTTTGGATGTAGTTCTGCCTAGAGGCAGGGGGTGGACAAGGCAGGCTCTTGGAGCCCCTTCCCACCCCTCATCGGTTATTATCTCTTGCTGCACACAGCCTCTGCCAGCAGTGAGCGTGGTAACATTCTCCCTCCGAGTGGGGAGCGGTAACAAAAGTCTGGCTGGGATGGAGGCCGGGGGCGGGGAATCTGGAGTGAGTGCCTAAGCTGATAAGGAGCCAGTGATCTTTCTGCCTGGTAGGACTTGCACCTCCAGCTGCCAAGCATCCTGCAGGGCCCAGCCCCACGGTGCCCGCAATGGTGGTCCTGCTGCTGGCACTGCTTGGAGAGCACACAGAGGTTGCGGCTACTTCTTCAGAGAACTTCCATCATAATGTGGGATGTCAGGACTCTGTCTCGGAGCACAAGACAGATCCCTTATCTTTTGAGCAGCAGTGGTCTTTGAAGGAAGCAGCATAACCTCCAGGGTGGAAACTAAAATTTTTCCCCCTTTGCATCTCTCTAAAAGTGAGCCGGGTAAAGGACATCCAGAGTGCTTCATCCTCAGCTGCATCCTGCCTGGACTCCCCCAGCTCCAGCTCTGCAGGGTCCTGGCCCAGGCCTCCAGGGCAGATTTTCTCCACTCTTCAGGCAGAGAGCCTCAGTTTACTACAGTCTGCCTGGTCTCCAACTGCCTGAATCCTATTGCCCATTGGTGGAACTCTGAGACTTCTGTTTTGAGAAATTCTTGCTGATACCGGAGTCGGCAGGGTCTTGGAATCAGGCATCGAGCTGTTCAAGGATAGATATTGAATTTGTGTGGGGGCATTTGTTGCTGCTGCTTTGAAAAACTCTGGCAAATGCTGAGGCTCTGTGGAGGCAGGTGAGACGGACTCTCTCTGGTATCTCTTGGGTGTCATACTGAGATGTTTCCAGAGTGCTGGCCCTCCCAGGGCAGCTTCTTGGTGGGAAGCTCCATGTTGCTGGATGCTGATGGGGGAAGCCCTGGGGATGCTCACTGGGGCCTGAGGCTTGTTTAATTTCTTCCTGCTCTCCAGGCATGGCACAAGGGGTTAATATCTCCGGCGGCTCTATTTTGGGGCCAATGGCATGCTTCCAGAATAAGTTTCTTTGTTGAGTAGTCTATTTTGGGAGGCAAGCCCCACTGGCCTTTATGTAAGCGATTCTCTGTGTGTATCTGGGGGTGTGGTTGTGTGCGCAAGTGATTTCTTGTTACTAATTATAAGCAGCTTCTTTTGGGAGCGAGGGAAATGGAGGTGTGTGTGTGTAAGGGTATGGATTGCTCTTGCTTGCTGAGAAGAGTGGTGTGACTGTACATGCCCACTAGATGGGACAGTCATCTCAGACACCCGATTAAAAGTATGGGGGGCCTTAGGCAGGGCTGACAGTCTGGGCCCCTTTGTGGGGTGTCAGGCTATAGAGATGTGCCATCTGTCATCCTTATTTCCCTGAAGCACATGGTTAGGCTGGCATCGTGGCCCTCTGGCTGCAGTCTGGAATCAGGTGGTCTCCAAAAGATCAGGCTTGGGTTGTTTAAGGCCCAGCAACCAGTTGCAATCTGGAACAAATCTGACTCCGCTTCCCACTCTGCAGCTTGGCACTTACTCACTGGATTCCCCTATGTCTCCACACAGGCCAAATCCACATATGTTGAAGCAAGAGAGAAACCAAAGACCGTCCAGCATGGTCAGTGAAACGTCCACAGCTGGGACCACTTCCACCCTGGAGGCGAAGCCTGGACCCAAGGTGAGCTCCCGGCCACTTGTTCCTTCCTTCCTTCCCCTCTTTTGTATTCTGCTAAGCCCCTTTGTAACAGGAAGCCCATTTGATCTTTTCTAGTTTCGTGAGGGAGACCCATTAAGAAGTGTTCTCCCCAAATGACAGATCAGAATATTGAGGCCAAGAGGAGTTATAACCCTTGTTCAAGAGAACAGATGATTGCTGACAGAGCCGGGGCTGATGCCTCAGACCTTGAGCATGTTCTTCACTTTGCTGGCATGGTTGGGAGGGCCACACCTCTTGTTCACTTGTGGATGTGTGTTAGAGAGCCTGGAGAGATTGGGTGACAGATGGGCCTTTGAGAAGGCCCAGGAGTTTTTGTGTTCAAGGTGTGGGAACACTGAGGAGCAGGGAAAAGAACCAGCATTGTGGAGAAAGGGAGAGTGCTGAGAGATGAACTCAGACAGGAGGGGAAAATATCTGGAAATGAGCAAAATCTGTGACCAAAAAGTAGCTTTGCTGCAGAAAGCCATGGGACACATTAGAGCTAACAGCTGCTGAAAGTTGAAAAATCCCCTTAAATTTTTTTCTCTGGGAGCCAGCTGGGAGGCTTGCCAGGTCTTGGGCTCACCTTTTAATTAGAATGCTGCAGCCATGTGCATGCACGTTCCCTGTCTCATTGCTGTTCTTTTGATCAAGGGGTGCTGCAGCTTGGAGTAAGGCGGAGAGAGCCGACAGCCCTCCAAACACGCAAGTGCTTTTTTGTGCCTCCCTAAATCCTCTACTACTAGGGTTCATGTCTGCTTTCTCGTAGATCATAAAGTCCAGCAGTAAAGTCCACAGCTTCGGCAAGAGGGAGCAGGCGATCAGGAGGAACCCCAACGTTCCAGTGGTGGTGAGGGGCTGGCTGCACAAGCAGGTGAGGACACTGAGGAGTGAGAGTAGGGATGGGGGATGGCTCTTGCCCCAGGAAGCTGGGAACAGGCACATAAGCTTTCTGTTCCTGAGTGTGTTTGGGACAGGTTGATTCCGCCCACCGTGCTGAGTGATTGGCTGTTTGTTCTTATGAATGGACTGTGCAGCGATTAGTGGTTATAGCTCCTCTCCCAAAGCCAACTTGACCACTTTGGCCCCTGGAGGTATTGGCTGCCCTGGGACCCAGGCCATAGTGTGGGTGGCTCAGCATGGATCCAACCTTACTGCCAATCTGCTGCCAGCACCTGCCTTCCTGAAGTCAGAGAGTCTGTCATCCTTTGGCTGAAAAAGTCTGTCTTTTCCTCTCCCCCTTGTCTAGCACACATATCTAGCTACCTAGCATCTCATATTCCACATCAGCCAGACTCAGCTCATTGTCTCTCTCTTCCCCCAACACTGCTTTTTCTGGATCTGAGTGATGGTACCACTGTTCTACCAGGCACTCGGGGTGGAAACTTCAGCATCATCACCAGATCCTTCTCCCCCGACACGTGTTCAGTCAGGAAGCCCTGTCGGCTCTGTCTCTGCTGAGGCCGTCCTTCATCGCTATCCCCACGGCCAGTTGATCTGCCTCTGGTCCTCTGGCTATGGTGGGGCTGTGAGTTTCTGGGGCCAGAGACCATGTCTCTTTCGCCCTCCTTCTCTCCTTGCCGTTCATTCATTCATTCCCCCAGTGCCTGCCCTGTAAGTGCTCTCAGAGCAGGTGGCAAGAGGTGAGTAACGTGGCTCCAGCCCTTGAGAAACTCTTACCTACCAGGGGAAGCAGATAGCACGTCTCTCGTGCGTTAAGTCATCACCCAGCCCGGTCTCTCACATAGCATCATGTCCAAAAAAACCACAAAGCAATGATGCCAGTTTTAGTCAAGGCTTTGTGGAAAGACGGGGCGGGCAGGGGCGGGGGGGGGGGTGGCATTACGTTGCACACCACACAGAAGAAATCCTGAACGTCCCCTTGGAATCTTTCCCCCCAGTTCTCCCGTGGCAGCTCCAACAGCTCTCCCAGACTCTTCTGGCACCACCCTCTCTTGCTCCCATGCTCCCCCGCCAGCTCTTTTTCCCTCTCTTTTCCTGCATCTGCCCATCTTTTTCTTACTGGAGTCATTGAACTCTCTGATTTCTTCCATTTGCATCCCTGTCCCCACTAAACCAAGGATGCTCCTTTGAAATGTGGAGGGAGAGGGAGGGTTTGTAAATAATTCTTTTCCCCAACTCCTACCCCGAGCCCAGGCCTGTTGGCTGTGCCGGTAGCTGTAACAGAGATCTGTGCAGAGTGCTGTGGACACTTCCCCGAGGAAGTGACGTTTGAACCAGGCATGGAAGAATAGATGAGAGTTCCCCAAACAAAGCAAACATCATGTGCCAAGACCTTAGAAATCATGCGGTAGATATGCAGGAGATATAATAAAACTGATATAAGTTGAAATCTTCAGGTTAAATTTGTTTTTAGCATTTTAGTAAGTAGGAGATGGACACCCCTCATTGTGTTTAGGTTCAAAATTGTCAGATTTTTTTTTTTTTTTTTTCACTTCAAGCCTGTCAAAGACTGCTGCAGAAGGAAGACATATTTTAACAGGCTTTTCTAAAGCTGAAAGAAGCTGTGGAATTTTCCTAGGTCTGGGAGAAAATTGACCCTAAAACTTTGCTATTTTCCTACCTTGGCCATGTGTTTTTGAATATTCGCAATTATTTAAAATGTTCTTAATAAGTGTAAACCTTTACATTTTAATTGAGTAAAGACAGAATTTTGTTTTGAGACAATTTGACAGCAAAGAGAATCCAAATCTTTTTATATTGCATGGAAGGGAGACACAACAGCAAAATCAGTACCGTATGGTATAGAACTGAGCTTAGTCAATTAGAACTTTGCCTCAGTTAATTCATTAGCTAACTTAAACTCTTTTCAATCCTATGTAAATTCAGTTTTCCAATTAGCATAAATGAAGATATTTTACAGCTTAGTGCCTAAATAAGAAAAAAAAACCAACAAAAACTTCCTTTTTGTTAAGAACTGATTCCTTTCTTAATGGGAGACTTGTATTTTTGCATTCACATTTTGCTTTTTAAAAGAAGATGGCTTGTATTAATTTGTTTCCAGGAGACAAAAATAAAATAAAACTCCCTGGGAATAAACTATCATTGAATCTGAATTTTAATGTCCTATTCAAAGAACAACTATTCAATAAAACATTGATTTGTTAAAAGAAAGAGTGAATATTGGCAAGTCTTGGTTCCAGAATCAGGGTGTACATGACTGGGGAGGGGAAACAATATGCTCAGATATTACCCTGACTTGTTTCCTTTGCTTTGCAGGACAGTTCTGGAATGAGGCTGTGGAAAAGGAGGTGGTTTGTGCTTGCTGATTATTGCTTGTTCTATTATAAAGGTGAGCTGAGGCTCTGGCCACCAAGGGCTCTTTGTGGTGGCCCAAGTTGGGAGAGGATACGAATGGCAGTCTTCTCCAATTCAGTTGATTAGACCAGTGGCCTGAGCTATTAGTAAGCTGTTGCCCTGGCAAAATGTTCACTTTTACATATGTGGATGGTTGGCGACTCTAATTTTACCAGTCCTGACACAGGAAGTTTAATCTATTGAGTTAAAATAAACAGAATCCAGCAGTCTGCCTACTGCTTAGGGTCTTAAGGTCTAGAGTCCTCTCAGCTTCTGCCCCACCGGGGACATGGGCACACCTTCGAGGCAGTCTGGGCTGGTGAGAAGTATGGATAAATCATTGTATTTTGTAACCTGTCATCTGTATTTATCCTCTGTGATATTGGATGGGCAACTGGTGAATTGAATTGGCCATCTGAGCTTTTGTGGAGCTCCAGTATGTAAAATTAGGGGTGGTGCAGTGTCGAGAAGGGAGTCTCAGAATGTGGAAGAACAGACAGGCAGCTTTGAAGACAAGACCAGACTGTGATTGGTGCTTTAAAAGACATCAGAGTTGTTAGGCAGTTCAGAGGGGGTGAGAAGTGAATTCCATGTTGCAGAATCTCAGGAGGCTTCTTAGAAGAGATAGGATTTGACGAAAGATTTTTTTTTTCCAAAGTAAAACACAGAGGTTTCACAGGATACTGACTATCCTTTACTTTACATAGAATTCAAGTAAACTTTGATATTCGGTTTTCCAAATTTTGCTAAATTAGAGATAGCTTGCTGCAATGGCAGAGAAATTGATTATATGAAGTGATTTGTCCAAGCAAAAGAAGACACTGAAATTCTACATAACTTCGACACAAGAATTCCTATATGATTTGAGATTGTTTAGCATAGCATTAATCAGTATTGTCACATTACTCTCAAGGTATTACTTTATTACTGTTAGAGTGCTATAAAATTATGTATGTATATGACAATGGGCCATAAAAATAACAATATAGCAAGGCATCTCCATTAAAAAAAAGAAGAGATAGGATTTGAATTGGGCTTTTAAGATTGTGTAGAGCTTTGGGGAGATGGACATTATTACAAGGAGAGGAAATAACTTAAGTAAAGTTCTAGAAACAGAAGAAGGTGACCAGGTGAGTCTTTCATGGAGGATGTATTAGGGGATAAAGCTTAGGAGGTGGGTAAGAGCCAAAATGAAAGGACTATAACAGATAGGCAGGGGAATTTGGGCTTTGTTTTGTATCTAGTGGGGAATTGGCAAGTGCCTTTGAGTAGGAGAGCAGCAGGACCAACTCTGTCACTAGGAAGTAAGTTACCTCTGGAAATGGAGATGGTTTGGAGGAAGGAGAATAGAAGTATAAGGTAGGATTTTTCATGCGTGCTGTACCTTTGCCTGTGAGATTTGCTCCATCCAGACTGCCCTTCTTCATCCTAAAGGGCATTACCCTCTCAAGCGTTCTTGACTTCCCCAGACTGTGTCACTCTTGCCTCTGTGTCCCTACAGCACTGGCTCAGTTTCAGGAGTTAGCAGGTTGAGTTGAGCGTGTTTACATGCCTGTCTTCCCCATCAAGGAGGGGGGCCCTGTCAGAATCACCTTTGTGGTTCCAGCATTAGCACAGAGGCACCCAGGGAGCACCTGTGTCATCAGTTAAGAGGAGATTGCTATAGTTCTTGGGTGATGGAAGGGGCCCTAAAGCAGGGCAGTGGGATGGACCAGCCCAGGGAGGGTGCCCAGAAGGTGGTTCTGATGTGTTTTTTCCATTCAAAGACAGCCGAGAAGAAGCGGTTCTCGGGAGCATCCCTCTGCCCAGCTATGTGATCTCACCAGTGGCCCCTGAGGATCGCATAAGCCGCAAGTACTCCTTTAAGGTATCGCCCCTTCCCCTCTATTGCAGCAGTTCCACCTTAAGAAACTTGGTGTTCTCAAAAAAAACCACCTTCATAAAAGCAGCTGCTTTTTTCTGGAGAGGAGGAAGAAGTTAAGATGCTAGATAGTTTCAGACATAGGCTAACAAAGTTATAAATTTTCAGTTAGGATAATATCACGTCACCAGGACTTTCATTTGAATCTGAGCTTTGGAGATGCCCAGCAGTGTTCAAGTATTTAGACCCTTCTTTTTGTAATTACTAAAGACTTTTTTTAAAAAAGAGATAGGCTCTCTCTGTGTTGCCCAGGCTGGAGTGCAGAGGGGTGATCATAGCTCACTGCAGCCTTAAACTCCTGGCCTCAAGCGATCCTCCTGTCTTGGCCTCCCAAAGTGCTGGGATTACAGGTGTGAGCCACCTCACCTGGCCTCACTCCCAGTCTTGTGATTACATACTGAACACAGCCCTTCTTGTGCTTTCTTATCACCATAATCAGCCAGTCTAACTAATATCCAGCCATTTCATGCAATTGATGACCCCACATAATGGATTTGTATCAATTATTTTATGAAAACTCACATTGAGCATTAGGGGCTAGCACGTTGAAGAGATTGTCAGGTTTGTCCCCTTTGTTTATCTTGTTGAAAAGCAGTTAGAATGAAATTTGGTTTATTTTCTAGATCATTAATGATTCCCAGGCAGATCCTTTTACCAGCAAAACCCCTTTCCTGCTTCCTCTGTTGCCATGTCATTTGGAGTAAGTGGGGCCAGGATAATTGCTGGCAGTCCTCTGATGCCCTCTAGCACCTGTGAGGCCAGGTGTGGAGGCTCTAGGAAGGTGGTGGCTTGGCTCAAACTTTGGAGGTCCTGAGGCCTCCTCCATTGGTGGCCTCCACAGATTCCTTCACTGCAGGTGTTTCTTGGGTCCCCCAGGGATGGTGAGCATGGGGTATGTTGAAGACCTACTTTATTGGCCATTGGAGTGGGAGTCCCAGAGAGCACTGAAACAAGCAGCCCTTGGTGCCAGTAGCCACAGAGCACAGCCCTCTCACGGCCACTCAGGACATGAGGCAATGCTGGGGTAGGGAGCTCCTGCCCTTTCTACGTTTGTTGCTTGGCAGTCCCCATGTTGGGGGTACAAGATGAGTACTAGATAGTAGATACCAAAGCAGAGATTGATAGAAATCACGTTTTCCAGCTATAGATGGTAAAAGGGCCATGGGAAAGCACAAGATAAGACTCCCAGTGTTCTCTGGAAGGGTTAAAAGAAAGCATGGTATGTAGTGTCCGAGGTGTTAGTGGTTGGTTCTCAGTCTGTGAAAGGCTCTTGCAAAGTGATAGTCTGCATGAGCGTCTTGACCTGGAGTCCATGATGGTGCTGGAAGTCGGAAAGTCAGTCTCATCCTCCTTTTGCTTTTCCTTCCTAAGGGAGCACAGTGATGAGCTGGTGCTTCAGCTTTGTTCATTGGCAGGTTTGAGCTGTACTTCTCTTTCCCTCGAGCGATGCGATCAAATGTCACTCCGCAAGTGCCATGGATTGGTGATTCTGGAATCCTGTCCCACTTCGTGTTGCATGGAATAGTATTGCCTTATATCTGTAAAACCTTTTATGATGTGGGAAGTACTTTTATACATATAACCTCATTTAATGTTCGTGGTGAGGGCAGTATTATTAGCTTCATTTTATAGGTTAGGGAAGTGAGAATCTGAGAGCTTAAGAAACTTGCCCAGAGTTGCAAAGCTGGAAGATGAAGGGGGCAGAACTTGGCCCTGAATTCTATCCTCTTTCAGTTGTATTACAGGGAGGGGGGGACAATTATTTTCTCTTCTTCCCTGCTGTTTCTTCCATGTCTTGGTCACCTTCTGCACACACATCACAAGAGGCAGGAGGTGGTTTGAACTGACTGATGTTTACTGTGTCATTTTAGGAACACTTCTGTTTCAAAGCTCAGAGCTTTTTTTCAGAGCCAGCTTATTGCTGGCTCTGAAAACATTTTATCCAATGGCTTTCAGAATGGTCTTTTGCAGCCTGAAAGTCTTCCTCAGAAAACCCTCCTTTCTAGGGTTGAGCATTGCTAGTGGGCAGACAATTGGGATAATGATGTTACATGTGATTTTGAGGGGACAGCATTTGGATTGTCCTCAAAGTAACTTATCATAACTGTATCTGTATTTCATCTTAACACTTCACTGGGAGGTGTGAAAATAGATTCTAGGAAAACATCTTTTATGTGTCTTTGATTTCTTTTGTTTTCAAAAAATTTTTCCTTAGAAAGACTTCACCACGAGTGTTCCCTAAATGTTTTGTCTGGGAGACAGAAGGCATCATGTATTGGGTGGGGGTGTCTTTAGGGTCCTTGGGGTCTGAAGGCAGAATAACGCTACTGCAGACAGATCTGGTGGTGTTCAGCTGGTTTTCCAGAAGGGGTGATAGTTTCCTGAGTCTGAAAGAGTTACCTTTTCCTTTGGATTGCATCATCGTTCTTTTAGGGGCCACAGCTGAACCCTGGGGGCAGTTGAGGATCCATGTTCTTAGAAATACTGAAAAATAAGCAGTATTTTGCGTCCTGGGCCTTATATCTGCCTCTGATGTTGGTTCTTCCCTGTATCCAGAATTGAGTTCTCCAGCTGTTGCTAGGGTGCCTCACCTGAGATTGTTTGGAGTATCTGCAGTAGTAGGTAGCAACAGCCTATAAGGTCACATAGTCCTCCTCTTGTCATCTTTTTGCCAACTGTGCCCACAGCATGGTAGCCCCTAGGCTTCACCAGGAAGTCTGGTTGCAAGATAGACCCTGAGGCTCAGCCAGGACTGCAGGATGAGCCAACCAGTGTTCTTGGTGGCCTCTAGGAGCTATTCTGCCCTGACCAGCAGGCCTTTCTTGCTCTGCTGGCTTACCTGGGGGCCTTCCAACAGACCTCCTGTTGGATGCACAGCCTTCCTTGGCCTATTGGTTATCTCTGAGCAAGCTTGGCTCCTTAGATCCAGGATCAGGAGCAGAAAACATCCCCATGCAGCCGAGGGTCTAAGGGTCTTGAATGAGGAAAATGCCTTTACTGCCCCCCTTTGAGCTGTTCTCCCTCAAAACCAAGGGTTCCTACCCTGAGATCTACAGACCCCCAAGTGTTGTGGATAAATCACATGTTTACTTTTTAACCTTTAACTGAAATATAACATTTCTTTCAACTAAGAAAGCAGTCACAACGTGTATCAGTGGTACTTGTGACTTGGTCACCAGCAGAAACCATAAATGTCTTCCTATCATATTGCAGTCATTGCACATATCTTGAAATATCATTTGGGCTCATCACCACTTTAAAATTACAATGGTTATTATATCTTCCACTAGATCTGTTATGTAATAGATCATTAGAGAAGCCCCTGTAATACTGTGCCACACGTTTTAAAAATATTTTGATGGCCGGGCACGGTGGCTCACGCCTGTAATCCTAGCACTCTGGGAGGCCGAGGCGGGCGGATCGTTCTGAGCTCAGGAGTTCGAGACCAGCCTGAGCAACAGCGAGACCCCTGTCTCTACCAAAAATAGAAAGAAATTAATTGGACAGGTAAAAATATACATAGAAAAAAATTAGCCGGGCATGGTGGCGCATGCCTGTAGTCCCAGCTACTCGGGAGGCTAAGACAGTAGGATTGCTTGAGCCCAGGAGTTTGAGGTTGCTGTGAGCTAGGCTGACGCCATGGCACTCTAGCCCAGGCAACAGAGTGAGACTCTGTCTCAAAAAAAAAAAAAAAAAAAAATTTGATAAACATATTTCAATATAATCTATTTCCTTTATTTGGTGTGCTTAATATTCTGAGAAGGGTTCACAGGATTCATCAAACTGTCAAAAATGTCCATGCCACAAACGTTAGGACTGCTGCTTCAGATTCTGGCTGAAGACATGTTAAGAGACATGATTTTTCATGTATTTAGTTCTAGTCAACAGACTTCTATTGCACAGATAGTCTACTGGGCAGTACATAGTTACTGGGGATACAACAATGAAAAGGACACAATCTTTGCCTTTGTAAGGCTTACGTTCTCAAGTCTGCATCTGCCTGCGGGTTATTAGAGAAGACCTTTTTCCTCTCCCCTTTCAATTTTATTCTTTGTGTATCTCTCAGATCCATCTCTTCTTCTCCACTGCTGCCTCCACCATCCCTCCTCTAGGTGACTTAACTGCTAGAACAGTGCAAAGTACACAGTAAGCGCTCTAAGTGTTGGCTGTCACTGCTTCAGCCTTCGAACTCCTGCAGCCTCCAATTCATCCGCCACACTATTCCTAAGCTGCGCATTTGTTCCGGTTATACTCCCACCATAAACCCTTGAGAGGCTTCCCATTGCCTTCAGGTAAAACCCAGTCTTGACTTACAAGGCCATAGCATATTTCTCCAGGCACATTTTTAGCCACTCCTGTCTTAAACCTTCCCTCTAGCTATACACAGGTACCTGAAGGCCCAGGATGTTTCTTGCCCATAGGCCTCTGTTTGAGCTTCGGCCACAACCTGGAATGCCCTTTCCCTGACTCTTACTTGTCCTTCAATTCTCTGCTCAGGGTCACCTCCTCTGGGAAGCATTCCCTGCACCCTCGGGACAGGTTGGGTACCCTTCTTCTGTACTTCCACAGCTCTTTGTCACTGAGCTGTAAGTAGTTGATTTACCCATCAGCTGGTTCTGCCTGGATGAAAGGGCTAGTCCCGTTCCACATGGAACAGTCATTTGCAGCAGGAATCGTGATCAGTGATGGTGCTCACACTCCCCAAATTATGGTGGGTTCAGGCTTGCTTATGTTTCATGTTTAGTCCCACATAAATTGGTGATGGGGAGGGGAGGAAGAAGAGTCTTTAAGTTTCTGGAAAGCTCATTCAGTCAACTTCTTAGGTTGCTCAAGTGACCGCTCCTGTAATAGCATCTACTAACATCTTTTGAGCTTTACACATGCCAGGCTGTGCTCTATGCACTTTATATGCATTATCTCGTTTCATCCTCACATGGCCTTACAGGGTCAATACTACTGTTACCCACGGTCCCATTTTAAAGATGAGGAAACTGAGACACGGGAGGCTGAGCAATTTACCCAGGGTTACCCAGTGGGCAGAGCCCAGCTTGGACCTCAGGCTGACTCCAAGAGCCCAAGTTCTTACCCTGTTCACTGTGCTGCCTGTAGTCAGACCAATGGTTAGACATGAAAAGTTCCTTTTCTTAGAAAATGAACACATCATAAACCTAAGAATCTCATCCTTGACACTTGCCATTCCCTCCCCTCCCATATGCAGTCCATTACCAAGGCCTACTGATAACAGCTGCGAGTTTTCTCCAGACTCCATCCGTGCCTCCCCTTCTCTGCCTCCACCACCATCTCTCACGTGTGCTCCTGTGGCGGCCCCTGACCCATCTCCCCTCATGTGCTCCTGCCGGCTCTAACCTCTTCTCCATACTGCAGCCAGAGTGGTCTTTCCAAGCAAAATCTGATCACATCACCCCCCAGCTTAAACCCTTTGATAGCTTCTCACTGCTCTTTCAGTGAAGACCAAACCTTGACATGACACTCAGCCTGCCAACTTCAGTAGCCTCCCTTCGTGCAGCTCCCCCCATTTCTCTGTACCAGTCACTCTGGCCTCATCCTTGAGGATGACATGCTCTGTGCTCTTGTCCTTCTTGGGGTCCTACACTTTTCCGCCCCACTACTCCTACTTAAACAGCTGCTTCTCTTGTAAAAGGTGGGTCAAGAGTCAGCTCCTCAGGTGAGTCTTCTCCAGGTGGGGCCGGGTTCCCCTGTTCCCCTCTTTCTTGGAATCCTGACCTTGCTGGTAACACTTATTACAGTTGTAGTTACTTGTTCATGGTCTTTCTCTTCTACTGGGCTATAAATCGTCGTGGTCTTGTTTAAGATCATCCCTCCAACTTCTGGTACAGTGCTTTTCACATAGTAACCACTCAGTAAATAATAAATTATTGTTGAGTAAGTTTGAGAATGAATCAGTCAGTTGATGGACTGTGGCCTTCTGGGTGCTCCTGTATTTTCCACCGAGGTTTCTCTTCTAAAAGCTGACCTTGGGGGCTCGAGATGTGAGGAGCCTGGCTCCATTCACAAGGGCTGTACCTAGACCTGAGGTGCAAGAGCCAGGAGCATTCATCGCCTGGTGGCATTATGTCTTTGAGGGAAACTCTTCCTTGCTCACACCTCATTTCCTTTAGGCATAGCCTGGTTTCTGTTCAGTGATGCAGAGTTGCCTAGCAGGATTGTGTTAACTGGAAAGCAAAGGGCAGAGGAAAAGGGACCATCTCCAAGATAAGGGCAGAGCAGAAGTGAAAAGACTTCACATTTTCTGGGCTCTGGCTTCTTCCTCAGGCTCAGGGCAGTTTGGACTTGGCTCACTTGGCCAGATGAAAAGGAAACTCCCTGTACTTCTTGCCTTCACAGTTAATACATCTAACATATCCTAACATAGGCAGAAGGCAGTTGGGAACCTGTTACTCAGGACACAGCACCTGCTGGCAGTTTGATTTGATGTGTAACTCCATTGCAATGGTGAATGTAACAAGGCTCATTTGTAGACAGACATGCAAACCCATGCCTGCATGTTCAAGGTATGTACCATGTTGATTTCTTAGACAAGGCTGGCTCCATGAATTTTTGTACATCAGGAATCTACTCTTTATTGTACCCTGGTACAATATGCTCCCTATGCTTGTGTGTGGTGGGGTGGATGCCTGTCCCAGAACCCTCTGTCACTGGGCACAAAACACTGGGAGGATTGTCAGAGATCTTGTCACTGTCCAGGAAATTCTTTTCCAAGAATTTCTACTGATTTACAGTAAGACATGCACAAGTTCCTTCTCATTCTGTTCTGATTGCCACATGTTTACCTTGCTTAAAATAGAAGGAATCCTTCCTCGGACAGTGGAGGACACCTTATACATGTAAAGGAAAGATAGTAGGTTTGCTTCAGTGACTATAGGACCCTTGGCTGTAGGCCAAGTTTGCGTAGACTCCCTTGGCACTGGGTTGGATGGACTCAGACATGTCAGTGTCAGCCGCAGGCCTGTATTTAGTATGCATTTTGGACCTGGATATTAAGAATGTGGGGAGGAGAAGTGAATGGTAAAGGTTCCTCTGAGAGGTGTTCATCCATGACCATTAGTGATTCTAGAAGCATGTCATTTTCCAGCTTTTGATTCTTATTTTGTTTTCTCTGACTGGTCTTTATGTAGAATCTGCCTTTCACTCTGCATCCAAATTATGAGACGAGTAATCTGTATAATCACCCTCATTTTTGGATAAAACCTGGGAACATTATACAGAGAAGCATGGACCTGGAGTCAGACGTGGATGCTAATTCTTCATTCATTTAACAAATATTTATTGAGCACCTCCTATGTACCAGGCATTAATCCTGGAGATAATAGTAATGCATGAAATAGATAAAGTTCCAGCTTTCATGGAGCTTAAAGAGGGAGGATACAGATGATAAACAGGTGATAAACAAATGTATAAAATAAATAGCATCAGGTAATGGTAAGTACTACGAAGAATCTGTTACCAGGTTTGGAAATCTGGGAGTTACTTAGCATCTAAGAGCTCTGTTTGCCACATCTATAAAACAGAAATCCTGTCTCTACCTCTCAAGTCCATTGGGATTGCATTTGATCTTAGCCAAAAGGCCAAGAAATGATGGCTATTGGGGTTAAAATGAGATTAAAGTTGTGGAAGTACCCAGGAGACACATAGTAGGTACTCAGTATTCTTCCTCTTGCCACACCATCTTCCCATGTAGATTTCGTGAGATTTTTCTTTGCAAATTTAAAGGACAGGCCCCTGCTTTATCAGAGCACAAGGAGGAAAACTGGTGTTGCCTTTAGTTTGCAAAGCATTCCAGTTGCTTTTCAGTGGTCATTCCTGGTACCTTTTTCCAGGTTCTTTGCAAGGATACATATGAAAGCATCTTGAGGCAGAAGCACATAGTAGGTGTGCAAGACTATTCAGTCAACTGTTAGCTCTGTAGTGACTTTTTTGGAGAGACAGAACAGCTGCTTCCTTGACGAGCACACACCACTTTTCATGCCCGAGCAGTAAAGCACAGTGAACATCCACACCAAGCCACCTGCTATTGCAGCTGATTTTGATTCAATTCTTGTTTGATTGTAGCCAAAGCAGGAATCACAGTCTTCAGAAGAACCAAAACAGGAATTCCCAAGAGTCTACTTCTATGAAATATGAGGGTTTAAAAAAAAAACCCTGTTTCTCACGTAAGCCTTGACTCTGTGCTCCCCCGACCCGGTGCCCCAAGCAGGAGTAAGATAAGTAGGAAACAGGTGCAGCTGTGGGGCTTTTATTGTGGGGAACAGACACAGCTGTTACTGAGCCTGACTGTACAAAGAAAGAGAAATCTAGCCCGTGATATTTTCCAGGTGTGGAAACAAGCTGGGTGGTGCTTGGGCTTTTAGTCGGGAAGGGTGCAAATGTGGCCAGAGTGCCTCCTTGGTTCTGCTCCTACAAGGGAAATGTGTGCTAACCTCTCTCTGACCTGTGTTTCCATCTCCATGCCTACAGGCTGTGCACACAGGGATGCGAGCTCTCATCTACAACAGCTCCACGGTGGGCTCTCAGGCTGAGCATTCGGGCATGAGGACCTACTACTTCAGTGCTGACACCCAGGAAGACATGAACGCTTGGGTCAGGGCCATGAACCAGGCTGCACAGGTGCTGTCTCGATCGTCACTGAAGAGGTTAGTCCTGATGGAGGGTCCCTGCCAGACCATTTTCTACACTAGGGTGGGGACCTGGATAAATCACCTTGGGTTCCTTGAAATGCCATTGTTCACTCACTTGTATTAATTGTTGCTCTCTCTTTGAAATCCTTTTTAACAACGAATATTTGCAGGAGGAGGATGCATAAACAGCTAACACATGTTTCCTATCAGAGCTGGAAGGTCCCCTAGAAGTTATCTAGTCCATTTTATTCGTTAAATAGAAACACTGCGAGACACAGTGGCTTGTGTCTGTAATCCCAGCTACTTAGGAGGCTGAGGTGGGAGGATTGCTTGAGGCCAGGAGTTTGAGACCAGCCTGGACAACATAGTGAGACCTTGTCTCTAAAAAAACTTTTTCAAAAAATTAGCCAGCTGTGATGGTGTGTGCCTGTAGTTCCAGCTACTTGGGAGGATCTCTTGAGCCGGGAATTCGAGGCTGCTGTGAGCTATAATGACACCACTGTACTTCAGCCTGGGCAACAGAGTAAGACCCTGTCTCTTAAAAAAAAAAAAACAAAACGGAAACTCTAAGGCCTGGAGGGTGAAATGACTACATGGGATCTACAGCCATGGAAACTGGTATTTGTGTTCTTCTCATTTCTTCTTATGTGTGGTGGAAGGGACAAGCTTGGAGCACCAGATTTTGAGGGGGAGGGCAGTTAAGAAAGGTCTTGCACACTGAAAATCTGCCACAGATGGCCTATCATGTTGCTGACGGCCGACCTGGGAGCTGTCTTCCAGCTGCTGCCTCCTTCGAGTGGTCCAACCAAGGCTATAATCAGAGATCTTGAAATTCCTGGAGTTTGTTGGCCGTAGGTGATTTCCTGAGAGAAAACAGAGGAGAAATATGTATAGAGTTGGGGGCCCAGAGAGAGGGATCAGAATAGCCCTGAAAAAGTCAGGGCATGGCTTTAACTGGTCCTCATCTGACATGGGCCTTGTTCTTCCCTATCCTGACACCTTATTCTGGATAGAGGCCTCTTTGACGATGTTCTTGCAGCGAGGCCTCAAAACAAAAGTGTATTCTCCCACAACCTAGGGGTAGGGCTTTTCAGTGACTTGAAATGGATTTCCCATGGTGTGTTTAGCTTGTTAACTCTTTCCAACTCATGTATATGCGATTTTTGGAATCTGGTACTTCCTACGTTCGTGCTCTCTTTCTTGAGACCATTGGTGTGGATAGCGACCCAGAGGACAGGATGGAGTCAGGCCCTCCGCTGCAGAGCCTCCATAACCCTTCATTCCAAGCACTTTTCATGCTGTTTCCCCTATTCCACTTCTCTCTACTTTTCAGTATTGTAGGCTTTAGGCAGATCATCTTTATATCTTCTGCATAACATCTGACACATAGTAAGCTCTCAAATGTCTTGAGTGGGTGAGTGAATGAGAAATTGAAAGAATGAATGAAAGAACCTGTTAAACAGGACAGGACCAATGACTGCCTTAGCAGTTTCTTCATGGACCCCGAATCAGCAACTCTTACCTACAGGTATTCAATTTAACTCTACCTCCTAGCATTATCATCCAGCCTGAATTTTTCTCTCATTTCTGTGATAATGATAGGGAAGGCTCTGCCAGGAGCCTGCAGTGTCATTGGCATTTCCTTCCTCATTCCAGGAGAAGGAAACTAGGTAGGTTTGACATGTAATGTGCATGCTAGTCCCTAACACTCACTGTTCCCTAGTATATATATGTATACAGTTGTCCCTTAGTCTCCACAGGGGATTGGTTCCAGAACCTGTCCCCCACCCCTGCAGATACCAAAATCCATGATGCACAAGTCCCTGATATAAAACGGTGTGGTATTTGCCTATAACCTGTGCATATGTTCCCATATACTTTAAATCATCTCTAGATTACTTAAATCTAATACAATGTAAATGCTATGTAAATAATTGTTACATTGTTTAGGGGAAAATGACAAGGAAAAAAGTCTGTACATATTTAATGTAGACAAAACCATCCTTTTTATCCCCAAATATTTTCAATTTGTGGTTGGTCGAATCCATGGATACGGAACCCATTCCACTGTGATTTGTCCTGAATTTTGTGTACCACCTTGCATTTCTTGTACATGTCCTTTTACAGTTTGAGCTCTACGAGTTCCCTGTTGTTACAGCAGAGATGTCAAATGGTTTCTTCTTCTGTCCCAACTTTGCTCAATTCATTGTGGCTGACTAGGGTACTGGGTGAAAGAGAATTTGACAATGAGATTGGACTTCATAGGAAAAAATGTTGTGATTGATAAGTGATGTCTGCCTAGAACCATGAGGATTAATTAGCTAGCAGAGATTTGGTTATTTTTTAGTTAATCAGATTTTGGTTTTGGAAGGGCTCCTTCCCTTTACCTGGTCTTAGGCCATTGCACTGTCTCTAGCTTTTCTCTGAATTTTTTGACATTTATTCTTATTATGATCTTAATAAACTCTTAAAAGCCCATGATCAGGTTTGGCCAAGATTTCTTCCCTTTTTTAAAAAAGAAACCAACCTTTTCTACTGTCTAAGTCACAATAAAGACATAATAGCATTTCCTCTTAACTTTCTGAAAGCTGAAATTGTCAGCCAGGCAAATACACACTTATTAAATGTTCTGTTTTTCCAGAATAAGATGTTCAGACATTTGGTTAGTTAAAATTATTCATCAGGCAGGGCTAAATCGTGCCTCTCCTCCATGTTGGTGATCTGCATTGGAAAACCTCCATCTCTAAGTGGGTGGCCCCAAGAGTAGCATGTTGTTCTGGCCCTCTGTAATTCTCACTCACATGCTTCTATCCTTATTCATACAGGCAGATGCTTTCTTTATGAATGGTGGTATATATTAGGACTCTTTTTTCTTTTCTTTTCTTTTTTTTTTTGAGATAGGGTCTCACTCTGTTGCCCAGGCTAGGGTACAGTGGCATCCTCATAGCTCACTGCAACCTCAAACTCCTAAGCGCATGAGATCCTCCTGCCTCAGCCTCCTGAGTAGCTGGGACTACAGGCACATGCCACTATGCCTGGTGAATTTTTCTATTTTTTGTAGAGATGGGATCTCACTGTGTTGCCCAGGCTGTTCTTGAACTCCTCGGCTCAAGTGATCCTCCCACCTTGGCCTCCCAAAGTGTTGGGATTATAGGCATGAGCCAGTGCAGCCAGCCTATATGAGGACTCTTGATTGCAGGTGACAGAAAATGCAGAGAAATTTAACTTAAAAGAGAGGGAGTTTATTGGTTCATGTCACTGCAAAGTTCAAGACAGATCTTAGAAACAACTTGGTCCAAGGCTCAGACATTGTCACTGTAAATCATTCTCTCAGGCTCTAGGCTCTGCCCATTGTGGGCTGAATTCAGTCTTGAGCTGCAGTGAAGATCCCTGGGACATCTGTGATCTGGTGGCAAGATAGCTGCAGTGGTCCTAGACTCATGTCATCAAGGTTAAAGTCCAGTAGGAAAGAGCCAGAGTCTTGTCCAGATTCATTCTGATGAGACAGGCTTAGATCACATTTATACCCTAAACTATCTACTGTGGCCAGGGAATGCACCATGCTGATTGGCACAGGCCTGAGACACATGGTTCACTTCTGAGAACCAGAGGTGGAACCCTACTCAGGCCATGGGGACCAAAAGTGAGTTCCCAAGGAAATGTTAGGGCTATGGGCAGAGGACCATGGGCAGAGAACTAAGAAATGACTTGTTGGGATGGGGTAAAGGCAATACCAACAACCGATGTCCAGGCCAGCTGACTTACCCCTCACTTACTACCACATCTCTTTCTTTTCCCTTAAGTACCCCCTCCCAGAGCTTAGTCTCTGAAGTCAGATAGACCTAGGTTCAAATCCCAGCTCTACTACTTTCTAGCTGGGTTATCTTGCGTAAAGTATATATCCTTTTTAAACCTCATTTTTTCCTTAGTTCATAGGGTTGTTACAAAGATTAAATCAAATAAATGAATTATAAAGTGTTTACTTAGCACAATGCCTGAGACATAGTAGGTGCTCCATGTCGAATATGTTGGCTTCTGTACGGTTTGCTTTGTTAATATTATTGGCCCTTTTTTCTTTACACTCTTCCAGTTTCATCATGAGTCCTCTGAATCATGTTAATGATGAGTCTCCTGTGAGCAAATTGCCCTCTCTCTCTTGCCGGAAGGTGCTCATCTCCTAGCAGTGTGACCTGTGGTTCAGCAGCCCCGGCTCCCTGCAGCCCCAGCCCTCAGCCTGCTCTGCGACTCCCACCTCCCCCAGCCTCCTCCCACCTTGTTCTTCTGACCAGGAGCAGAGCTGAGAGCCCTCACTGCACCTCTGACCTTTGTCCTCTCGTTTGCTACACAGGCTTCAGAGTCCCTTGATAGACACTCATGCCAGTATTCTTGACACCCGCTGCCACGTGTTGTGAGGGCAACAAGCACTGCTGGTGGGGCCTGCCCTCCACCTCCCTTGGTCATCACTTTTTCTCCCCCATTTCCATGTTCTTCCACTGGCCAGACTCTGGTTTTTGATTCTCTGCACCCTCTGTGAAATCTGTCTTCCCACCTTCCCCCATTGGACTGCTTTTTCTTCCTTGTCAAAGGATGATGCTTTGTTCTCTTCTAACAAACTAAAGCACTAAGCAAGGAGGGGAGTTTACATTTACAGCTCACAAAACTGACAAGTAACTCAGACGGAAGCACATATCAGAACATAACTCATCTCTTTTCTCAGTTTCCAAACCTCTCTGCTCTGTTGTGTAACTATAGTCCTGTCTCAGGACTGAAGAAACTTATAGTCTAGTCACCTTTGGAGTAAAATACAATTTCCTTAGCAGAGCTTTTGAAGCCCTGCGTGGGCCTACAGACACCTTTGGTTCATCCCTTGCCATCGCCCATTTTTTATGCCCCAACTATACTGAACTTCGTTTTTTTTTTTTTTTTTTTTAAGACAGTCTCACCCTGTCACCTGGGCTAGAGTGCAGTGGTGTCATCATAGCTCACTGCAACCTCAGACACCTGGGCTCAAGCGATCCTCCTGCCTCAGCCTCCCGAGTAGCTGGGACTACAAGTACATGCCATCACATCTGGCTAATATTTTCAACTTTTAGTAGAGACAGGGTCAACCCTTGCTCAGGCTAGTCTCAAACTCCTGAGCTCAAGCAATCCTCCTGCCTCGGCCTCCCAGAGTGCTAGGATTGAGGGTGTGAGCCACCACGCCCGGCCTATATTGTAACTTCCTTCTTTCGGCGACTTGAATTGGTACATGTGTTCATGTATTCATCCATTTAATCTTTTATTCTAGAAATGTTTATTGAGGGCATGTTGTAGATCAAACACTGTTAAAGACATTGAGAATATAGCAGCGTTCAAAGAGAGAGGCATACTGCTTACATTCTGGAGGGGTAGAGGGAGAAGACAGACTATAAATAGGCAAACAGTAAGTCACTATGACAGTCTGTATCATGATCTATGCATGAAGGCAGTAAGATAGGGTAATGGGATAAGGTGGGACTAGGGGATGGGGAATAACTGCTTTTGTTGGTGGTCAGGGAAGGTCTCTATAAGGGATGATGTGGAGGTGAGGCCTGATTTATACAAGAAAGTCAGATCTGAAAAATTTTGAGGAATAGTGTTCTAGGCACAGGGAATGGCATGTACAAATGCCCTGAGGCAAGAATGAGCTTACCATGTGGCTGAATCAAAGTGAGCAAAGGAGAGAATAGACTTGTGATGAGATCTGAGAGGTAGACAGAGGTCCCTCTCTTAGGCACCAGGATCCTTCTGGGCTTTGCTCATCTGCTTCCCCTGACCTCTCACCCTTTCCAACTCCAACACATCCTTCAGGTCTTAGACTAGGTAGGTCACAGGTCATTTCCTCTTTCCCTGACTATTCAGTATGTTAGATGCCCCTGCTTGTAGTACTCTGTCATTCCTTAATCATAGATCGTTCATGCTGAATATATATTGGCCTACTTTCTCACTGTCACCCCTACCAGACTTGAAGCTCCTTGAAAGATGAGATCTACATAGTTCTCATTATCAGTGCTTGGCACATAGTAAGTGTTTCAGTTAATGGATGGGTGCATGGGGGTTTGGACCATAATGCTAAAAGACACAATCCACATATGCAATCACCCAAAGAGCGAGATCTCAAGAAATTTTACCTTTCATAAATGCAGATGTACAAAAAAGCCATCTCTTCATTTATTAAGTTTTGGCATTTTTATGTGCATACGCAATGCTTACACACAAAGTCAGTGTTGTGATAATGCACTTTCATGGAGTCAAATTTGCAAAAAATGCACAAAAGGAATTAGAACTAAGTATTTATACAATTTATACTTCCAGTATTGGAAATTATATGAAGAAGAAATACATAGCATAGCAAATTGGGGCTATGTGTAAAGGAGCAGAAGTCATATACGATTGAATAATTTGGCAGGGGAGATTTCTTGTGTTTTTTGCTTGCATTTTCACTTCTGTGATTTTTGCAACACTCACTGCACTTGTGTTGGAAAGTGGCTGTGTCCTACAAATTTGTAAGTGTACGCTGTCCATTTGAAAGTCTGGTTATTGCTTGGCTGTTGCAATTAAGTCATTTTCTTCTTATGTGGCTCCAACAATAATTAGCTTTTAAACTTTTGTCTTTCGCCATGAAGTAGCATCGTACATTTAACTTACCACAGCCTTTTTGCAAGGGAACAATTTCACAGATTGCTTCCACTGTGTTGTAAAGGAATGATATTTGGCTTCCCCAATACAAAATCTGGCTTTTAGGATTTCAACATTTTGGATTTTAATCTTTCAGGATTGTGATTTTTGAGATTTTAGACTTAAGGAATTTTTATCTTTCAGGATTTCAGCATTCAGGATTATGGTGCTCAAGGTTACGTCTTTTGAGATTACAGTTAGCATTGAGTGCATGGATGTTTGGCTGGGCTGGTGGGTGAATGAATGAATGAATAAACAAAACAGCTGTGACACTTCTACCTGTAAGATGTTCAGATAAGGGCTTGGGACGGCTAGGGTTGATCTGAACACTGTGCTGTGACTTGTGTAGGGAATTAGTGTGCTCAGAAATGGCCTGTACTTTTGGCCTATCTGCATTCTCTTTGGAGAACTAAATCTTTGGACGTCCATACTCTGATCACCTTGAGTAAAGTCACCTGGACAACCCCTGAGGTTAGACAAGCTTCTTGGACCCTCGGCAGAAGGAGTAATTTATAGACACATTTCGAGCCTGGCACAGGGCTTTGGAGTCATATCAGATGGAGTTTGAATCCTATTTAACGTCGCTAGTTGTATGATCCTGGGCAAGAATCTGTCTGAGCTTCACTTTCAGTGCCTGTAATGAAAAAATAATAACATCTGTAGTCCTGTAGGTTTGTGTGATGAGAAGAGGCAGTAAAGTGCTTAGCTCAGGGTTTTGCATTTAGTAAGTGCTCAGGCAGTGATGACTGCTGCCACCAGCATCCCTAGCCTTCCTTACAGACAGTTTATTGTAAGTAACCTGGTACTCACATGCGAGTGCCCTCAGTCTTTCTGGGCTTGAAGTTCTGACCTTGCAGGATTGTTGTAGGGATTAGAAATGATCTATATCAGATCCCTGGCACACAGTAGGGCCCAACATATGGTAATAATAACTAAGCACTGGCCATAAAAATGTGGATGACCCTGCCTGTGACTGCCGTAGGGAGATGGAAGGTGAGTGAGCGTGGCATGTGCGAGAGCTTCAGACTGGGTCAGGTTGGAGCTGTAACAGGTAGCACGACTTGTCCAGGTAGAAGGAAGAGGAAAGGATTCTCCAGGCAGGAATGAACAAAGCAGGAAGACCCAGCAGACATGGAATAGCTTTCCTCTCTTCTTGGTCTAGTTTGTCAAGCCTTACACCTTTACAAGGGACTTTGCCAATAGCCACTCTTCTGAGGCAAGAGACAGCCTCAGCTTGGCAGTCTGGCTGTTTCATTTGTATTGCAGCCTCGCTCTTCTCTGTGAGGGGGAAGGCTGGAGAATTGTGGAGTGTGTCCTCAGAGCTGTGAGGTCCTGTATTGTTAATTAAGGTAGAGCAGAGCAGAGCATGAAAGATAGCAGGCTATCCACCCACATCCCAGGGGGACTGTCCTAGTTAACTCTGGGGAAAAGAAGAAACTGACTCTTGCCTCCATTTCTCTCCAGCTATCTCCTTCCTCAATGCTAGGAACTAATTCAAGTGAGCAAGGCTGCCTTAGGGCTCTCTAGACACTTTGGGCCCCTTTCTCTCCCATCTTTTGTACAAGTCTATATTGATTGTGCCCAGGCTGGGTTCTGGCTTTTGAGCCCACCCTACTCCCAAGATTGGGGATCGGTGCTCAGAACTCAGGGCCTGTTAACACAGGTGAGCTTGTTTCTTGTGGCAGAGCTTGTGCCACTTGGCTTGGCTCAGATCAAACTCCCCAAGAATATCAGTGGCCTGGCCCTTGTCCTTGGGCTGATAGTTTGGCCATTTAGGTAAGGTGAGTGGGGAGGGGTCCTTCTAATGGGATTATGACAGAAGGGCTGTGTCTGCCAACAGGGCCAAGGCTCGACTAAGCCCCTACAAGCTGTCATTCCTCTTCCCACCTCACTCTTTGAATGAGATTTAATATTTAATGTGTGTGAGGGTGTGTGTGTGTTTAGCATTAAGATAGATGGAAATATGGTTCCTTATTGCCTGGTGAGATACAGGATTTGGAAGCAGCATAAAATAATCAGTGTTCAGTTGCTTGGTAAGATCTGTTAACATCCAAGTTCTTGTGAAGAAAAGAAATAAGAGAGAATTATCACCAATCTTAGATATGCACTCTTCCCACTTGCAGGGGAAAATAAGAATTTGCTCTAAGCAGGCACACAGCATTCTGTGATGTGCCAAAAATAGAGGGGCCCAACCCAGCAGTGATAAGCTTAGCCCTTGATATCAGTAAGGGATTGTTTGGTTGCTAGTAATAGAACCACCCAACTTAGGGTGGCATAATCAAATTGGGTTTTAGTTTTCTCACATGACAGGAGTCCAGAGGGGTAGGTAGTCCAGGCTGGTACAGTAGCTCCATGATGCAGGCAGGGACCCAGGCTCTTTGTCCCTTTCTACCCAGTGTTTAGCTTATGACTTTCATCCTTATTTTTGTCACCTTGCAATCCGGCAGAGTCTAAAGTCCAGGCAGGAAGAAAAGAAGGGTTAGTTAAGTCTGATTCTTTTAAAGACTCCCAGAAGACCCCACCTCGCAATTTCTGCATATATCTTATTGGCCAGAGCTACGTGACATGATCACCCTCAGCTATAAGGGAGGTTGGGAAATGGAAAGTTTTTTGCTGGGCACATTGCTGCTTTGAAAAAATTGGGGCAAAGAAGGAGAGAATAGATACTGGGTAGTCAAGACATTTGTATTTGGGGGCATACTATGTGCCAGACACTGTGCTATGCTCTTTCCCTGCATTGTCTCCTTTAATCCTCACAACTCAAGAAGGCAGGGGCTGTTGTCCCATTTTATAGATGAGGAAACCAGAGAGGTCACTTGCTCAAGGTCACCCAGCTTATATGTGGTGGAGCCAGTTCTTGAATCCCGGTCCAACTGGCTCTAAACCCTATGCCTTCTGGGTTTGCCATTTTCAAAAGATAATACATATGGCCAAAATGGTCACTGAGTGTTGGGAATTCTCCGTGTTTTTGAACAGTCACTGATTTCAGGTGTTCATGATGATAGCAGATAGCAATGACTTGCGTAGCAGCCCACCTGGGAACGACTGGCGTGGACTTAGGTAAATATCTATGTTCTGCGTGGTCTGGTCCTCTGAGTGACACAGTCATTGACAGCCGAGGGGTGCTTCATTCTTTTCCATCACTGTACTAAATTGAGCATTGCATATTTCTTTTGCGACAAGTGTCCTGATTTGAGAAGTCATGTGTTTCATTGTTGGAAATGCAAGGAGATAGGGAGGAAACCAGAAAACCTTTTTGACTTTAAATCCCATAATTTAGTGAGTTAAATGTTTAAGTCAGGTAAGACTGGGAGTAGGGTACATTTCCTTCACCTTTCTTACCTTCACACAAATGTGTGTTTTATGTAAGTCCCAGGAGCCATGGGACTTAGGAGCTGTTCACAACCCCAAAGTTTTAGGGGCTAGAAAACTGCCTATTGGCAAGCAGACTACTATTTTTTTAGCTGCCCCCCTAAAAGTTTGTTTTGCAGTCAATGCTGGTGTTAATCTGAACAAAAGGATTTATTATCCCCCTAATAAATTTATCTCCAGGAAGTACTGGTGTATATGGGAGTGTGTATACTCATGTGCACACACAGTAAGGACTGATTTGTATGGTTATAGAATTAGCTCCAAGGTTGGAGTAGACCAGCAGACTCCATGATTTCAGGGTCAATTGTTTATGAGAACATTAGTAAATATGGTTACTGTAATTAAATGGGGCTTTAGGGTCATCTGGCTTTGAAGGCAAAGGCTATTTTCTGTACTGCTTTCTTTACCCCCACTGCCTGTCCCAGTGGGGCTATATAGGTACTCAGTAAATATGTGGTGACTGATTAGTAAAGAAAGAAAAATTTACATTACAGTTGGTTAGGCTGACAGATAGCACCCACAATGCTTGGGTCTGGAGAATCCGCCATTTTCCTTCCATTCTAATGTCATACACATAGGTGGCATATTTGTTTCGCTATCTGGCTTTTATGACAAGGTGCTGTTTATCTTTGGGGTATGGATAACAAGGAGATACAGTTACTTGAGTTTCACAATTGGAGTAACCACTGGAAATAGCAGAGCAAGTGAAACCGAAGCAGTATGCTAGGCTATAAAGCTTCAGTGACTTGGCTAAGGTGTGACCTAGAGGGCAACCAGAGCTTTAATCATCTCCGCAGCAGCCTTAGTACATCCTCTGTGGGTGGCTTCCTGAATTTGAGAAATAGTAAAAAGATAAAGGCCAACTTAGGCAACTTGAAGACTGCCGGTTTGGGTTACACTGATCTGATTATGGAGGATTAAAGGACGAAAGGAAAGACAAAGTTAAAACCTATCACGTGTACATTGTGAAACAGAGTTGTCCCTTTATAAGCTTACAGTAAAAATTACTTTTTCTTTAAGTTAGGCCCCTATTTCCCTACTACTGAAGCTTATAGACACATCGAACATTGGTGATGGAAGGGCCCTCAGAGATCACTATTTCAATATGTCATTATAAAATGATGTAATAGGCAGGACCCCTTCCAGTATAGGTAACAGTAACCAAACTCAAACTAAGTTAAATGAAAAAGGGAATTTATTGGTTCACAACCAAAATGTCCAAGGCTATATCTAGTTTAGCTATGGCTAGATCTAAGGAGCTCTTTAGTATTCTGTTTCTCTCTATCTGCTTTCCTTGGTGTTGACTCCATTCTCAAACAGCATCCTCCCATGTAGTTGTAGCAGCTCAAGACCAGCTCCAACCCGAGTCCCAGGGCTAACTCTGACCTGCATTGGTCAGCCCCTGAACCAAGTGCTGAGACTTCAGAGCCACAGCTGGGCATGAGCAGTAGAGTCAGAGCACCCAAACCACATGCATTGAGAGTGGGGGAGGGTGGTCCCCAAATGAAAATTGAAATGCAGTTATCAGAAGGGCAGTGGATACAGGGTGAGGAGTAGGGAGGGAAGATGTCCTCTAGTGATGGTAAAAAGGAGGTCCAAAGAAGCATTAATTTTTTTCCCAAAAGCTTGGGGTTTCCATGGTAGGAGCATCAGTACGTTAGTACATAGACAGTGAGAAGTGTGATTGCTTTTCTCAGTTCTCCATGCCAAAGTTAAGGCCAACAGGCCTACATATGGTGAGAAGCAAACCCTGGGCTGGAGGTTGTAGGGTTGTATTTTCACTTTATGTCACCCTTCTAACTGGCTCCCAGACTAGGTTGATTCTGCCCTGAATCTGTGCTGATTATTGGTAGTTGAGGTTCTGAAGTTGTTGCAGATACACCTGGTGTCTGACCACTGGTCTGTAAATGCAGCAGCTTTTCCGTTATTACTCTCCTGTTGACATGGAGACCCCTCTGGCTTGGCCACTTGAGGAGTGATGGCTTTTAAGGGTGTGACCTTTTCACTGAGGAGTATAGAGACCAGCTGCCCCATCTAAGGGTCCCTGGTAATTTTTCTGATCCATCTGGGCTGGGCTGGAGTATGTTCCCTGCCTTTCCAATATAAATTCTGCAAAGCTTGTGGAGCCACTGTTGTGTGCCTGGTGCTAGGTGATGGGGATGCAGACAACTAGGACCCTGCCCCAGCGAGGTAGGGAGAAAGGCAGCCGTAATAGGAGGTGGCCCTGAGAGAGGAGCCCTCCGCTGTGTCCCGGAGCTCGTCCTATAGTCTCAGTGCACACCCTCACCTACCACCCCAATCCCCATTCTCCTTTTCAGTTTCCAGGTTCACGTGTGTGTGGGCCAGGCACACGCATGGAGGGGCAGCAGAGAGCAGAGTGTTCCAGCTGTATGAGCTTGGGCAAATTATCAGTCCTCACTGTGCCTCAGCTTCCTTTCCTCTAAAATCTGACTAATGCTACTTCACAGGATGTTATTAGGTCAGTGTTATTGTGACTTCTTGTGTGAGCTGTTCCCTGATAAGTTGTCATATAAAAGGGTTGCCATACCTATTCTCTATTCACCGTCGCTGAAGAGTGTTAATTATGCTGTCGGGTGTACTCTGGGCTGTGACAGACACCAGTGGGAGAGATGCTGGGCTCGGAAGCTTCCTGTCCAAGCCCCAGATACACAGACGGACAAATAGCAAAAAGGGAAGGCAGGATCAGTAGCATCGGGTAGGATGGGAGCACAGAAATGGTCTTCATGAGAATGTCACATGTATAATTTACTCATTCTTTCATTCAGAAGTATTTATAAATTACCTGTTCCATACCAGTCATTGCACAGAAGTTCTAGGTATAGGATGACTGGCCAGATGGGCCGCTAGCCAGAAGGAACTCGTAGTCTAGTTTGGAGCTAGATTGAGTGATGGTCACCCAGTTATGATCCAGTGTGATTAGTGTGCCAATGGGGTCAGCATAAAGTCCCATTCTAGACTAGAAGTGTGTGTTAGGGATGGCTTCCTGGAAGAGGTGACATTTAAGCCAGATCCTCAAAGGAGCAGAAGTTAGGCAGAGTAGGGGCATGAACACGAAAGGTGTTCCGGGCAGAGTGAATAGCCCATACAAAGGCCTGGAGGTGATTGCGTGTAAACCACGTTCAGTGTGGCATCTTGTCTGTGGGGCAAGCTGAATGTCCCTACTGTTGTCGTTGCAGGGACATGGAGAAGGTGGAGCGGCAAGCGGTTCCCCAGGCCAACCACACAGAGTCCTGTCATGAGTGTGGCCATGTGGGACCTGGACACTCAAGGGATTGTCCTCATCACGGCCATGACGACTTCTTCGGCTTCGAGAGGCAGGAGCAGGAGGGGGAACGGTACCGTGCCCAAAGGGACCCGCTGGAGGGCAAGCGGGACAGGAGCAAGGCCAGATCTCCATACTCGCTGGCTGAGGAGGATGCCTTGTTTGTGGATTTACCTGGTGGCCCAAGAGGCCAGCAGGCGCAGCCCCAGCGGGCAGAGAAGAACGGTGTGCTGCCTGCCTCATACGGCCCAGGAGAGCAGAATGGGACTGTTGCGTACCAGCGGGCCTTTCCTCCCAGGATCAACCCTGAAAAGCACAGCCAGAGGAAGAGCAACCTGGCCCAGGTGGAGCACTGGGCAAAGGCCCAGAAGGGGGACGGCAGGAGGTCAGTAACAGACTCAGGATTGCTGCTAATAATGAGCATGATAATGTAATGACAATAGCTATCACTTACCCAACACTCACTGCGTAAATGCCAGCCTTAAACTCTGTACCTCCGTTATCTACGTACATCCCCACAACTAAGCCAGCAAGGAAGGGGTGATATTCTTAATTTATAGACAGAGAACCTGGGGCTGGGAAAGTGAAGGAACCTGCCCAGGGCACATAGATAAGTGGCATAAGCCAGAGTTCAAAGGCGGTCTGTGAGCCTCCAAAGCCCTCACTCGATTACACACTTTTCTGTTCCCCGGGAAGAATGCATTGAGACATTCAGCATGTAGGTGGTAATGGTCTTCTCTTGTGCTGCTGCTTCTCTGCATCCGAAAAATATTTGTAGAAACCAGAATAAATACAGATTCATTTTTAATTCCAGGCACACAGAGAAGTGCTTAGGCACTATTGACATTAGGCTTTATCACATCCATTCCTTCAAGAAGTGGTTTTTAATTATTCAGAAGGCATGCATCTCTTGCTGTTTGCAAAGCACTATCTTTCTTTATTATAATTTTTGGATTAATTAGGACACGTTTATGAACATGAAGAATTCAGGGTCACCAGCTTCTCTGTTGTCCCCAGAAGCCACTGTGTTTTGTCTTCGTTCGTTATGAAGACATGGCAAATTCCCCTCGCTATCCTCAGGCTTCTAAAATAAACCACCAACAAGAGAGGCGATAGCAAAGCCAATGTGCATTCAGAGAGCTCCCCAGGGGCCGGAGTGGTTGCAGTCGATGTGCCAGCACTCAGACCAAGTCTGCCACAGGCCTGATAACATGTTCTAAAATGCCACACTCATTCTTCCTTTCGGTGAGGCCCAGACTTCCTAGCTGTGGGCTCTGGAAGTGGTTATGCTCCTAGAAAAATAGCCTAGGTCTGCTTTCAGGTATGTGGGTGTGTTGTGCATTTATAGGTTGCCGTAAACCCCTTTAATCTGGTCCAGCTGGGCAGTTGTGTGGGTGGACACACAACTGTGGATGAATCACAATGGAAACCCCCTAAGTGACTGATAGACACTGTTATGGAATAGATCAGGAGAACGAAAGGCCTGTTGTGTTGTAGCTAAGATACCTTCCCATTCCCCACTGGGAAGTGACCAAGTGTCATTCCTGTTCGCATTTTAAGTCTTATTGAAAACAGAAAGCTTCTGCTCAAGGACCCAGGGAAGGGAAGCTGCTCTCCTTGGTGCTGGGCTAGGTCGGCCCCCTGGTAGGTGGTTGTAAGATGATCTCACTGCTGATTGAGATTAGAAAGTTGGCAGGGGTAGTCTCATGCAGATCCTCATACTCCAAGGTGAGGAATTTGAATTTGAACTTGAGAAAACAATAGGGGGAACCACTGAAAGGTTTTAAGCAGGTAGGTGGTGTGGGCTGACTAATATTTCACAAAGAAGACGGGAGCCTAGGGGGGAGGCTGTTGCAGTAGTCCAGGAGGAGACAATGGAAGTAGAAAGAAATAAACAGATTTGAGGTACATTTTGGAGGTTGAAACAGCAAAGCTTACCAATGAATTGGATATGCAGGATGCAGAAAAGAGAGGAACAAGGATGATTTCTAGGATGTTGACTTGAGCAACTGGGTGGTTGCTGAATGGAGAAGGCTAAGGAAGAGTTTGGAGGGAATCAGGATTTCCGTTTTGGACACGTAAGTGGGGAGAGCCACAGTGGAGCAGGAGTTAGCATTCAGGTTTGGCTTGCTTAGTAGGTAGGTGCCGTGCACCAATGCCAGTACAGGAGAGAGAAGTGAGCTTGATGAAGAATGTGGTTCCTGTGGAGTGCCCAGGTGGAGATGGCCAGGAGATTATAGGGAACGCGGGTGTAGGCTGTAGAGAGATTTGGGAGTCATTGCCCTCGAGGTGGTAATTGATGCCCTAGCAGTAGTTGAGATTACCCAGGGTGGAAGCTTAGAGCCTAGAGCCATGGATCTTCATCCTAGCTGCACAATTTGATCATTTGAAGCCCAATCCCAGAGATTTGGATTTAATTGGTCTGGGGTAAGGTCAAAGCATCAGTATGTTTTCAAATCTCCCTAGGTGATTCTGGTGTAATGGCCACAGTCAAGAAACTTGTTTGGCTACCGATTAGAATCACCTGGGGAGGTTTAACATCTACTCAGGCCTTAGTCCTCTGCCCAGAAATCTGATTCTGTTGGTCTGGTTGGAAGCCTGGACATCAAGGTTTTTAAAAAGTGCATCCTCCCCTTCCCCTGCTCCCCTGATAATTCTGATATGCAGCCACGGTTGAGAATCCCTAGTGCAGAGTGACCAGTAGCAGAGGGCCAAAGTCTTAACACTGAGGATCCCCAGCCCAAGGATTAGGCCAAAGTCAAGGCTCCATAAAGGGGATGAGTGGGGAGATGGAGGAGGAAAACGAGTGTTGTGTGGGACAGAGTTTCAGTTGGAAAGAGTCCTGTCAGCAGGGCAAGGTGCTGCAAATAAGGACTTCTGCCTGGGTGTGGTGCCTTCAAGAAGGCTGGGTACCCTTGAAGGAAAGGGTTTCTGCTGGTCTTTTGCTCAATCGCAGAGGGCTTTGTTCCACTGACCTGCTTGATGGACTTAGGTGAGCAAACCTGAATTGCTTTCCTTACTGGAGCTAGAATTTCAAAGTTAGGAGGGGAAGAAGAAATCAGTGAGATGGTGTGGCCACTGAGAGACCTTGTGGCTGGGATGCAGAGAGGACTTTCAAAATCTGGGTGACTGATAATGCAGTTATAAGTTGTTGGCTACGAAATGTCTCCATATAACTGTTTCTGGCAGCCCATATCCTGTGTTATTTTGCTCCACATAATGACCTGAATTGTGCAGGGAGGAGTGGGTGTGCATCAGGGAACTGAAGGATGAGTAGTCTACTAGGAAAGGAGAGGTGGTTGGGGAGGGCACTGGACTTGCTAGGATGTGAGCCATTCCTCTCTAAGGGGCGGGGAGACACCAGGTCTGTAGAGGACAGTTCATTGGCTTTGGAGGTCACTGCACACATCGGGAAAAGAATTCAGTCTAGTGGTGGAAGCAGATCTCAAGGGCTAAAAAGTGAATAAAAGTGAAGAATTGAAGGCAGAATGTAGAGAAGAAAGAAAGTGCTGTCAGTCCCTAAGTGAACAATGTATCGACTCAGTCTCTGATCATTCCTTGTATCTTGAAAGTTCTGCGTCTGCATTCCCAGATTTTTTTTTCTTAAAGATACATTTGCAATGTATTACAGTAAGAAATAGATCTGGCTGTTTAATAAATGCACCTCCTCCATTTTCCATTTGAAAATATAGAAGATGGATATCTCTGTTTTGCCTCTAATTAAGACTGTGCTAGTCTCTCTAGACTGAACACATTAAGACATTGGAGGGAGGGTTATTTGTATGGCAGTATGATCCTGTGCTCTTGGCTTTAGACTGCACAGGGAATTATTTTTAACTCCTTTCAGTACTTGGAGATACATGTTATACTGTATTTCACATCATTAAACTCCTTTAGAATATGGTTTGCAGGAGACAGACTGACATACTCTTTGAATCTTAGCTATTTTAAGAGCTTGTTTTGAAATTCTAGCCTTCCGTTCCCCTCAACCCCCCAATCCCGTGTTTAAAGTAATGCATACTTGTAAAATGAAAAGGTGGGGGTGGGAGTTGGGGGTAGGGTCAGGGGATTCGAACACTACAATAAGGAACAGAGCAGAAAATGAAAGTCCTGGGTGATTGATATGGAAGTTAGGGTGAGGAATCTCTGCTGCATAAGTAATTGGTTATAAAAATGATACTGCATTTTGACATGACTTTTTATAGTGGCTATATCAGAATATCCTGTCTAGTGTTCGTTTAATGACAGGGAGGCTCTATGGCCACAGAGCAGAGTGTGAGAAGACCTTGAACCCCACTTTTGGGGTGGGGGCTAGCAAATGGATCTGCTATCAGAGACAAAGCTGCTCTGGAAGCTCGCTCCTGTTCCCATGGGGTCCCTACGTCTTCTTATGGCACTACCTCCTGTGGCCCTCTCCCCACCATCGGTTAGTTACCATGGTTTGGCCTCTGGAGCCAGGGCTGAGCATTGTACTGGTATCTTGCGGTCAGCCCCAAATGGCGGACGGTGTGTAAGGAGAGGGCACAGGTTAGAGGGTGAGCTCAGGGCTTTGGGACACTGCTCTGTGGGAGGACTCTGGCCTTCCAGATCCCGTGGGCAGGCACCAGGGGTGGGTGGCAGGCCAGACAGAGGGGCATGAGGGTGGGAGACAGCTTGGACATACTCTGCATGGTTTGCATTTTGCTTCAGGCAGAATGAACAATGGTTGGTAAAGTCCTACCGCCCGAACTCCCAAGAGAAGCTCCCAGCCTGGTTTCTGCCACTGCCACCACCTCTGTTTGAGGATTCAGGCACTGCCCGTGTCTCAGAGACACATTCATGCCTAACTTTGGGAAATCGATAGCAAATCCTGCCACCTAGTGGCAAGCAGACACTCCCGACAGACTCCACAAGTCTGGGTTGAAGAGATCTTAAGAATACTTCTGCCATTGCAAAGATAACCATTAAAAGGGAAGAGCTACCATATTTGAATGATAACTATTTCTAATCCTCACAACAATTTATTAAGTGGTTCTCATCCACATTTTATAGGAAGGAAAGTGTGACTGTGAGGACAGAGGAGACACTTGCCTGACGTCCTGTAGCTGAGGATGATTAAATGAGTCGAGTTTTAAAACAATTAGAACAGCACTTCTCAAACTTCAGGGAGCATGAGAGTCACCTGGAGGATTTGTTAAAACAGTGGGGGCTGGCAGCGCGCCGGCAGCTCAGAAACCTCCTCATTCCCTCCAGCGTTTCTCATGTGGTAGGTCTGCACCGAGACTGATAAACCAGCATTTTAAAAATGTATTTTATTTGTAATTGACAGATAATAATTATATATATTTATGGGGTAAATGCGATGTTTTGATATGTGTATATATTGTGGAATGATTACATCAAACGAATTACATATTCCTCATCTCCTGCTTATCATTTTTTTGTGGCGAGAACATTTAAAATGTACTCTGAAGCAATTTTGAAATATACAATGCATTGTCATTAACTCTAGTCACGATGCTGTGCAGTAGATGGGCAGAACTTATGCCTCCTAACTGAAACTTTGAACCCTTTGACCGACATCTCCCCTTTCCCCATCCCTGTCCACCACCGTCCCAGCCTCTGGTAACCACCCTTCTACTCTCTGCTTCTGTGAGTTCGACCTTCTTAGATCCCACATCTAAGTGAGATCATGCAGTATTTGTCTTTCTGTGCCTGGCTTATTTCACTAACCTACATTTTTAACAAGCTCTCAGGTGGTGCTGACGCTGCTGGCCCACGGGCCACACCTGAAGTAGCTTTGGTGCAGAACGATGTCTGGCATAATGCAAGCACTAAATAAACGTTTGTTACATAAAATTGATAAATAAGGTAGAATCGGGATTTGAACTCAGGACTGTCTCTAAAACCTCTGCTCTTTTTATAACATCGTGCTACCTCTCAGGTAGCATGAGTTTTAAGGCATAGTAAAACTCCATGCTTTGTCCTTGCAGAATTTTTCTTCCTTCTCATACAATCATGTAGCTAGTTAGTTGTAGTTTTTGAAATCATATCCAGCTTTTGTGTGCTGGCATGTTTATTGAAGGGCTGTTTATGCATCAGGACTTTCTTAGACTGTGAACAATAGCACAGACTGTGAGATACAGTGTCTGTCCTCCAGGAATTTCAGCTTGATCAGGGAAGAGATGTCTTGCAAGTACGAAAGGTCATGTCAGTATAGGAGTTTGGAAAAGTTACAGTCCAATAACTAGGTTGAACAGAGCAGGAATACTGCAGGCTGTGCCTTGCTGAAGGCCCACGCAGGAGAGGCATGGGCCAGTGTCCTGGAGAATGGGTAAGATTTGGGTAAATAGGGCAAGGGGAGCCCATACAGGTAGGGGGAGGGAAGAACAAGGTCGTGAGAATAAGGAGGGAGGGAAGGGAGCGCACAGTGAAGGACCTGCTGTGTTTCAGACATGGAGGTCGCATTTCCTAACCTGTCTCATTTATTCTTATGAGGCAGGTAATTCTGTCCTCACATTACAGGTAAGGAAACAGAAGGCAGAGCAGTCAGGTAGGCTGCCTGGGCTCACAAAGCCAGTGAATGGTAAAGCTTGGATTCAAACCCAGGTCAGACTACCTACCTTTGCTTTCCCCACTGTGAGAAGTTGCTCAGGTGTGGAGGAGGCTGGGCCAGGGATAGGTTGAGGCCCCTCTCTCAGGCACTGGCAGGTGTAGGGGTGCACGTTAGGTAGAGTACCTCCTTCAGTTTTGGGCCCCAGGCATCTGGCGTGGCCCTGGTAGGAGGAGCAGTGAGAAAACAGTAGGGACTCCAAGGTGGGTTGAGATGAGGTGCTAGAAAGCTGTGAGTACTGGGCTGAGGAGCTTAGATTTTATTTCACAATTCGCAGGGAGCCATGGAAGTTTTTGGGGCCAGGGAGTGATTAGATCAGAGGAGTTGACTGTGGACAGGGTAGAAACTAGTTAGGAGGTTCTCAAAGTTGTCTGGGGAGAGGAGTATCTGGACTAGAGGAGTCCAGAAAAAGGAAGGAACTGATGCTAGCCACTTTCTTTAAGAACCTCTAGAACTTGGTGCTAGGATACCAGGCAGAGGAAGAATCTTGGTAACCCAGAGAATCGTGAGGCCTTTCCTAGAAGTATGCACACCCATTGAAAGCACTGACTGCTGGCAAGCAGAGAGAAAGCGCTGGCAGGTTTAATCACGTTGCACTTGAAGTGATGGGCACGGGGCAGCCAAGTCATCTTGGCAGAGGAGTTGCAGTTTTGGAGTCTTTTGGAAAGAGGGGGAGTGACTGAAGTCATGGATGCTGGCTTTGATAGTTCTTTGGGGGTTCTCACAGGACTCTCTCACATGCCTGGCTTTGTGGAGTTACTTAGCTATGTCCCCAAAGCATGGCAGGCCCCTTGCTTGGTTGCCTGACCTGTTCTTCCCCTTTTTCCTCAGCCTTCCCTCAGACCAGACGCTTCCTCGCCAGGGTCCTGGCCAGTCCCTGTCCTTCCCAGAAAACTACCAGACTCTTCCCAAGAGCACCCGACACCCCTCAGGGGGCTCCTCGCCCCCTCCTCGCAACCTGCCGAGTGACTATAAGTATGCACAGGACCGAGCCAGCCACCTGAAGATGTCCAGTGAGGAGCGCCGGGCGCACCGGGATGGCACCGTGTGGCAGCTATACGAGTGGCAGCAGCGCCAGCAGTTCCGGCACGGCAGCCCCACGGCACCCATCTGCATTGGCTCCCCGGAGTTCACTGACCAGGGCCGGAGTAGGAGCATGCTGGAGGTGCCCCGCTCCATCTCTGTGCCTCCATCTCCCTCGGACATCCCTCCCCCGGGGCCCCCAAGAGTGTTCCCACCCCGGCAGCCACACATGCCAGCAGAGCGAGTCACAGTGAAGCCACCAGACCAGAGGAGGAGTGTGGACATCTCACTGGGGGGTTCTCCCAGGAAGGCTCGGGGCCACACCATCAAGGTGAGGCTTGGGGTGCTCTGCCAGGCTGCTGGGGTCCAGCATTAGGGCACTAGGAGCCTCACCTGGTTTGAACAATTCAGGATAGTAGTGATAGCTACCAATTTGGCAGTACTTTTAGATGCCAGGCATAGTTCTAAAGGCCTTACTTTAATTCTTACCACAACCCCATGAGGTAGGTGCTATGCTTAGGCCCATTTCACAGATGAGAACTCTGAGGCATTGCGAGACAAACTAACTTGCACAACTAGAACTCTGCTTCCTTGCAGCTTAGAAGCTAGGAAAAGATGTCTGTGTTCAATCAGTTCAGGTATTTATAACAACCCAACATAAGTTTTAACTCTCCAAGAAGCTTTCACAGTTTAGCATTGTTATACCCCAATGAGGAAGGTATGTATCCCCATTTCACAGATGAGACACCTGAGGCTCACAGAGGGGAAATGTCAGGGTGGTAGGCTGCCCTGGGCATGAATGGCAGGGCTTCTGGCCACCTGGCCTGGCCATCAGTGTGACTGCTTGTCTCCCCGCCTGCAGAACGCCTCCCACGTAGACCGCCGCTCCATGCCCTCCATGGGTTACATGACCCACACAGTCAGCGCTCCCAGTTTACACGGAAAATCGGTAAGCAAGCGCCTCATCCCTCTCCAGGTGGACAATATGGTACAGCCTTCAAAGCCCTATCTCATCTGGTGTTTTCCTTCCTCTGAGCCTGATGCAATCTGCAGGGCAGCTATCAACCCCCATTTTCTTTATGTGTATAAGTTTTTATGTATTTTAATTTAAAGAGTTTTATTCTGAGCTGAATGTGGGTGACTGGCCCAGAGCACATGGCCTCAAGAGGTCCTGAGAAAACATGCCCCAACCTCTATTTTAGGGATGAAGAAACTGAGGCTCAGAGAAGTCGAATGACTTGCTCAGGGTCACCCAGCTGGCATTGGGTCCTCCCACGTCGAGTGAAGAGCTTGGCGGGAAGTGTAGGGGAATGTCAGACTTCTTTTGAGTAGAATTTTGCTGGACACATTTTCCAGCCACCCACCCTTTCTCCCGTTAGCTCCGCTCGTTTCTTCCCTGGTCTTTGCTTTGAGTAGTTACCTCTGTCTTCAGAACTCGAGTCTCGGTGAGGTTGCACTGTTGGTTGTTGCTTTCCTGAAAAAACAACTTCCTGCAGCCCCTTTGCTGCCAGTGCCTTTATTTGTCCTAGTGGCAGAATTAATGCAATAATTGCTTAACAGTGTCACGTCAGTGCTGTCCCGGCACTGGGGTGAAGAACGTAATGACAGCGGTGTGCCCCTGCAGTGGCTAACTTCCTTGTGCTGTGTCTACACACCTGCAGCTGGAGGAGCTCTCGTTGCTTCTCTCCCGGTTACGGCGGCACCAGGCCAAGTTGGCCAGTGTGCGAAATTTCGCCGTGGGCCAGTTACTGCAGCGCCAGCTGGCCTTTCCCACCTGCCAGGTCAGCGCTGGTGGGCCCTCTCAGGGCCGGGGGCAGGGGAGTGACATGCCGGCTCGTGCTCTCTCGTGCCCGTGCTCTAGTCTGTCTTTGCTGTCTGGCTCTCTCGCTCACTCCCTGCCTGTTGCTTCTGGATGCTACTGCCAGGCTCTGTGCGGCGGTGGTGGAGCCCGCCCCTCTGGCGCTGGGGAGGAGGCTGCATGTGGTGGGAGGACTGTCGCTTCTCTGGCTGTAAGCAGTTACTCACAGGCTGGTGTGCGGTCATGTCCAAAGGGCTGTTAGCCTGGTTGCCACCGTGGGCAGTCCTTGGGATGCTGCAAGGCACGTGTGGGCCAGCCCAGAGGGAGAATGCGAGGTGCCACCTCTTATCTGAACAGTGCCCTGCTGGCTCACAAAGCATCCTCACATCTCGTATCCTGCCAAACCTCACAGTAAGCTGAGAGAGGTTAGTTAGGATAGGAGTTATGACCACACCCAAGGCAAGTGGATCCAGAAGGGGAAGTGACTTGCTCGGGATCCCTCAGCTAGAAGCATGCAGACTGGAGCCAGTTCCAGGTCCTGTCTGGCACAGCGTTCTAAGCTGTTTCCAGGACATTGGGCTTTGCAGGCAACGTCCTCGAGGACTGGCCAGGGAGTTGCTCTCCCAGGCATATTGAGAAGCTTAAAGAAACTGATTCTTCCCTGAGGCTGTCCTCTGGCAGGAATAGGCTCAGCCATATGAGGCTGGTCCCTCTAGGCTGCACAGAGATAGGCAGGGGACAGATGAGGAGGGTGACAGGACTATCACCTTCCTTCCCTGTGCTGCTGTAGTGAGTTATGAGGGACTCAGGAAATGTATTGAGAAAAATGAATGTAAGTGCAAAAACTATAAGTTGTGAATTTGGGTGATTTTTTAATAATATTGCTCTATCCTTACTCCTTTGGAATGTGCGTAGGGACTGGGCTGATTGGGAAAGTATGGATGGCTAAGAGGACAGTTTAGGGACAGAAATAAGACTGTGCAAGCCACTAGTGTTCCTGACAGTGGTCCTTCAGGCCCTCCCATGCATAAAAGCACTGCCCGAAGGTCTCATGCAGTTTATTTGTGTGGTCATCTGACTCAGAGCTGCCAACAAGGACCACCTTCCCCAGCCCTGGCTGCTAGTCTGGGACACTCTCTTAGTCTGCTGAGAAATTGGCACCTGGGCCATTTTCCTTAAGCTTTCACAGCCCCCTGCCTCACAGTTGGCTTCTGTGATCTGCCACACGGGAAAGCGTGAGTTCTCGAAGCCAAAGAGACTCTTCCTTATTTTCACTGCTTCTGGTATTTGTGCTGAAGAACTCGACAAGCTGTCAGAGATGCCACAAGCCAAAAGGGCTGACCCTGGAAGCTCCTCAACTAGCTCCCAACATGGCTGTGTTGGCTCCATGCTGAGCAAAAAGAGCCAAAACTTCCAGGAAACTTCCAGAGGCTGCTGGTGCTTATTGTTGTGGAACCCAGGGTCACAATGCAACCTCCTGGGTCACCGAGGTCCTCTCCCTGCCTCTTGTAGGCATCCATGCACTCCAATCAGGGTCATCTTACTTCATGCATGTGAATGACCTGGTCCAAAGGCTTAATGAGAAGAACTAGAGCATTGGTACTAATGGGCCCTAGCTCAGGTGTGGCATGTGCTCTTCCAGATAGACCTCCCCGTTCTGTCCCAGGAGTGCAGCGCCACCTCAGCTGCACTGCTGCTGCAGCCCTCAGTGGGATCCTCCCTGCCAAACTCTCCCCTCCACCAGTGGGGGGCAAGCTGGCTTTCCCCATGGTGACCTGCAAGACCTGCCATGCTGAGAGAGGGCTCTGCGCTGCACCAAGACATTTGTGCTTCCTCTGTGGCCCTGGATGTGCTGGTCTGCTGTGGTCTTTTGTCCCCAAAGCTGCACAATGTAAATGATTCACAGGAAACCCTGAGTTTTGGAAACTTTTGGTATTCATAACTGGTTTTTTTCCTCTCTCTGTTCCTTTGAAGGCTGATGATACCTACCTCCAGCTAAAGAAAGACCTGGAATACCTGGATCTAAAGGTGAGTGACATCAGGGTCCCACCTTCCTTGGACACTCAACCTACTGAGAGTGTCACCTCAGTGGAGCTGAGCCCGAGGCCACACAGGTCTTGTCAAATCTGGATTCCAGGTGAAGACATCTCCTGTTTCTATCAGAAGAATTTTATTTCTTATAGCTTCAAACTCTGACTCTCCTCAGTTTCTTGTGAATTCTACTGTGAAGTCTCTGGCTTACAGAATGAGGGCGTGAGACCTGAATCTCTTCCTTCCCTTGGTCAGAACCAAAAGCTCCTTCCAAAATCAGTGATCATTTCTTCAAAGCCTCCAGTGGGGTAGTGGGAGTAGTGTGTGTTTGATTCATAGGGTGCCATGGACGTGAGTTTTCAGCCACTAGTGGTACGGTGGGCCCTTTGGTTTTGTTGCTAGGGGAGCACGTTCCACATGGAATCACGTGGCTTTGAGGCTCACCAGTAGTCTCCCATTTCCATCCAGGAGATGAACGCTGGCCCCCTCTTTGTAGGTGATAAAGCTTCATGCTCTAAATCAGCCTCCACAGCAAAGAGAACCCGCAAAAGCTCCTGCAGAAGCGAGAGGCATTCTGCCTGAAAGAGAGTGCTATTGTTCCCTTCCCACAGCTCTCTAAAAGCTCCCACTGTGAAAAGCACTTCTTATGCCTGAGCTATGAAATAGACTGGAGGAATGTGACCTTTACTCAGCTGTGGGTCTGAGAGGGTGGGTGAAGGGCCCGTGGGCCAGCCAGGTGACTGCCACGGGGACATGCCTCCCCACAGTCCCATGTAAATGGCCTCAGATCTTTTAAACACAGGGATCTCCATGCAGCCTCATAGAAACAGGGCTATGAATATCAGGTCCTGAGGCAGCATGTGGAGAGGGGTCTCCCCATGCTGAGTTGAGATTGGGACCATTGATTATAAACCAGCCAGTGCACTTCTGTATCTTTTGAGCACTTGCTCTGTACCCAGCTCTGCAAAAGACATGGGGAAATGCAAGAGAAAAATTGGCTCTGTGGTCTTAAGAAATTTCCAAATGGTCTGGGTTGGGAAAAGAAATATCCCCAAATAACAGACTTGTGTATAATGATGGTACAAAGATCTGTTTGGCCCGGTTCTCAGAGCTGAGATGGTGAGAATTACTGTAGGCTGCAGTGCTGGGAAGGCTTCTGGGAGGAGGTGGCATGCATGTGGTACCTTGAAGAGCCAGAGGGTTGGGTCGGTTGAGATTGAAAGGGGAGGGAACAGCTGGATCCAAGGGGGAGCCAGGACATGGTGGTGTCATGAGGGCGGTGGGGGTTGGGGGAGTAGCCACAGAGGGTGCAGGCTCCTGATTCTGTCCTAGGCTTTAGGAGGGAACGTACAGTGAGCAAAAAGTCAGACCTGGCTTTAGGACATGAGAGAACAAGGAGCATTCTCTCAAGACCAGGAGGTTTTCTAGCTTACATGACAGGTGACGCAGAGCTTAAGGGAATATTCTAAGTATGGATACTTAGAATTCCTTGGGATTCAAAGCGCTCAACCATGGCTGCGTGGGCTAAATATGGCAGCCCAGCCAGTCCTCCTGCGGCCTGTTGGGACAAGCAGAGTCCTTCCCACCATGCCCATGGAGAGAGGTCCACCAGCCCCCAGCTTCCACCTGCTCCAGGCAGTACCACGTCCCCATTCCTTGGCCTCCCTGACAGCCAGTCACCAACTGTCTGGGCAGTTTTTCTCATCTCTATCCCGGGACCTCACGGTCAGCCCAGATGTACCTGTAGAGTATTCACATTATGTCTGGGCCTATGGGAGGGGCTTGTCTCACCAACAGCACAGGTGTACCTTGAAACACAGGTGTATCAGAGTAGTGTACGGTGTCAGAGAGAACTTAATAACATACCTGAGCAAGAGTAGTGGGAAATATCTGTCTTCTGATCCCTGTTTGTTTGTGATAATGGAAATTCAGCGTTGGTCCAACAGTGAAGCTCCACCTCAGGTTTGTTTTAATGTAGGATCATAGAATTTGAGCTACAAGGGATTAGAAAGAGAGAAACTGAGTCATAGGATAGCAGAGCAATACTAGGAGTCCTTATGTATCTGGACTCCAACAGAATCTTAATAACAGTAGGGTGTATAATGTGTACCCGTCACTGTGTTTTACTTCTATTGAATTACTTAACTCCTGCAGTAGCCCTGTAAGGGAGTTGGTGGTATCATCTTTTAACTGCGTCTCAGAGAGGTAAATGACTTTCCCAAGGCCACGCAAGCAGTTATGGGGGTTGGTGTTAGGCTCTTCAGCACTTTGCCACATGGCCTCTCTTACAATGCTCCTTCTACTGCTGTGGACCCAAAGGCATTAAGCTTTTCGTGGAGCCAGGCTTGGGTCATTATGCCAAGAAATATGTGTGATGGGATACAGAGAGACAAGTTGCATCCTTGGGGTGTTTTACTAGCTAGGAGCTGCACATGGTCAGAACATTATCTAGTGATTTGGACTTTCTGGAAGTTGTCATTATTTATCATGGAAAATAGCTGTGTTGTTACCAAAATTTCCCTATTCTCATAGCTGCTACTCCAGTTGCTAAGCTCCTCTTAGAGAATTAGTCCCCCAGATGAACTGCCTGCACCAGCAGCCTGGAAGAGGTTTGGATCACCTGCTGCATTTGTGAAAAATGTGCTGGGCTTTGTGCTCAGTGTGTGTCATCAGTCTGACGTGACCACCCGAAAGGCTGGCTCCACCTCCCCCAGCCCTACCCCCGTCAGCCTGCCTCAGAGGGGCAGGGGACCCAGATCAGGAAGGAGGGGGTCTGTTCCGCCCTGCTCAGACCCTGCCGGGGTATAGGGTTCCAAGATGGATGGCTCACTTCAGGAGGCACGTGAGGGAAGGGCTGGAATCAGGGAGAAGTGTTGAGGGCCTGCAGAACCATGGCTGGGTGTGACAGGTGGGGTACCTTTGTTTGCAGGTTCTGAAACCCAAATCAACCTGTAAATCAAAAGGGAATATACTAATTCACATACCCAGGGTCTACGTTCAAGGAGCTTAGGCCACAAGTCACTGTTCTACTTTCCTTGGTGTGCCAGCCTCCTCCTCTCTTGGGGAACAAGGGCCACCTTGACACAGGCAGGGAAGGTGGCCACCTGCAAACCCAGGTTCACTTCCTCACCACCCAGCATCCTGTGGAGCAAGGGAGGAGTTTCCTAATGGGAAGGCATGCTGGGCAGAGAAAAGAAACAGCAGCAGCTGGCACAGCTACAGTGCAGAGTGACGGAGTTAGGGACAATTCAGGAGAAGCGTAGAGGCAGTCTGTAAAGCTCTGGTGTGTCACCATGTGTTTTCTGTGGCCCTAAAGGGGAATTAAGTGGATGGCAGCTACAAGTACATAAGTTCGAATTTAATAGAGGAAAGACTTTTCTAAAAGGACCGCCTTGGGTGGGGTGAATTTCCTGTCTGTCACTGGGGTACAACAGAGGCTAGATGAGACTGAGTGGGATGGGTGTTGGATTAGGGAAACACAAAACGTCCCTGAGATGAGGGCCTCTGTGAACACAATCACAATTGAATGGGCCCTGTAGACCACCCTGGGCATAAAATAGAGGCAAGCACAGCCCCCCAGACCAGCTGCTTATGAGAGGTTCCATCTCGGGTCCTGGGGGAGGGCAGTGAGTTGAGATAAGGCTCCTTGGAGGAGGAGTCTCCCTGCCTGGCATCTGACCTGCTGACCACTCCCTGCCCCCACTGTGCTGACTCAGGGTCCCCCATGTCCCTGTCCCAGAGGCCACCAACTTAAAGATCCAGAGCCCATCTCCTCTGATCAGCTGATGCTCAGCTTCCAGAATCGGTTGGTGGTGTTTGTTTCCTTGCACGTTGTGGAGCTTTTTCTTCCTGAAGTAAGCATTCCTGCGGTGGTGCCAAGTGATCAAACAAGGGCACACTCCACTCTCTTAGAAGACACTTACATTAATGTGTTTTTTTGGAAATCTTTACTTCCCTGGCGTTTTACTCAGTGGTGCCAGGGTGAAAAGAACTCCACAGTGATTAAGCATCTGTTCCTGCCTGGCAGTATTTGGGCACTTGTTGTTCATGTATCTTATTTAATCCTATGAACAACTTTGGGCAGTAGGAATTATTATCCCTATCTCATAACCAGGAATCCAAGTATTAGAGAAGTAACTTCTGCAAAGTTACATAGCTGGAATTTGAACCCAGTGACTGACCTCACACCTGTCTTCCTTCTTCCATATACTATGTGCTTTGTCCACCCTAAGGTTGTATTTGTTGAATTGTATTTCTGGCATTGAAATTCTGTTCTTTAGAACCCTATACCTTAGCTGGGCGAGAAGCGTGGGATGTAGGGGTTCACTGTTGCTGACAGCTCAAACAGCTGGGAAGGTGAGGTGCAGGAGGGTACCTGCTGCCACTCAGGTGGGTACCCTTTATAGGTAGTTTGCAGTCAACCCCAAAGAGGTCTTTATCTCTGGTGAGGGATGTGCCATCAGTGGCTCCAGGTCTATTAGACTCTGGCCTCATCCTGTTTGAGCCCGAGATCAGGGCTTGTCTGCTAAGGGTCTGTTTCCAAAGTCAGCTCCTGGGGCAGAGTTTCTTAAGTTGTGATTGGGGATGCCACCTACTGGATCACCTGGGAACTTGATAAAAAAAAATGCAGATCTGCCAGCCTGAGCAAGAGCGAAACCCTGTCTCTACAAAAAAAAAAAAAAAAAAAAATAGAAAAATTAACCAGGCATGGTGGTGCATGTCTATAGTTGCAGCTACTAGGGAGGCTGAGGCAGGAGGATCGCTTGAGCCCAGGAGTTCGAGGTTGCAGTGAGCTATGACGATGGCACTGCACTCTAACCAGGGCACCAGAGTAAGACCCTATCTCAAAAATAAATAAATTAATTAAATAAATAAAAACACCAGATCTGGAGAGTTTTATTGGATTGGAACCTCTGGTGCCCAGAATTCTGCATTTTTAAATCAAGCTCTGGTATGATTCTCGTGCACACTAAAGTTTGAGGTCTGTTGTTTTGGACCAGAGATAATCAACTCTCTCCATGAACTAGAACTGCTAATCGCTTTAAAAATGAATATAGATGCTTGGGTCCTACCCCTTAGAGACTGATTTAATTGTTAATACTCAGGTATATTACATTTTAAACAAACAAACAAAAAAATTTAAATCTCCTTGGGTATTTCTGATGTGCAGTAGCCAGGGTTGAGAAACATTGTTTCAAAGTAGTGGTTCTCAGAGTGTGATCCCCAGACCAGAAGCATCAGCAATATCTGGGAATTTGGTAGAAATGCAAAATCTTGGGTCCCACCCCAGACCTGCTTCTTGAGACCCTCCAGGGGTGGGGCCCAGCAAATCTGTGTATTTGCCCTCCAGGTGATTCTCACTCACACTAGAGTTTGAGAACCCCTGTTTTAGAGTAGCGGCTCTCAAACCTGGCTGCATTTAGAATCACCCAGAAGGGTGTTTAAGAATCCCAGGCCCCATGCCAAACCAATCACCTCAGAACCTCTTGGGGTAGGACTCAGCCATCAGCATTTTTTTTTTTTTTTTTTTTTTTTTTTTTTGAGACAGAGTCTCACTCTGTTGCCCTGGCTAGGGCGAGTGCCGCGGCGTCAGCCTAGCTCACAGCAACCTCAAACTCCTGGGCTCAAGCGATCCTACTGCCTCAGCCTCCCGAGTAGCTGGGACTACAGGCATGCGCCACCATGCCCAGCTAATTTTTTCTATATATTTTTAGTTGTCCAGATAATTTCTTTCTATTTTTTTTTTTTTAGTAGAGACGGGGTCTCGCTCTTGCTCAGGCTGCTCTTGAACTCCTGAGCTCAAACAATCCGCCCACCTCGGCCTCCCAGAGTGCTAGGATTACAGGCGTGAGCCACCGCCTGCCATCAGCATTTTTTAAAGCTCCCCAGGCAATTCCAGTGTTCAGCCAGGGTTGAGATCCACTGCCCTAGAGGGTGGGGACAGTGTTCCCTAAAAGGCGCTGTAAATGTTTGGGACCATTGGTAAGATGTAATCATTTAGATGCATCACAGGTACGGCAGCCCCTGCGATGGGGTCTGAGGAACTTGAAGTGGACGGTGTTGGGTGGGGGTGAGACGATGCCTGGCACTACTTCAAACTGGTCTCTTACAGAATGCGATGAGGGGGGACGAAGGAAGAAGCAAAGCTCCCTTTTGTCATGTTCCCCCTTGCTTTCTGCCGCAGAGCCAGGAAGGAAATGAGCACTGAAATCCGCACTGTCACTTAAACCAGCCTGCACAAAGCTCCTGTCACATGGGGTATTATCCCCATTTTGTAGAGGAGAGAACTGAAGTCTGGGAAGGAGCATCACCAAGATTCGGACCTGGTCATTTTAATCGCACAACCCACATCTTCCTTAAAGTTTTCACTTTGCCAGTTCCCCAAATTCTGGCTGCTTCAAGTGTCATTTGATGTCTCACCTGTTGTGTTTTGTTGTATTTGCCTTTTTGTTTGGAACAGATTAAAAATAATGAACCTTTGATCAACGTGCTTTACAAAGTGCTGAAGAAGTCAGCACGGGGCTGTCGGCCCAGGAGAAGCGTAAGATGATCTGATCCGTGTCTCCGAGCGGGGCCATTCCATTGCTTCTGGCTCAGTGCCGGCTCCATCACTTGCTTAACCAGTCGCTCTCCTGACCGCCCCAGGCTTCCCGCAAGTCATTTTGGTTTATTTTCTTTAAACTGAAGTGCTCTTCAGCATTCTGGCTGATGCACCAGGCTGAGCCTCTCATCTGTGGTGTTCTGTGACTTCATCTTTTGTGCTGCCAAGGGGTGGGGGAGCTTGCCTGGCTTGCCACCAGCTTGTGTCGTGTTTCCATTCTCGCTTGTCTGCCTCCACGGGGAGGGCTCACCTAGACAGAGTTGAGCATGAGTTTCTTGGGAGGGAGCAGCAGTTGCTGGTCACCATGCAGGAGCCAAGGTATCCTCACATTCCACTGTGGTCCTGGGATTAAGGGGCCTCTTTTTGTGGGGGCAAGGCGTTGATATTTGGATAACAATCTGGAGCTAGACTAGGACACGGTGCCACCCCTAAACCCCCTTTGACTGATACAGAAGTAGTGACTGCAGCACGGCCACCTCTCATAGCATTCCAAGGAAGGCTGCAGGTTGGGAAGCAGGTGTTGTGCCCAACCATCCTGAGCCCCGAGGAAGTGCGTTGGGATGTGGTGAGGGGAGGTAGGATGCCTAGGGCCCTTTGATTCCCTTCTGATGCAGAGACTTTTCAAATAGGAGTGCCCACAGACTTTTACTTTTTCCAGTGACAGAGATGCTGGGAGGACCCATAGTTGAAATTTCATTTTACTTTATTTTTTTGAGACAGGTCTCGCTATATTGCCCAGGTTGGTGCAAGCAATTCTTCCGCCTCAGCCTCCCAAGTAGCTGGGATTACAGGCACGTGCCACCATGCCCAGCCAAAATTAATGTTTCGTATGAATTTAAATATTGCCATCATAAAGCACACTTTTAGAAGGAAAATTAGAGTAATATACTACTGTGGATGTAGTATTTCTTGGTAGTCTTGGTTCTCTGGAACAGAGCTAAATTCAGAAGCTTAAACCTCCAAGCTGTGCGTAAACAGCTGTCACTAAGCCTGTACTCTAAAGCCATAGGAAGCAGAGCCAACTCACTTTATTTTGATATGTTTATAAACTCACTAAGCAAACATTGCCCAAGTAGCCTCAATACGGTAGGCCCTGGTTGGCTTTGAGGATACAGAGAAAATACATCAGCCTCCACAGTCACCCCTAATTAGGTTACTGTCTAGTGAGGGGAGACAGATGAGCAACAGAACATCCTAATCTGATGTGCTGAGTAGTACAGCAGCAGCAGACACGACGCGTGGGAGGAACACCCTGAGGGGCACCAAACCCAGTTAAAGGGAGGGAAGAGACATAACTAGCTCCTCTCTGTTGAGCTTTTAGTTCTTTGAATTCCTTACAACACCTTATAAGCAGCACTTATTTATAAAAAGGGACAAAAGAAATCTACCTCTTAGAAAAGAGGGAATACTAATAACCTGGGGGCGGGGGTTGGATGTATGTGCAGCAGTCTGTGAAGGCAGCAAAGGGCACACTTTTAGAAAGCTTTCCATGAAAAAGTATCATGTAGAAGATTCAGCTTGCTCAAAATGCCCTTTTTGTGTAGAACGTCTCATTCCTTTCCTGATGGTGCTGGATAAATGAGGCATTGCTCAGTTAGATTTTCTGCCTTGTTATTTAAGTATCAAAAAGATATCCTCTACAGAAAGCTTCTGTGAAATAAGGTGAAGAGTTTTACTGTGGGGAAAAAATCCTCAAATCCTCAATTTGAAAATGATTTCTACCCAGGAAATGAGCCAAGGGTCAGACGCTTTGAGAGTAGACAAGCTCATTGTCCTCCACTTTGATGTGACAGAGTGAAGACTTCACGGCTTTCACCTGCTTTTCTCCTGGTTTCCCTTGGGGTTAAGCCCAAGTCCTGCCTGAGAAGTTCAGCTGCTTGTGGTTCACCAGGATTAATTCCACGCCCTCCCTCCCTACCCTTGTCCCCACTCCTCTCCTCCCACCCCACCCATTGCGAGAGACAGCACAGTCTTTTTGTTTGTGGATTGTTGCTTAGTCCATGTGTTGTTCTGCAACTGTGTGTATACATGTATGTACACATAATCTGCCGGTTTGAAGAGCAGAATTTGGCTGGAGTTCTATTTTTTCCAGGAACTCTGCGACACCAACCTACATGTGTTCCCCTTTGACCTACGTGCAGTTCAATAAGCATTTGCTGAGTTTGTGCCAGGCCTTATGTGCAGAGCTGACTTTACCAAGACAAATAAAACAATGGTCCCCACCCTCTTCTGTGTGACCGACCAAAGGGACCATGGGAGTGGGTGGAGGTGGGTCTGCAGCCCAGAATCAGTCCAAGGCAGGGAGAGGTCACTTTCCCTTGACCTGGGGGTTTGCTAATGATGATTCGCTGGGAGAGGGACACACAAAGGGCTTGAGCACTAAGGGGAAGGTTTGCCAGTATATTTCTGCTCCTGATTCACACCGACAGACTTACTGGTCCTCCCAGATGGTCCTCCCAGACTTACTGGTCTCTCCCAGATGGAGTGAAGAGAGATCGAAGGCCGTCTCTCCAGCAGCTATCTGTCCGTCCATACTGGGACCCTCTTGGTGGCACACACGCCACCTGTCTCTGATGCGGCGAGCTTCACCCTCCATTTTCCTGGTCAGATCTGCAAAACGGAGCTCAGTCAGAGGGCCTCCCTACATGCGACACGTCAGACCTGTCTGTCCCTGACCTTGTCTTGGCTTTGGGGGTGCACCTGTGAAAAAGTCATCCCCCTCCACCCCTGCACAGCTTTTGGCAAGAAGGAGATTAGGGGAAATGAAAACATGGGATGAGTTGGACTTAGCTGTTTAGGAGTCACTGAGAGATGGGCAACATGTTGCCTACTTTGAGTCAAGCAAGGGATAGGAGATGTTGTGAAATCCCTTTGGCAGTTTGGGTGACTTTTGTCTATTGCTTTATGGTTTCCTTTCTTGACAGGATAAGGGAACATGTAACAAGTACACCCTAGACTCAGGGGTCAATTAAAACCCCCAGCTGGGAACTCTCCAGGTTCCTTTTTACCTTGGCCAGGTTTTCTTCCCAATATAGCGTAGGGTGAGGAAAGCTGGCTTTACTCACGGGGACGTGGGCCGCTCAGAGACTTCCTTGAACTCAGGGTTGATAGTGCTCAGGGATTTGCTTGTTCTTTCTGGCCCGCCCACCCCACTGCCCTGGGCAGGGGGCGATGGGCTTCTGTGTTTATCCCCAGGTTGAGTAGCAAACCTCTGTCATATCAGTGGCAAATCTTCCAAGATTCATACAGATTTTATAACACTCATTTTGGGCAAATATATGCTTCTAAAATTGATGATGCTGTAACTCAAATGTCTGCATTTTCTTTAATTTGAGGAATATATAAGTGTTACCCGGATCATGAAAAGATTTTGGTTTTTTTCCTAAAATGAAAAGGTCATAGAAATAAAGCAGGTATTGCCCTAGTTTCTGTCCATGCCATGACCCTACCTGTCACTGCCAAGGACTTCCACACCCTTTCCTTCCTGAGCTCTGATCCCAAGCACCATGGTCAAATCTCTTTTAAATTGTTCACCTCCCAGATGACAGGCCGAGACCTTCTCAAGGATCGAAGTCTGAAGCCTGTGAAGATAGCCGAGAGTGACATTGATGTGAGTGAGCAGAGTGATGTGCCGACCCCTCGACCACCTCCTGACCCAGACCCAGGGTGGGCAGCTTCAGGCAGGATTTGGATGGTTCTATAGCGAAGGCTTTCTGATCACAATCCCAAGGCCTTGCCCTCTTCTCATCTTCCCAGGCCCTCTCTAACCTGTTCTTGCTTGTAGGTCAAACTGAGCATCTTCTGCGAACAAGACAGGATCCTCCAGGACCTGGAAGACAAGATACGAGCCCTCAAGGAGAACAAAGTACACATCCGTTTTGCATAATCTTGGGAGGGGGAAGGGGCATTTTGTCCTGTCTTTCCTGCAATGTAGACTGGACTCTCATGTTAGTATTGAACAACAGGTGTTAGTTTAACCAGAACAATGTCTTTGTGTTTAAATGGTGCTTCTTGAGGGTTTCTCTCCCAGAGGGAGAACTTATAGGGAGACCTCAGCCTACTTGTTCCAAATACTGCAGCTCCCCCCACCCCAATTCTGCTCTGGCCTAGCCCTCCCTGGAGGAGCTCCACCAGCTTGTATGTGATGATCCCAGGGAAGGGAGGCTGGCTTGGAGAAGGAGCTGTAGTGGTTATAGGGCAGAGGCCCTCGCTTCTTAAATCTCCTTTCTTCCCAGAATCTGGGCTGTGGAGACAGCAAGTCTGGATTGGAAGGCTACCATTGTTTGGTCTCTTATAGTCTTAAAGTGAATTTTTTTCTTTTTGCATTTTAATAAGGCATTATATATGTGATGCTGAAAGTTTTTAACATACCCTTTTCCCTAAGAGCTTAGAGAGTTCTACTTTTTTATTTACCCTCATAGTTTATCCCATAAAGAGTTAGATGGCTTTGTGCCCACTTTATAGATGAGGGAACTGAGGCACAGAGCTGTTAGGTGCTTTCCCCAGCCCACCCAATGCATTGAGTGAGAGCTGGCATCAGAGGTCCTGTCAGCCCCTGCTTGGCTCTGGCCCCTGCAGCTTTGGTTAGATCTAGCAGCTTTGTTTGGTTCCTGGAATGGTGTGGGGTGGCCTCTGGGGACTGTCCCTATATCCTGTTGCTCTTTGGCCCTTCCCGGTGCAGGATCAGCTAGAATCTGTGCTGGAAGTGTTGCACAGACAGATGGAGCAATACCGAGACCAGCCTCAGCACCTGGAGAAGATTGCCTACCAGCAGAGGTTGCTGCAGGAGGACCTCGTCCACATCCGAGCTGAGCTCTCCAGAGAGTCCACTGTACGTAGAGGGTGGCAGACACTTCCTCCTCGGGATGGGCTGGGCAAGGGGCTGCTTTTCTCATCTCCCAAGCTGTCATTGAGTTGGTGGCCAGGGGTGAGGGTCTTGGAGTGGCAGAACTTCTCCAGGCTGCCTCCTGATAGTAGCTTACCCTTGTCTGGGGGTGACACGTCCATCTCCACCTGTTCCTTAGGCTGCTTACCATCAGCAGCTCCTGATGGCTGATGACACCCAAGGGACCAGATTTCTCAGAGCAGCCTCAGGGCTGTTTCCTTGATCTGTATGCAGTTAACTCTAAGACAGCAGAATTTGTACTTTTTCATTTGCCAGTCTGATATGGTACAGGCCCTTTCTGCCAGGGCTGGGAATCAAAGCGCCTCCAGGGTAGAAGAGGGTCCAGTGCAGGTGACCAGGGTCAGAGCATGAATGAGAAGATGTCACACTACCTCCCGCTCCTGTCTCTCCCCCACCAAGCCTGTGCAAGGCCCACTGGCTCCCCTCCCCTCTTTCCCTGGCTGGGTCTGCATGACCAGGAGCACAGGGGCTCATGAGACCTCAGGAGGAGGGCAGGGGAAGCAGGGAAAACCAAGAACCAGAAGCATTTCCTTGGCCAACAGGAGATGGAAAACGCTTGGAACGAGTACCTGAAGTTGGAGAGTGACGTGGAGCAGCTGAAGCAGACCCTACAGGAGCAACACAGAAGAGCCTTTTTTTTCCAGGTGATCCAAGGCCTGTTCATCCCTTGGGAACTGCGGTTTTTTCAGAGAGCCCTCACCTATGGGGGCTGTGAGCACTACCCAGGGGCCTTCTCCTCCTGCGCCCTGGACTCACCACCGCTGTAAAGGGGCCACCCCAGCCTCTTCCTTGCGGAGCCCTTTCCCTAGCCAGGCTGTGATGAGAAACCTCATCCCAGCTCCCCTGCCTGTCCACTCTCAAAGACAAGCTCTTGAGTGTTTTCGGAAAGATTTTACTTCTGATAATTTGGGGAAACAGACCCAAGAGGAGGCAAATACCAACCTAGAGCACCTTACAGCAACTTGAGAGTGATTTGTGATCCTGTGGTTCTTGGCCCCATCTTGGTTCCTAGCTCCTCACTTAGACGGCAGCAGGAAGCCCCCACCTCCTTCTCTCCTCTGATTCCTGGAGGTAGAAGTCTCTCACCTGTGCCTGAGGAGGTGGTATGAATTCAGCCTATTGAGCTGCCTCTGGTCTCCAGGTGGTCATTTGCATTTCTGGAAGCCAGGCTGGGTGATACCCATCTCTGTGGTCCCTGCTCCACTAGGGAAGGTGGCCTTAGAGCCCTACCTCCTTACCCTTAAAAATCAGGCCACCCCATTGATAGCTGCCTCTGTCCCCCAAAAGCAAGACAATGAAGGGTACTGTGTGGTTTCTCTTCTTCCAGTCAGTCCTCAGCTGCCCAGTGTTCCCCCATTGTGGTGCCCAACCAGGTTTCCACCCCACCCTCTAAATTTTGTAATGTATTTGAATTCAGCAAGCATTAACTGAGGCTGCTTTGTATGAGGCACCATGCCGGGCCACTTTGGGTGCTGGGTTTGCTAATTGATGAGCTCTGTTCTAGCCAAGGCTCTCTGTTTAAGTGATTTAATGCATATGTTGACTCTGCAGACATTAGCCTCACCCCAGAAAAGTGAGTGAGATTCTCAAGAGGGTTTAAGTTTTTAGGCCCTGTGGCTTTTCCCAGGGCTCTGCTGTCCCTGCCCTCAGAGATGGTTCCCAGAGAGCCCCATCTAGGACCACATGAAGGAAGCTCTTGCCTGTGGCTCAGGGCCGGCCTATGAGGCTCCCCCGAACTTGTCTGTCTCTTGCTGTTGTTGGGGTTCGTTCCTCCCTCTCCAATTACCCTTCATCCAAGCTGGCTAACATTTTACTGTTCTTTTTTTGTATCCCCAGCACTTAACATAATGGCTTGAACATAATGGGTGAACATTATTGACCAAGTCCTTCAAACAATTATTTCTAGTTACAAGTTCCTAAAACTATCCCATCCAGTTATACCTATCATCTTGGACATCAGTGGGTCCACATTAATTTTAGCAGTAATTTTTTTTTTTTTTTAGCTTTTCATTCTTTGTTTCTTTTCTTCTTCTTCTTTTTTTTTTTTTTTTATCGAGACAGAGTCTCTCTCTGTTAACCTGGCTAGAGTGCCGTGGCGTCATCCTAGCTCACAGCAACCTCAAACTCCTGGGCTTTAGTGACTCCTGCCTCTGCCTCCTGAGTAGCTGGGACTTTAGGTGCCCATGACCACACCTGGCTAATTCCTTCTGTTTTTAATAGAAACAGGGTCTCGCTCTTACGCAGGCTGGTCTCGACCTCCTGACCTCAAGTGATCCTGGCGCCTCAACCTCCCAGAGTGCTAGGATTATTGGCAAGAGCCACCACACCCGGCTGTATGTTTCTATAATTACACAAGTAATACCTGAGTACATCTCTCTGAAAAGGCTAAAACAATGAGAAGAAGAAACAAAAAATGATATGAAAGCTCCTCTTCCGCCTGCCTTTCTGCCCTAGGCCCCTCATCCTCCCTATGTGTAATTGGTGCTATTAGTGAGTGGTGTTGCCTTCCAGACTGTTTTCTATGCATTTCCAAAAATAGGCACATGCATAGAATTACATTATTTATTTGGGGGTGGGACCAGGTCAAAGGTTTACTTAAAGAAGATCACACACGTAGCTTGGCAACTCACTTTTTTGTCGTAGCTTTATGTTGTGGAAACTTTCCAGGAAAGATATCCCCAAGTTTATGCTGCCCAATATAATATAATATTTAATATAAATGAATTAAAAGTAAAATTAAAAATGTATTCCTCATTCACACCACCCTTGTTCAAGTGCTTAATAGCCACATGTGGCTAGTGGCTACTGTGTTGGACAGCGCAGATTATAGAAGATTTCCATCATCTCAGAAACACATATTAAACAGCATCAATCTAAGTAAATTAAGTTAGTTCTTATTGACTGTTACATACTACTTCATAGTCTGAGTGTTTCCTACTTATTTAGCCATTCTTCTGACAGGCATTTAAAATATTTTCAGTGTTTTCTTTTTATAAATGGTGCCCTGGTGAACATCCACGTAACTGCCTTTTCAAGCATGTTTACAAGCATTTATCTAAGATAGGCTCCTAGGAGTGGACTCGCTGGGTTAGAATGAGTACACATCTTAAAAGCCAGTGGGTGCTGCCAAATCTCCCGATAAAGGACTGCACTTACTTCCCCTCCCACCCGCAGCAAATGAGAATACTGAACCTATTTGCCCGCATCCTCGTCAGCACTTGATGTTATCAGCCTTTTTAGTTTTTGCCAGCCTACTAAATGATGTCTTGTTTTGATTTGTATTTAATTACTAGTAGCTTAAACATCTATTCCTGTGACTATTAGCCATTTGTGTTTCTACTGTGCCTTATGTGATGGTGATTTAACTTATAGGAGGCCCAGAATCCTTTTTCCCCCCCTCCAAAAATCAAATTGGTACAATGTACAGGTCTTGTCACAGACACCCAGGAGAACCTAGCCTCATAAGGTACTAGCAGAAAGGCCAACCCAGAGCCTGCAGCTTAATTTCCACCCGGCCCTGCCCTGTGGCATTGCTCACACTTTCCTTAAGTGCCGTAATGATGGGGAAGCTCACAAAGCCCTGCTTTGAGCAGGCTCTGTGCTAACTTCTTTGGTGTAATCCTAGGCCCGGCAAGCTGTTAGAGCCCTAGTAAATCATTAACACTGCAGACATGCTTCCGGCCCTGTATGCAAATTCTCAGTAACAGGGCTTGGAAACTCGCTTTCCTTTAGCCAGGTTTTGCTGTGAGAAAATCCATAGCCCTTTCAGAAAAGTAGGGTGGCTTTATTTACGAAGATACATACAGCCACCTGGTGGCAGGGAACTGTGAGAGAGACAATGCTAGGTGAGGCTGCCTATAGGTGTTCCCCTCCCAACTTCTAGATGGTGAGTTCAGGCCTTCGCCGAAAACAGTACTGAGAAGCCTTCCCACCCAGCGTGGTCAGAGGAGGCAGGAATGAAGCTCTACCTCCTTGCTCCCCAAGAGTGCCCCTCACCTCATCATTAAGGTCTGAAATTCCATCACCCTAGAGAAAGATAGGAGCTCTCCAGCGTTTGTTCCTCTCTGCTCTTCTCTTACATGTGGGGTAACAGGAAGGCAAAATGGGGCAGCTGCCAGGGGAGCTTTCTGCCCTAGGCCTCTCACCCTCCCTATATGTAATTGGTGCTATTAGTTAGTGGTGTTGCCTTCCAGACTGTTTTCTGTGCATTTCCAAAAATAGGCACATGGGCTCAAGTGATCCTCCTGCCTCAGCCTACTAAAGTGCTGGGATTACAGGCGTGAGCCGCCATGCCTGACCTATTTTTTATTTTTGTAAATTGACACATAATAATTGTACTCCCATAGTACTTTAAAAAAATAATAGCTTTATCATGTAATTCACATACCAAAAAATTCACCCTTTTAAAGCATGCAATTCAGTGGTTTTTAGCATATTTACAGTATTATACAGCCATCACTACAATCAATTTTACAACATTTCATCAGCCCCCAAAAGAAATCCTGTATCTATTAACAGTCACTCCCGGCCAGGCGTGGTGGCTAGTGCCTGTAATCCTAGCACTCTGGGAGGCTGAGGCAGGAGGATCGCTTGAGCTCAGGAGTTCGAGACCAGCCTGAGCAAGAGCAAGACCCCGTCTCTACTAAAAATAGAAAAATTAGCCGGCGTCGTGGCATACGCCCATGGTACCAGCTACTTGGGAGGCTTGAGGTAGATGGGGTTTCCAAAGGGGATTCTGTCCCCCAGGATGAGGAGCTGTGTCTGAAATGGCAGGATAAGCTCTAAGAAGAAACTTCCTGTAAGGAGCTAAGAAGGCAATGAACGAGCCACAATCTTATCTTCCTCAGGAGAAATCGCAGATACAGAAGGATCTGTGGAGGATTGAAGATGTCATTGCAGGCCTGAGCGCAAATAAGGAGAACTTCAGAATCCTAGTGGAATCGGTCAAAAATCCGGGTGAGTGGCCATCCTCCTTCCTGGGTGTGGGAGACAGCGTGGGGTGGGGCTGGGAGTGTCGGGGGCCAGAACTCAGGTGGGTGGGATGGCCCTTGGGGAGCCAGGTCTTTGTGGTCCTAAATCACTCTGCTTGTCCTCCAAGGAAGAGGGTCTTTGTCCTATCCCATGCTTTGCTTCCCTCCATGCCCCTCAGAAAGAAAAACGGTGCCTTTGTTTCCTCATTCGCCTGTGCCTTCCCTCTCGACTGCTGAGAGCAAGCCGCCCCCGCAGCCCAGCCCTCCCACCAGCCCTGTGCGGACCCCTCTGGAGGTTCGACTCTTCCCTCAGCTGCAAACCTACGTGCCCTACCGACCTCACCCGCCCCAGCTGAGGAAAGTGACATCCCCACTTCAGTCACCAACAAAGACGAAGCCCAAAGTCGTAAGTAGTGATGACTGGGAGCCAAGTGCCACTGTTTCTTCTCTGGCAGCTGATTGCGCTCTCTGCCCTCAGATCAGCTTCTCTGGGCAGAGAAACTCTTGGGAAAACCTGGAGAGATGGAACCAGCCAGAGTCTTAAGAGAGCCCTGAGTCACGAGCCAGTTAAAAAGTAGTATTTACCTTGCTATTGTGCCTTAGACATTCAGAACTGGAAAGGCCCTGAGAGAGGATCTAACCCCCTCATTTTGCAACTGGGAAAACTGAGGCCCAGCAAGAAGTGTCTGTGCTGAGTAGGGTGGAATTTGTGATCTCTGTTGTGCAGAGAGACGTGTGGCTGTTGTGAGGCTTCCCTGGGCAGGGCTCTGTGCAAATCTCTGGAGGGCTGTCCTGCGGGTGCGCGAGCCTGTGGGCAATGAGCTCATTCCAGTGGAAAAGTGTCCTTCCCTTCACCTGCTGTTGAGCGCTGTGCTGGGTTGTCAGGATTCTTGTGATCTTTACAGTAACCTCACAGAGTATGGGTAAGAAAGGCAGTATCCTCATCCCAGAGATAAGAAAACTAAGACCTCAAGTTGTTGAAATGTGCTCACGGTTTCCATGTTAGTTACTGGATCCAATCGTATCTCCTGGCCATGCTCTTTTATTCTGTGTCATGTAATTGGGCCTTAGTCCCAGGTCAGATCTGTGGCCCATGTAGTTGCCTGGGCCAACACCTTGGTTTGCCTGGCACAGAGAGCGGCCAAGCTCTTGGCAGAGTCTGGGGACACAGGAGACTTTAAAGAAATAGAAGACATGGCCAGGTACCGTGATAGCTCACACCTCCAGAACCAGGCCAGCCTTGGCTGGAGAACATAAGGGGTCTGGTCCAAATGTAGGGAAGCCGTACAGAGGGGACCTAGGAATGGGGGCCTCCAGATTTTTGCCAGCAAAGGCTTGGGAGGAGCCTTGCCCCGGTGCTATGTGTGCTCACGACCTCTGATGAGGTTGGTGAACGGTGCTGGGCAAAACATGTGTTCCCGTACCCTGCTTCTCACCACCCGCCTGCTTCCAGCCATGGCTCAGGGCCCAGAGCTGGACCCAGGGTGTGGCCCATGACCTAGCCAGAGAGTTGCTGTGAATTTTTCCAGCTTTAGATCTTCTTTCCAATCCCAGATCTAAGAGGCAGTCTGGAGCTCCAGCCATAAAAGAGGAGGTTAAAAAAAAAACCCAAAAAATAAATAAATAAATAAATAAATAAGGAGGTTAAAAAAAATAGTCTGGGGCAGATGGCTGCTGACATAGGGCAGGATGCCACCGGCTGGGACAAAGAGCAGAGAGAGAAGGCACTAGCCTAGGAGCTAGGACACCCAGATTCCAGTCCCCGTGCTCTCACTGTGTCTCACGCAAGTCCCGTCCCCTCTCTGAGCTTCCTCAGTTTCCCTTGTGCAGATGGTCACAGAGGCTCCTGCTCACAGCGTGGTCCTCTGTGGCTCTCGGGCTTTTTCAGCTTGGACGAGCATCCAGGCACCGGGGGTCTCTCTCTCTCTCCTTCTCGTGATACATGTGTGTTTACCAGTTTTACCACTTGCTGTTGTTGGCTTGTTTTTAACATTTATATTTCTGAAACAATAATATCTACCCTGAAGAGGACATTAAACAGGAATTTATAATTTCACAAATAATAATAAAGAGACCGCCCGTGTTATACTAACACACAGACCAAGAAGTAGAACTTCGCTGGCAACCAGAAGAAGCCTGTGGTTTCCTTCCTTGTCCTGACTGCTTCCTTTCTGCCAGAAATACCATTATCTTGACTTTTTGGATGATAATTCCCTTGCTGTTTTTTTTTTAAGTTTCACTACCTATATTGGCATTCCTAAATACTGTAATTATGCTGGTATCTTGCATCTTTTCTTCAACATTATGTTTTGATATACATCCACATTGTTGCATGTAGCTATAGTTCTTTCTTTTTTATATGGCTTGTTTTCTTGAATTTAATGTCTTTTTTTTTTTTTTTTTACTAGCTAGTACTCTCAAAAGGTACAAAAACAAAAGATATTAAAAAGTATTTAATAAAATGTTTCCCACCCTTTGTCTCCAGACATTCTATTCTCTTCAAAGGCAATCAACTTTGTGTTCAGCTGTTTGGGGAACTTTTTGGAAATTGGTGGTTCTGATGTCTTGTCAGGGTTGGAAACTGCTGATCCTTGGACAACAGTGGGTATCTTAGGCAGACGGCCTAACTTTCACACATCAATGAAGCGTGTTGCTTTAAAAGAATGCTGGTAAACCTTTGCCAAGCAAACTTGGAGTGCCCTTTCCTGAACTCTGCAAAATTCTGAAGAACAAAGCCAAATTAGACTAAGAGGGAATTTAGGAGGAGGAAGACATGATGGTCATTAGTCCCAGGAGTGGGTGTTCATGGCGATTGGGGGCCAGTCTGTTGGTGTATAGAGGAACCACAGCCCTCTGGGAGCATTGTGGACAGGGAGTTTCAAGGAAAATAGTTACATTCATCCCATTCTAGGGAGTGGGCCGTGTGGTAGGCAATGAGTCACTCATCCCGACCGCCTATTTTATCTGAGTCAGGAAGGAGGAAATATTTTGTAACCATGCACATTTCTGATAGAAAGGGTGGGAGAGTGTGGACTCTTCCCTTGTTCTCCAACCTGATGAAGGATCCAGACTTTTTGCAAGGCCAATGAGCCAGCTTGGGCTGAGCACTGTGAAGTGGGCCAGATGTTTGTTCTCTAGGTGAGGGGTGCTGCCATAAACCTAGGAGTAAGAGCAGAGTTAGCAGCCTGCCTGCCCTGTGGTGGTGTCCAAATCAGGAGAGTAAGCAGGTGGCACAGTGCCAAGAGCATGGACCCAGGAGACCTGAGTTCTTGATTTGGGAACATAGTATATAGAGGTGACACTTTGAAAAATAAAAAAACGTATGAATCAAAGGGAAGAATAGAGACAGAGCAGAGGCGTCTCCGGGGGAAGTGTTAGTGCTCCTTGGCTGAGGTGGTCATGGCCCGGGGCTCTGAAGTGGCCTATTCCTGCCCTTTGGGCCACCACTGTGGCAGTCCTCCAGCTCCTCTCGCTGGGCACTGGTTCTGGTTCTCTTTCTGAGCAGGAAGACGAGGCACCTCCCAGGCCGCCACTCCCCGAACTCTACAGCCCGGAGGACCAGCCCCCAGCTGTGCCACCTCTGCCGAAGGAGGCCACCATCATCCGGCACACCTCTGTGCGCGGCCTCAAGCGGCAGTCAGACGAGAGGAAGCGAGACCGGGAGCTGGGGCAGTGTGTGAACGGGGACTCGAGGGTGAGCAGGGAGGGCCCTGGGGGGAGGCAGGGTGGCGTGACGCCAGGCAGGCACGACCACCTGTGACTGTGCCCACAGGTGGAGCTCCGGTCGTACGTTAGCGAGCCTGAGCTGGCGACCCTCAGCGGGGACATGGCCCAGCCCTCCCTCGGATTTGTGGGCCCTGAGAGCAGGTACCAGACGCTGCCAGGCAGAGGTAAGGCAAGGCCCTCCACAGGGAACCCACCAATACCCACGCTGCTTGCAACCCTCAGCTGGTTCCTCACACCCTTGTGCCTGCAGCTTGGGCCTAGGCGTGGGTGCAGCTGTTAGGGGCTCTGGGCTGCTGGGAGGGAGGACCTGGCCTGCCTTCCTCTGGCCCACATCCTGATTCACTTCCCCCTTTGTTATCTGTCCTCAGAAACAATGGTAATAGCAATCACTATAAAGTCCTGCACTGTTTAAGCACTTTATGTACACCTAGTGTTCACAACATCACATGAAGGAAGTACTGTTATTATCCCCATTTTAGAGATAAGGAAACTAAGGCTCAGAGAAATTAAATAACTTGCCAGTTAGCTGATCAGTGATGGAGCCAGAAGATGATCCCAGTGTTCTGGCTTCAGAGCTACTGTACCCTGCAGCCTGGGGTGCTGGGTGACTGCCACCGGCTTGGCCATCTCAGCCTGTCCAGAGGGCTTTTCCCTCTTGTGTCACTCTTTAAGACTCAGTGAATCCTGTCTTTAAACACTTTCTCCTCAGTTGGGCTTCCTTCTCACTGTCCTCCGCGATCCGGAGTTGGGTTGTGCGGGATGCATGAGAGCGCTTCAGGAGGAAGCGGATGAAGGGCGCCCCTGCCCCTCAGCCTTTCCACCTGCCAAGCGGCCCGGGTCTTCCGTGTGGAAGGGAAGCCTAGGGTAGTCCACAGATCTTCAGGCACACTGTCTCCCGTCAGGGACAGAGGGCACCCCTGGGCTGTCCCCCTATCCTCTACCTAGGGCCTTGCTCTTCCAGGCCCTGGGGAGGAAGAAGAGAAAGAAGACCGGGTTGTTGGCTGGGTCCTCTTGGTGCTCTCACAAGAATGGGGTTTTTAGGGAAAAGCAGAGTGCCTGTCCACCCCACCACAAATACGCTTCCACTTCTCTTTCCTCACTAAGGTCTCTCGGGGTCCACGTCAAGGCTCCAGCAGTCATCCACCATTGCTCCCTACGTCACGCTCCGGAGGGGTCTAAATGCTGAAAGCAGCAAGGTGACCTTCCCTGTGAGTGGCCTTGAGTTGTTGGGAAGCTCACTACTCCATCACATGCTGAGGGAGGGGCTCCGAGATGGGCAGTGACTGGTGAGCCCTGGGGATGGCCTCTGAGGTGACCTCAGCCCCTCCGGGGTTCAGGATCCCTATCACCCACTGCCCACCAAGAAGGGCATCCTGCTGCTCCCTCCATTTCCTGAGGGACCCCCCACTTTTCTCTCCAGCCTGTCAGGGTCATGGGAGGGAACTTAAGTCTGCTCCCTGGGTTCTGGCCTCATCACGTGTTGCATGTGAGCCCAGCTGGACAGGCCTGGGCATCAGTGCCTACATCTGCAGAATTGGGTGCTACACTCATGAGGGCCAGGGGCATCATAGTGCTTAGCAGGTTAACTGCCACGTGAGTTGTATTTAACTCACGCCAGTTTTGAGCCCAGGGCCTCATGAAGCATGTGTAACTCACACATCTTTTCAAAGACCTTGGGAGCCGTGAGAACTATTTTTCAAGTTGCATATAACTCATGCACAGAAAACAATAAAAAATAAATTTTCCGTTAAATTAGAAAGGATCATTTTGTTTTTGGAGTTTTTATTCTGTTTTCATAATAAAACACCATGGCCCCAAGGAAAAGTTTTTGTTTTTTCTAGTGTGGCAGTCAGTGTGTTAGAGGAAGTGGTTCTTTATGGAGGAGCACCCTGGTGTGTGTGTGGCGGGGCGGAAGGGCGGGGTGTGTTAGTGTGAGTGAGTGAGAGAGAGACAAAGAACAGGGAGAAAGCCAGCAGGTGGCTGCGCTCTGTTCCCAGCCCAGCTGCTCTGTGTGTCTCTCGCCTTCCTGCTCCTCAGAGACCCAAGAGTGCCTTGGAGCGCCTGTACTCAGGGGACCACCAGCGCGGCAAGATGAGCGCGGAAGAGCAGCTTGAGCGCATGAAGCGGCACCAGAAGGCCCTGGTCCGGGAGCGCAAGAGGACGCTGAGCCAAGGAGAGAGGACAGGCCCGCCCTCATCCCGCTACCTCAGCCAGCCGCTCCCTGGAGATCTTGGCTCAGTATGTTAGGAGGGGCCAGGCAGGCGGGGCTGGGACAGGGGCAAAGCTTCCCCTCCAGCTAAACAGAGCTGCCCCAGGGGCCCCAAACACAGGTGTGTCATACCCCCGAGCGAGCGGGTCGGGGACCCAGATGGTTCAGAGAACACCCCATGGGCTGTTTGTCTACCATCCAGGCTGCATGTGTGACCTGGTCAGAGGGTGATTCGGAACCAGAGCAAGAGTGAGGATCTCACAGCAGAGGCCTAGGAGCCCGAGAAAATATCCAGTCAGTTCTCTGAGGCAAGCTTGAGAGGGGCCTTCGCAGGTATTCTGAATCTCTCAGTTGACTTCAAGACTTGGTACTACAGTGTTCAGGGAGTAGAGGAGGAAGAGGTGATTGGTTCAACATGAGGAGAAGCACAAGCGAACAGACAGCCCCCAAACCTGCAAGCAGATGTTCAGTGGGGGCAACCGAGCATAAGGTTAGTGCCCACACCCTGAGGGCTGGTGGTCTCCCGCAGCTCATGGTGCTGAGGCCTCAGGGTGCCCAGGAGAGCTGGGGAAGCTGCCCCCTGGTGGTGTGTCCTGGTGCTGCACCCTGTCCACAGTCGCCTTAGGTCCCTCTTGGAAACATTCCATTTGACTTTTTCCTGTTGGAAGTCCCATATTTCCCTAAACCTCTAGCCTGACTGTTCTTTCCCTAATTCATTGCACAAGCTCTTTTGCTTTTAGTGTTACCGCTCATTGCCTCTCTAATCCTGCCTGATTGTGTTTACAGAAGCTTCTGGTTTGCATTGAACAGTCTCTAACTGGCCTGTGCTATTTGTTACCAGGCTTGTAATAGCAGCTCTGTGTCCATAGCATAGTGAGCGTCCCCAGATGTGACTCACCTTTTCTGCTGCCCTCCTTCATGCAGGCCTACTGACTTGTAATCCACTCATCCCAAAAGCCTCCCTGCAAGCCTGAGCCAACCCGCTGCCCGAGACCACAGTCATTAGCAGAGGTCTGGGCACTATGAATTTATCAAAATCCATGCCTTAAACCTGGACAGTAAACACGGGCTTCAGAGATTGCACGTTTGGATATGTTCTACCAAGGCCGAGGTTATTCGATTTTAATTTCTCTGGTCCAGGCTGGGCATGGTGGCTCACACCAGTAATCCTCCTAACACTTTGGGAGGCCGAGGCAGGAGGATCACTTGAGGTCAGGAGTTCAAGACCAGCCTGAACAATATAGGGAGACCCCGTCTCCACAAAAAAATCCAAAAAAATTAGCCGGGCACATGGCGCATGCCTGTAGTCCCAGCTACTCCGGAGGCTGAGGCAGGAGGATCACTTGAGCCCAGGAGTTCGAGGTTGCAGTGAGATATGATGAGGCCACTGCACTCTAGCCTGGACAACAGAGTGAAACCCTGTCTCCAAAAAAATTAAAAAATCATTCCTCTAGTCCAATCACACAATTTCTTATGGAAAACTTTTGTGTTTCTGGTATTTAATAATGAACAAGTAGCAAAATATACTGTGTATTCAGAGGGCCCTTCTGTAGCTAAGTCAGACACCGAAGGGGTAAAACCCAGAACACTCATATCTTTAAAAGCTGCAAACCTGATAACTTTTAAACTTTATAAGCAAATGTCATATGGGGTAACACTAACTTTTTACAATTTGATGTCTCAAATGTAGAGATTATCTAAAAATCGTAATTTGAATACCTTGTAATTTTTCTCTTAAAAAAAAAAAAAGACTTGTGTAAGTCTCTGCATCAGCGCCAATAAACATGTTGCTTAATAATAATGGATTGGCGTGGTTCTTCCCCAGGATATGTTGTAGAGTCTAGTGAACTTTTCCTGTTTGTGGAAACAATCAGGCTGGGTTTAAATGAGGACTCGTCTCTGTTTGGAGCACTTGTGAGCGTGTAAGAAAATGTGTGTTTTCTTTGTGAGTCATTAAATTAATTTTTCATTCTCGGAACTTCAATTACCTAATCCTGTCCAACTATAATTGGAAAACCGTCACCTAGGAGTGGTCAGATTGGTTTGGAGTCAGTATTGAGAGCTTGTGCATGAATGGGTGAAATGTGCTGATATGGCCCTGAGTTTGGGGTTCTGGAGGGACTAAAGGGGGTGTCAAAGACAATCGTGCCCATCTGGGGCTCTGCGAGGTGGATGGGGGAGGGCGCAGGGGGCCTGGGATGGGTAAGCATCTGCCTCGCTTCCGCTCAGGTCTGTTCTAGTCTCACCAACCGGTTCAGCGGTCAAAATCCTGTGAGGATGCAGGCCATGGGTGAACAGAAAGCCACCACGGAGCTGGACGGTGGTGGTTGAATCTTAAAATGGTTGGGTTAGAGTTTCCTTCTTGTAAAGCTTATTACAAAATCGATACTGTGGAAGAGCCTTGGAAACATTGATTTAACATTTCAATTTTATATAATTTAGGGTTTTTTCCCCCTAATTTAAAGAAAATATCTATCCCAAATTGATACCATCTTATACAGCAGTTTGCCTCACTGGCCCCACACTGCTCCTGCTTGACCTCAGGGTGCAGTATGCCCTGCTGTCCCCTGTTGGAAATTCCCGATAAAGAGGCTCTTGGTTATTCCACTTCCTTATCAGGGCCTTGAAGGGCTTGTTTTTTTCTGTTATTTCTGAGCCTGGGACATATGGCTCCTGAACCAGAAAGCCTTCCGTGAGCTGTGGGGCAGCTGAAGGTGCAAATGCCTTCTCTGGAACTCTGTCCCGTGTTGTTTTGGGGTCACCCTCTCAGCTGGGAAACTTCTACATTCCTGGGGCCCCTTATAAACCTGAAGTCGTGGGTCTTAGATCTGTGCCCTGAGATGCATGTATGAAATCTCTGGGGACCCAGATGAGAGAGCCATCAGCAGTCTAGAACAGGCCATTTGAAGGGGACAGAGGCCTCGTTCTCTATTGCACACGGAGTTACAGCACACAGCTCTTCCGTAATGGGTCACAGGTCTTTCTTCCCAAGGCTCCCGTGCCTACAAGGCCCATCCAAAAGGGGACCAAGTGTGGCTCTTTCAGCAGTCAGAAGTGACTGCATTTAACCCTCTCATTCTGTTGCCAGTGGAAGCGTGAGCAGGACTTTGACCTGCAGTTGCTGGAACGGGCCATGCAAGGGGAAAGGAAGGACAAGGAGGAGAATGGCTGGTTGAAAGTGCAGGCCATGCCTGTCACTGAGTTGGACCTGGAACCTCAAGACTATGACCTGGACATCAGCAGAGAGGTGAGGGCAGGGGCTTCCTTCATGTCCCCCCAGGACACATGGCCTTCGTGCTCCCAGCCTTATCAACCTTCCCACTGTGGGGTATTGTTCTGACGGGGGACAAGGCTCAGCTTCAGCATGGCCCAGGAGAATGAATGGATAGCAGCTTGAGGCAATAAAAGAAACCCAGGCATTTTGATGAAGGTTCAAATCTGTCTCTCTAATTTGGGGCACAGTGTAATTTTAACTTTTCTGTGCCTCGGTTTCCTCAACAGTGAAGTGGGTTGTGGTGAGGATTAAGTGAATCAATATGTTCTTGGTAGGTTTGGCAATGATCAAAGCCTGGCACATAGTAGGCATGTGGTGAAGTAGTCGCTATTGTTACAACACCAGGGGTTGGCCTTGCAACTGGCTAGGTGAGGCCAGCTTGGACAATCTGACCTGCGGAAAAAGGGGGGCAGGTTTGAAAATCACAGGTGAAATTTCCAGCCTTGATGGAAGCTAGGAGACAGTGCGCAGTTCTCATCTGAGTTCTTCTGGTGCCCTCTTGTGGCTCACATGCATCATGACAGGGCAGGCGTAGGAAAGCATGTAACCCTGATCTCTACCAATCAGGGACGTCTCTACCCAAGGGAAGAGAAAGGGAATTCTGGGGATGACAGACTCAGGGTCCTCAAGACATAGGTGGTCTCCTGTGGCCCACATTGTACCATCTGTAAGCTCTGCAGGGCAGTGTTTGTGGCTGCTGGGTTCACCTTCGTATCCCTAGCCCAGGGCCTGGCCCACAGTGCGTGTTCTGTAAATATTTGCTGAACAAAGAGTGTTGAATGCATCACACAGTGGCCCATAAATGTCCCGCAAACGTTTGTGTGAGCACTTGGCCTGACCTGAAACTGCATGACAGGAAATGTTTCTACCACATGAAGGACGGATTTAGGAGGGCCCCCAGGAAGACTCCCCCACAGGTCTGTCTGACAGCATGGTGAGTAATGAAGAGGACGGGTGCCCCTTGGTGCCTCTCGGGCAGGCCCGTGCACAGCTGATTTAGCCAGTGGTATCTACCTGGCTCACTATGTTAGGGGCTCATTCGGTCTTTGGAAACAAAGGAGCAGTGTGTTGGTAAATAGATGCCTATGGACTTGCTGAGTTCTGGGGTCAGCGGGGGCTCCAGGGGTTCAATAAGGCCAGTCCCCTGCCCCCAGACCTTTTCCCTCTTGCACCTGAAACAGCCAAAGAAGTCTGTGCTTTCTCAGATTCACAAAGGAAGCTTCTACATGCTGCCTTGGCAGCGGCAGTATGTTCTATAGTGGCCTGCCAGCCTAATTGGCTTGCCAGCCTGGAGAAAAAGTTCTTCCTTATCTCTAACCTAAATCCCTCCTGCTACAATGTAATCTACTTCCTTCCTCTAGATCTGCCCTCATTGGTAATAACAGAGAAGAGCCTATTTCTTGCCACCTTCAGCAGAGTGAAAGGGCTGCATGTGGGTTTAAATCATGCCCAGATTAGCTCTGGGATTGGGTTTAGCTTGTTTTCAGGAGCTTCAACCAATCCCATTTTATTGTGCTTTTGTAATTCAAAGAGGAAAAAGTTCCCAGGTCATGCAAAAGTAGACTTTAGCGTTCTTAGTCCAAGAAGATTTCATCAAGCTGAGTTTGCCACTGGGTCAGCACGAGATGCTGGTGGGGAGTTTGGGGCCATTTTCTTATGGAAAGCAGCAGATACAGCACAGCTGCCTCCTGTCTAGATCGGGAGAGCTTTTGTAGAGACAGAAAGGACGATTGCTTTCTTCCATCCATCCATCCGTCTGTCAATCATCCATTTACCCATCATCCATCCATTCAAGGAGTACTTGCAAAGGACTGCTAAGTGCCAGGTCCCTGCACTAGGCACCTGGAGACAATGGTGAACAGAAAGCGAAAGATTGGCTTCTCAAGAGAAGGCTTCTCAAAGTGAGGTCAAGAAGGTGAGAGTCAGTGGAGCAAAAGAAAGAACCTCTCAGAGGAAACAGCAGGACAGAGGCCCCACTGTGGGAGGAGAACTGGAGAAACTGGTGGGTCAGTGTGGCCGAAGAGGTAGTCAGGGGTCAGATCACTTAGTCCCTGAGGGTGGCATCAAGGATGATCATGTTCATCTGGACCTGTCTCACTGTTTTGCCTTACCCTTCCCTTCCCTCGGCCTGAAGGAGGTTGTCCGGTGTAGTGGAAAGATCATGGGCTTTGGAGTCGGACTCAGGTTCAAATACAAATTCCGCAGTCGACTAATTTTGTGATCTCGGCGAGTTATTTAACCCTTACGGACTCTTTGCTTCCTCATGGTGCTGGGTGGGGGGCGGGGATGGGGAAATCAGGTTTCAAACGTAGACACCTGAGCCTCCCCCCTGCCACCCCCGACCCTCTCCCCAGCTGTCCAAACCAGAGAAGGTCTCCATCCCTGAGCGTTATGTGGAACTGGATCCTGAAGAGCCACCCAGCCTTGAGGAGCTGCAGGCACGGTATCGCAAAGCTGAGAAGATCCGCAACATCCTCGCCCGGTCAAGGTCAGCCCTCGCTTGCTCAAGTCTTGACAACTCACTAGGCCCAGCTCCAGGTAGTGTCTCAGCCACGTGGGCCTTGGGCCAGGCTAGCTAGGGTGCGTGTTTGGCCAGGCCTCCATCTCAGGTAAGCCCTCATTGGAGGGGCCAGGCTGGTACTGAGCACATCACCAACACATCGGTGAGGAAACTTGCCTAGGTCATCCAAAAAGGCCTGAAACACTCAGAGGTTTCTTGTCGTGAGCTCTCGCCCCCAAAACTGGGTTCTGAGTGACCCTAGCAAGTGTGGGGAATGGAACCAGGCATGGCAGTGAAGTGGAGCTAATTGGAGATCAACTCCAGCCATAGTCCTCCCAGCTTTTGGGTCTGCGCTCCCTCATGCAGACTGGTAGAGCAGAGCCAGGGCCCCCAGCCTTGTCCAGAGGGTGCCAGAGGCTTTGCCCCCTTTCCCGGACACTGGGCAGAGGCCCTAGGAAGTAGCTTTCCTGCCCCCTCGGCCTCCGTAGCTTCAGAAACTTCTTGTTTATAAGCCTCCCTTTCAGAGCTAGGTCAGCCATTTCATATCTGAATTTAACAGGAACCTCCAGGTAGAGTTATTAATTTGAGGTCTGGTCTGTGGCCCTCCTAAAAGAGGAACAAAGCTGCCGTGATAGTTTGGGTGTCTGGGGAGAAGCATGCACACCTTGGTCTAGGGAGTAAGCCCACAGTATTTGATGCCCCACAAAATGGTGAGGACCTCCCAGCCAGGGAGCCGCTCCCCTCCTGAGGCTGATGCCCAGGGGTGCGAGGACCCAGAGCTTGCTTCCCGCCCATCCCGCAGCATGTGCAACCTACAGCCAACAACATCAGGCCAGGACAGGAGCAGCATGGCGGACCTGGACTCGCAGCTGCAGGAGCAGGAGCGCATCATCAACATCTCCTACGCCCTGGCCTCTGAGGCCTCCCAGCGCAGCAAGCAGGTGGCAGGTAAGGCCGTGGGGGCCAGCCTCTAAGGCCCAGGTCCACATACTGTTCTTTGAGGCTTGGCCCAGCACAGCCTGTCCCAGAGCCAGGGAGTCAATGGAAAATGAGGTGTCAGTGTTGGTCGTTGAGGGTCAGTGGTGTGTTCTCCTAACCAGAGGGTGTCCTGTCCCACGAGCACAGCAGGGCTTGGAAGGGGAGGTGGGGCAGGCCAGGCAGTGGGGGAGCCCATGGGGTGCCCAGAGCTCAGGAGTGCTGGGGGAAAGAATGCCAGAAGTGGTGTTGCCATTGAGCTTCCTCAGAGACTGTGGGCGAAGGCCAGGTTTTTCAGGCCCTGGGGCCAAGGAGCCAAAGCCAAAGTTTCTGATGTCATGAGGAAGGGGACAGGAAAGCCATTGGTGCTTGGATTTCTTGCTAGGGCAAGGCACGGGGACCCCCTCTATCCCTCCCTGGGACCCCTGCCTTGGTCCCCAAACCAAAGCCACTGTTCACCTTGTCAGAGTATCCTGTGTCAGAAAGCAGAACTTAGGAAGTGGGATTTTGCTGGCCATTGGAAAAAACACCACCATGGGATAGGAGTGTGTGCGTGCGTGTGTGTGTGTGTGTGTGTGTGTGTGTGTGTGTGTGTGTGTAAAAAGGCTGCTCTCAGCCAGGAAAGAGACTCCAGGCCCTTCCCTTCACCCACGTCTCACCTCCCTGTGTGTGCCTCATGCCTTTACAGTTCACTTAGTTCCATTCCTCCCAGATGCTGATGCCACCGTGTGTCTGGCTGGTGCCCCTGGCCAGGTGTGCTCCTTCTGTGCAGGGCAATCACAGAGCCTGAAGTGGTGTCAGAGCCCATACCAGTTCTCCAACCCTGGCCAGAAGTGGCCTAGGGCAGAACCTCCCTGGGGAGCCTGGTCTGAGGAACAGAACTTTGCCCCTGGCCAAAAGGCCATGAGAGTGACCAACGACAAGGGGAGGGTCCATGGTCTCGGTTGAAGCCTGTTTTCTGTCCCACATAGCCTGGTCCCCTTGACGGACATGCTGAGTAGGCTGAGAGGTGACCATGTGGCGTTCTGTGGCTAGGGACGCAGAAGATAGCTCATCCAGACCCTCCTCCCAACAACCCGGGGTCGTCTCAGCAACTCTTGAGCTCCTCCTCATGTGGAGGGTTCCAGTGGGGGCTACTCCCCACCACAAAGCACCCTCCTCTCGCCTGCGCTTGGCCTAGCTGTGGCTCTGCCATCCTCGGCTTCCTTACCACCAGCCGACGAGCACGCCCAGCCCTCCCACGCCAGTTAGCGGGACCTTTCCCGCCTCCCCGCTCAGCGACATTCTTTGCCGCAGCCTTTCCTCACTCTTGCTCCTTCTCATCTCAGAGACACAACCAGAAACCGCAGGCCTGGCCCGGCCGCTTCCCCACCAGGCCCCGTGGATCTGCCCCCTAAGCAGCGGGGCCTGCACCCGCCCCCCCGGCCCTGCCACACGGGGCAGCTGGTTCCGCAGGGGCTTCCGAGGAGTCTAACGCACCACTTAATTCCTGTTGCCCGTCTAGCGCAGCAGCTGGCCCTCCTCCCGCCTAACGCCCCCCTGTCCTCCAGGATGGTGCCACCTTACCCCCCCTTAACCAACGGACTCCACTACACCTTTGTCTAACACCTTCCAAGTAAGAGCCCCTGCCTGGCGTGCCCCTCGCTGCTCCCTGCCCTGCCTCGCCCTCCCTGCTGCTGCTTCCTGCCATGCACGGCGGCTGCTGGGGGCGCCGCCCTGGACTGGTAGCCAGATGGGGAACCGATGCTTTTTAGGAACTCAATCCTTGGGGGCCCCGATACATACAGACTATGCGATCCAGGACCCCCTCCTCCCTGAAATCTCTAGAGCCAGAACTGCGGCCCTCCCACCCTGGTTCTTCCCTAGGGCAGTCTGATGCCCCAGGGGACCAGCGCAGGCTGGACCACCAGCCTCAGAGGGTTGGAAAAGGAGCATCAGATCTCGGCCTCTCGGAGCTTTGGCTGGAGACACTGAAGAACTGTAAGACTGGCAAAGGCCTCGTGAGGGGCTGGGGCTCACTTCAGGTGGCACAGAAGTGGTGTCAGAGCAAAGACTGGGACTGCCCATTTAGTCACTGGGCACCAAAGTGGAGAGAGAAAGGAAAGCCCAGGGCAACGTGAAATGGGCCCTCAGCCAGTCGGAGTGTTCTGGCCCCACCTCTGCTAAGTCCTCCCCACGTGAGCATCTAGTGACAAGAGGCAGGTGGGATCAGGGAAGGAGCCCTGGCCCAGAGTCAGGAGGCTGGGCACCTGGTCCAGTGAGTTCTGGCCTGGGCCTGTTGTTTCTGAGCCCATCACCTCATGTGGACAGGGGAGGGCCAGACTGGAGGCCTTGGCAGTCCTTTCCCTGACATCCCACCTCACCGTCATTTTGTAGGGCTTTCCCCTCTCCTTCCTTTACATATGCTTATGGTTGACATTGTTGAGTACCTACTATGTACCAGGCATCTCTTTTGATCCACATAACAACCCTATGAAGATACTCACCTTAGGCCAGGCGTGGTGGCTCACTCCTATTATCCTAGCACTTTGGGAGGCCAAGGAAGGAGGATCACCTGAGGTCAGGAGTTCGAGACCAGCCTGGGCAACATAGCAAGGCCCTGCCTCTACAAAAAGTTTTTAAAAATTAGCTGGGTATGGTGGCACGCACCTGTAGTCCCAGCTACTTGGGAGGCTGAGGTGGGAGGATCACCTGAGCCCGGGACTTCCCGGCTACAGTGAGCTGTGATGACTTCACTGCACTCTAGCCTGGGCCACAGAGTGAGACTTTGTCTCAAAAAATAAGTAAAATAAAATTTAAGAAAAGATATTCACCTCCATTTTACAGATGAGCAAATGAAGCTCAGAGACCTTGAGGGACTTGCCCACGGAGTTGCAGCTTGCCATTAAGCGTCAGGGTTTGAACCCCTTCGATGTGAGTCCAGAGCCTTTGTTCTCCATCAACACTCATGGGTTTGTCTGGGCCACCCCCAGGAGCTCTAGGTGTTTGGAGAAGAGACTGAAATGAGGGACAGAGTGTGTTCCAGGGGACAGGGCACCCCAGCTTGGGTGTTCCCCCAGCCTTGCAGCAGAGTCAGCAGGCCCCAGCCAGCCTGAGGTGGGGAGGAAGAGGTCAGCCTCACTGGGCCTGGCTCTCAGGAGGTGTAGAGTGCAGGCCCCACAGAGACCTGCCAGGGCCACGGTAGGGTGTGTGGTTTTCTCCTAGAGATCTGGGCGTGGTAACGCCGCTCAGGCACAGACAGGCTGGAGAGAGGCTCTGTTCCTCCTGGGCTTCGGTCTCCTATGGCTGTGAGGTAGCACATCCACGCTTCCTCTTACCTTCATGCATTCTCATTAGGAGCTGGGTGTGATCACCCTGTTTTTAGGTTAGAAAAACAAAGCCCTCCAAAGCTGAGGGAGTTATCCACAGTCATTTGGTGAATGCAGGGCAGGGCCGATTGGACCTCAGCGTGTCTGCTCAGGCTCTTTGTCCTGTCAGGGCAGGGGCCCAATTTAGGGGCCAGCAGGTGTCTAAGAGTAGAGGGGGGTGGGGCCAAGAGCCCATGAGTTCTAGAAGCTGAGGGTCCCCCAGCAGCAGCCTCATCGCCCGAGCCCCCCGCCCTGCTGCTCCGTTAGCCCGAATGCTGTTCCCCTTTGCGTGTGTGCGCAGACGTGCCTGCTGCCCGCTCCCAGATGTGAACAGGGCCCCTGCCAGCCTCTCACGGTCTCCTGTGCTTTTTGCCAGCCCAGGCAGTGCCCGACCCGTGACCCAGTGTGCAGAGGAGAAGCCTGGAGCCCCAGGGCCCCGTGGAACCAGCTTCCTCCGAGGAGATGGACCTTTCGGCCCCCAAGGAAGCCCCTTCCAGCTAAGCAGGGTTCTGGCGGGGGCACGGAGCAGCTCGCCAGCTGAGGGGTGTTCACCACAGGGCTAGGCCCTAACACACCCACTAGTTTTAGTTCAGACTCCTTTTTACATGTGACAAAGGCACTTTTGATACACACTGTAAAATACTGACACTGTATTTTAGAATCAGAATATATTTTATAAAATGTTCACCTCAAGGGCTGGACAGGTGAAGATGCAGGATTTCGTAGCCGGACATACAGATTCAGGTACTGTTTGGGTGAGAGGTGTGGGTGGGGGACAAGGGCAGGGGGAGCAGAGGCCAGTCCGACTTCCGACAAACTCAGGTGAAAGTTGGATTTGAGGATGTGCTTCCAGTGGATTCCAGCGTTAGGCCTGTTGGCGTGCTGTCTGGGAGAAGAGGGGTCCTTGGCTGCGAAGAGCAGCTGTCCCTGACCTGGTGACCAACTCCGTGTGGAACTCCACCAGGATGGTGTGTGGAGCCCAAGTCTGTGCCTTGGCCCTTGGGTTTGGTTTCGGGGCAACAGTGTGTTCAGGAGCATTGGGCTCCACAACCTGCCCACCAGCTTCCCTCAGCAAAGGGTTCTTCCCAGAAAGAAAAATGCAGTTTGCTTTAATTAGAAAAAAAAAAGTACACTTCGAAGTACAGAAAAGTTGAGAGGAAGCAACTTTTATTGTATCATAGCAATAAACTCCACACTGGGTGATGTCTACCTAAAATCCCTGACTGAATGCCTTCCCTCCAACCGGGCTGTGCTGGGAGCCTCTGCTTCCCGCCGTGGAGCTGCCCCAGGACTTGGGTCTGGTGGTCGGAGGGTAGGCAGGGCACCCCCAGCATCACTGACCGCCTGCCACCAGCAGGGCCACCATGGCAGGACTCTGGCTTGACTCCAGCCCCAAATGAGGAGGGGGCTACTAAGCCAGGTGCAGAGTTTGTGGCCCTTTATTTAAGTCATGTTCTCATGATATTCTGCATACAGATAATGATGTTTAAAAGGAAACAACAACAACAAAAACCTCCATCGGGTGGAGCCACACTTTAATGAAAATTTGTCTTTGACTATGCTAAGAAAAAAAAGAATCTTGAATATATTTAGAAGTTGCCGTCTATTTTTAACTAACTCCATATGCTGCCAGTATCAACTTCATGACATTTGCCAAAATGAAATTTTATTTTTGCCTTTATAAGATTTTGTTGGAAAAATGAAATGAATATTTTGCAAGGAAACGTTAATTTAAATAAAAGTGTAATGGTTTGCAAAAACAAATGTGATGTACAGATTAAAATATTAACCTGATACGTTTCCTGTTTCTTGCTGGTTATATGCTCTTTGAGTGGCCTTTGTTAGTTTTTTTCCATTTCTTTGGAAAATCCCCAGTTAGCTCTCAATCCTGCTTGTGTTCACCTATGTTAAGTTTCTCTTGATGACAGTTCCTTGACACTTGATCGACTTTGGGGGCCTGGAGCAAGGAGGCCTGTGCTTCTGGGCCCTTGACTGGGCTTCGGCAGCTGCTCGGGGTGGCCCCACACTCCACCAAACCCCAGTCGATGAGCCGCCGGGCTCTGGACTCCCGTATGGGGCTGGTTTGGCAGACAGACTGCAATCCAATCCAAGACAGCACGGGGGATGCTACGGGCCCCCTTCCAACCCACACGCCGCCAGCTCGTTCCAATGAAGCGGGTTAGTGACGGACCATTGCAAACTGGATTTGTATTTAATTCATTTTGACTTGTGGTGTGTGCTTAAAACAGAAGGCAAGAGGCCAGTTCGATTTAGAGATGTGTATATTTCCAAGTTTGTTGTTATGGCAGTTTTTCTCCACTGCCAAGAAGAGCACCCGAGGTTTGGAATGACTTTCCAACTATTTAAATTGGGGAAAGTAGATTCCAAGGCATTCTGAACAGGGGATATGGCTGCTTTTTAAGCTACTGATCTCTTTTTGAATTTTAAAATAAAAAATACTCTCTGGTTTTAAGCATTACTTTAGAGATGTCTCCATAACAGATGAAAGAGGGGGAATGATTCCATAGCTGAGTGCAAAACTCCACCCCCCTCCCAAAAAATAACAAACCCAGGAGGCAGTGCCACCCCACAGATGGCATTCTGTAGACATTTTCTCACTGAAAGCATGTCAGTGGTTTCCTGACTGTTGGTCTCAGTTTCTGTCTCTCACATACAGTCTTGTGTAAGAAGAAACATGGCAACCCCCTAACCAATTGCTCTTTTCAGAGTGCTCCATCCGGTAGGAGGAGTAGCCTGTTTCATAAGAATTGTGGCCCAAATTTCAATCTACAGAGAGTGTGACAGGCCCTCAACTCAGACTTGGTGGAGAGCATGCAAGGTCAGAAAAGGCACACTCGAGCTGCCTCCTGTTTAGGCGTGCAACGCGTCACTGCCCGACTCAACCTCTTGAGAGGACTCTCGTCACCGGAGGTAAGATGGGGCCATCTGCCCAAGTACTGGCTGACCAAGGACATTAGGGTGTGGCCCAGAAATTCCAACTTCTCTTCTTTACAGGAGACCCAGGGCCTGAGCAGCGTTTGAAGCAACGGGATTGCACTTGACAGGGGGACATGAATGTGTCTCCTGCGTCCTTCCGCAGGCATCATTCACTCCTCGATTCTAACTTTAACCCAGGCCCAGGGTGAGCCCAGGGTGTCTCATTTTAGCAAGAACCAACAAGAACATTTTAGGATCTAGTATAAAACAGGTTGGGAATCAAATCTTTTCTTAATGCCCACTTGAACCTCCTGAACTGCCATGATTTTCCATGTGTCCAGGACGCTGTTTAAATTGCAGTCGTGCCTACGGTCTGTGAGTGTGTGTGAAGTAGATGTGCCCAGGCCAGGACAGATGCTGCAGACAAGCATTTTGTTTTCTCCCAGCCATTCACTTTTTGGCCTGCCTTGGTGTCTGGCTGTGGGAGTATAAACGGCAGCCTGGCCCCTTCCACTCCCTCTAATCCCTTGGCTGCCTTCAGTGTCTCCACAATTTTCCCGGCTGTTTTCGGTAGCAGCCCAAGGCCAGGGAATCATCTATCTGCCCAGGTGGCTCCCAGGACCTGAAGGGGAGGGGCCAGGGTGGACGCAGACCTTGGCGCAGCCAGACAAGAGCCCATCTGGGGCTTTGGGAGCTTCCCATAGCCACAGCTCAGGACTCCATGGCGAGTCCTTTTGTGTTCTCACCAAGGCTGGGACAGAAGCAGCAAATTTTTTGTCTAATCCACAAATCACATTTCTGAGACATGGCAGACAAATGTTGGGAGCCCTCTGCTTCCGACTCGGCATCAGATGCTGGGGTGTGTGAGGGACTATGCCCATGTGGGCAGTGCACCATTATGAAAAGAACAAAGAGACCAGGCTGGGGAAGACATGAAAAATGGCAGCCCCTCCCGGCCCAGTAAACATGCCATTGCTTTGCCGCCTCTACTCAAAAGGCTACCACTTTCATTGCTCTCCTAGCAAAGAAACCTTTCTTCAGAGCGAGTGGCAGGGTACAAAGGCAGAGTACAAAATGTGTGCACATCACAGTCCCCGCAATTCTGTTTGAACAAGCGTATTGATTGGGTCTGACCCTGTTACATTTTTTCCCTATTATTTGAAAAGGTGCATCTAAGTGTAGTGAATTGAACCAGCGGAACTGAACTTTCCATGAAAACTTCTCGAGGTATTTCTTTAGTTCAAAGCTTTTGAATTTTAAAGGGCATTTTTAATACGAGTCTGTTGAGTATTCTCTGCCACAACCCAACAAGGGATGTTAAATGCAGATGAGGTGGGAGCAGGCGAGGACGGGAGCGGACAGCGCGGGGGAGGGTGCAGTCGTGGCTGGAGGGCATGGACCAGCCTGGGAAGAGCCAGGCTTTGCGGGGAGAGGTTGAGCCCCATGCTTTGGAACAGCACATGCAGACCCTAAAAGGGACCTCTCCGAGCACACTAGGGACAGCTTAGTGACAGGGAAGAGGATTCACAGCTGAGCTTCTCGAAGGCTCGTGTGTGGAGAGGCAGGAAGCACATGCCGAGGGCTCCTTCTGATGGAAGAGGTTTTGTCCTCGTGAACAAGGGCCTCCTTGCTGCTCAGCTGCTCACTGTCTCTCACGCTCCGCCTTAGAGCTGAGATGGAACGAGGGAGGCAAAGTCCCTTGGCTGAGCTCACAGAGCCAGACAGGAAGCTTCAGCAACTGTCTACAGTCACACACAACCCTGGCCCTGTCCTCCGGCCCCTGGGTAGACCTCACTAATCAGTCACAGATGCTTTCCCCTTGAGCCCTGAGCAGCATCTCAATCCTTAAGTGGTTTGATATCTTTGGACATTTTGCTAGTTGTTTGGGCCGTAGCAGTGGTCCTTTTTGCCATTCTGGCCCAAGGCCCTGGAACTATCCACCAAGTCTCATTCCATACACACAGAGAGAGGCTCTCATGGCCCGCTGAAGGGCATGGCTCCTTTTGACTGAGCTGGCTCATTGCTGGTCTGAGTCGCTATAGCCTCCGGAGGCCTCTTAGACCTAGAAAGCACCCCTTCCTAAACCTAGAATTAGGATTCAGAGGCAGAATCATCCCTGGGAGGAGCTGGAGAATCAGATCCTTTATGGAGAACTCCCAAGGCTTGGGCATGTCAGCAAAGTCCTTTCCATGTCTTTGCCAAATCTCCAGCCTGGAAGACACAGGCTTGGGGGAGTCACAATCAGAATCACAGTAAAAAGCATTAGTTCCCTGAGTCCATCTCTACCCACAATTTTGGAGACACCAGCCCCCTTCAAAGTCCTTCCTTGTTCTGGGAGCCCTCAGGGGTGTTCCACATCTGCTCTGAGATGTGTTTTCTTGGCCATCACTTTCAGGCCTTCCTGCTGGTACTTGTGTTTCTTGGGGCCACACTAGCTGGTGAGCACAAATGAGGTCCCAATGACAGTAATAGCACAGATTTTATGACCTCTGCCCCCTTCTCACCACAGGGGTCTCCCCTGGGCATTCCTGGAAGTCTGCAGACATACCTAAAACAGGTTGGCTGTGGCACCACGGATATGCAAATGTCAGCTGGGCAGGCCAGAGTGGCCTGGGCATCAGTAGGTACCAATGGCCACTCAAGCTTGGATAATAACTTAAGGCCTCAGGCGTTAACTGTTTTAGAGGAAAACTTGTTAAGCAAAGGGAGACAGTCTCCTTGCAAACTGGCAATTGCTTAGAGCACAAGCCTCACACAATGGGATGGTTTCCGTGAACTTTACCCACAATAGAACCACGACGCTGTGTCTGCCCACATATACCCGTCTCACGAGCCAGCCTGTGCACTCCTTGGGGGCCTCCTTTTGCTCAGTGCCCAGCTTATAACAGGCACTCGTGGACTGCTCAGGGGATGTGAGATTGGAGCGGGTGGGTGTGCTGTGGCGTCTGCCTCCCACTTCCCCATTTCTCGCTGTTCTAGGAGGGCCGGCCCTGGGGTGACAGTGCAGAAGGCCAGAGAAGGCTCTGCAGAGTGAGCTGATGGTGAGGATGGTGAGCTGCACGGTGAACAAGCAGCAGCCTAGAGTGGATGCCCTGAGCTTGGCGCTTGGGTCTGGGGGTGCGCAGTCGTGGTGACACTCCAGCATCTCTTCTCTCTCCCTGAAACTTGCCCACCGCTGATGATCTAGTTCGTACTTGAAGCTCCACTAACATCAGGTTAGAATACTTTCCCGGGTTGTTATTATAGTTAATAATAAGGCTGATTACATTCAGTAAGCGCTTATTCTGTATCAGACACTTTGTGTCACACTCGGCGGCAGGTACAGTTACTGCTTGTGAATGGCAGCGTGCTCCTCCCCATCATCTGGCCCCTGACCCCCAGACAAGGCCACATGTCCAGCTCTTGTCCGAGGGCAGCACGTGGAAGTGATATGTGCCATTTCTGGGCTGAGCATTTAAGAGCCAGTGCACTCTCTCCAGCTTTCTCTTTCCCCGAAGTGGCCACCTAGAGGCCACATATTCCAGATGGTGGAACCACAAGGTGTAAACTGACTGGATCTAACTTTCCACTTCGGAAGGGAACTGCCTGGGAGAGGCCCCAAGGCCCATAGCTAACTTTACGTGAGTGAGAAATAAACCTTGATGTATTCACTCCTGGGATTTTAAGGTTTATTTTCTACTGTAGCATAATCTAGATTACCCAGACTATAGGTATTATTAATATTATTCCCATATTATAGATGAGAAAACTGAGGCATGGTGGTTCCGTGACAAGTAAGTGACTGAGTTGAAATTTCAGCTTGCATCTGTCTGACTCCAGAGAGCTTTTAACCACTATAATGACTGCTGTTACTTTCAGAAGAAGAAAAGAGACAACCTCTCTGGGGACTTACAAGAAGATTTTGATGGGAAAAGGGAAAACAGTCCTATAGACCTGGATTCTGGGTCCCTTGAAATAGAATCACCTCTGATGAAATCGATGAGGACAGCCTGAAGAGAAACCTATGGGGAAGTGCCTAACACTGTGCCTAGTGTGTGGTAGGTGCTCAGCTAATGGAAGCCGCCGCCGTGGCTGTGACCTGACATCGAGCATTGCCTAGGGATCCCATGGAGAAGTGTTGCTTTGGCACACATGACCCAGCCATAGGTCCTCGGCTTTAGGGACTGGGGCTCACAAAGTAGATTTGTCAGCACTAACAGTGGGGCTGTTGCTCAGGGCTGCAGTCACATCAACCGGGTTGGGAGATGGAGAAAATTGGATGAGAACCCAAGTGCCAGGCAGACTGGCTACTGGCGCTCACTGATACCAGCACCACCCCACCCCACCCTGGGGGCCACGTCTTCCTTGGAAGTTTCCCTGACAGTCTCTGGACTGGAGAGTCCTAGTGTCATTGAGCTGTCACCTCCACTGCAGGGTACCTATGCCCCACAGACAGGGTGCCCACATTTCCAGACCAGGGCTTCCTCGCTTAGGACAGAATAAGATGGCACTGCCCCTCAGGTGGCCCCTTTCTGTGTGACTGTGACTGGCCATCCTCTCACTGGTAGGTCGATGCCATGGAAAGGAGGCAGTTTAGTGCAGAAGTTACAAGCACAGGCTGCCTGGAATCCAGTCCTGGGCTGCCAGCCCTGTGACCTTGGGCGAGTTACTTCCTCTCTACATGCCTCACTTTCCTCATCTGCAAAATAAGCATTATATTCATACCTACCTCAGTAGAGTCGTTGTGAGGATTAAATGAGTTAGCACATAGAAAATGGTGAGAATGGTTCCCAGCCCCATATGAGGAATAGAAAAAATGCACATACTAGTTGCAGTTTATCTGCATTTAAGCTAAAGTCATTTAATACTCTTATTTCTTTCATTTATTATTTGTGTACTTATGTATTGCTGGTTTCCCTCACAAGAACATAAGCTCTAGTAGAGCAAGGATATTATCTCGTTCACTATATTGTCCCAAGTGCCCAGAGCAATGTCTGTCACAAATAAGGTGCTAAGAAATGACTTGTTCAAAGCATGAAGGGATGAATGAATCACAGACCTGTTGGCCAGGGAGCTTCTCTCTTTTTCAGATGCCTTTGCCTATCCGTGCTCTGCTCTGTTATGTGTTTTAGACTGTAGCCCCCAGAGAACACCCCTAGTTCCCTTGTTTTTAAGTTCCTTGAGTAGTAGGGAGCAGAAGGGCTTTTGGGATTCAAATCCATCCTTATTAACTCTGTGACCCTGGGCAAGTCACTTGACCTCCCTAAGCTTCCTCATCGGAACAATGGGAATAATGGTATCTCCCTTACATGGTTCATTGTGAGGACGAAATGAGATAAACACAGTGCCTGGCTTGGGAGCCCTCAGTAAATGTTCGCCGTGCTCATTTTGCCCTTATATATGATCCTTGTATGACCAGCTGGGCTTGAGGTGCTTCTTCCACATTTAAACCCTCTCTCCTTTCCCTGACTGGGCAGGATAAACAGGCCCGGGGTCATCTGCTGTCCTCCCACCCCAGTCTTCTGCCCTCCACCCTGTCTGCCATTTCATATGGTCACTGGCAGTGGGTACAGCAATGGCCCAGGGCCTTTGAAGTTGGTGTTCGTGAGGCCGGGCCATGCCACGCTGCCTCCCTGAGCTCTCCAGGTGCTGAGGACGGGCAAGTCCTTGGAGGCTGTCTCCGGCAGCCCTGCGGCTGTCCACCCAACATCACATCAACCTGTGCGCATCCCTTTGATGTCAGTCCCCAAACTGAAGCCTCATGCCCTGTTCTGAGAACCTGGGCTTTGAAGTTGGCCTATAAACTGAGCTTTCAGGAAAAAAGTTGTCTGTTGTGCCTCAGAGCACGGCTGGGCCCTGTAAAGGCACGTGGAACGCCGTGAACACCTGATAAATAATTCTTTCTGGGCCCAAGAAAAATTCGTTCCATTTAAAGGAGAGGAAAATTCCCTTGACCTTTTCATTGAAGTTGAGGGGGAGGGGCGGGGGTGGTTAGAGAGGGTTTTTGTGTCTTCTCACTAAAGCCACAGGAGGCAGGCAGGTTGTCTCTGGGAGCCGAGCTCCAGTGACTGCTCCAAAAGGGCCCCCCATCCCTGACTCCTGGACCCAGGTCCCCTCAGCCAACCCCACTCCCCCTCACACTCCCTGCCTCCCGCCATGATCCTGGGAGAAGATTGGGCCCTCTCACAAGAAAAGAGGCCTCTGCCCCCCGCAGGCCAAACCCTGTTGGAAACGGCAGGGCTCCGTGGCCTTCTTTTCCTTCTAGTGTCCAGCAGGGACAGGGCAAGGCAGACACAAATATGCCTTGGATTTCCCACCTGAAGGAGCCCAGAAAATAGATACTGGTTGACATTCACTGAGCACTTACTCTGCCAGGCCCTGGCTGGGCCCCCTTTGGTGCGCACCTGGCTAATAGGATGTGGGTTTGTGTGTAGTTTTCTGAAAACTTTCTTTATGGCAAAAGATAAGATACATATAGAAGCTACACAAAATAACAACATATAGCTCATCGAGCGATCAGAAAGCAAATACCTGTGTAACCACACTTCAGTCGAGAAACAAAAAGTTTGCCAGGACGCCGCAGCCTGTTCCTGCCCCTTCCCACCTAGTTGGGCCCTCCACTCCTGCAAAGGGTAACTACTCTCCTGCCTTTCATGGTAACTACTTACTGACTTTTCTTTGGAGTTTTACTATCTAAGCATCATCGCCAAATACTATAGCTTAGTTTGATTTGTTTTCTGAAATGTGTACACATAATAAAGAACACACTTCTTTGTGTCTAGCTGTTTTTCATTAAACATCACATTAGTGATATCCATCCATGTTGCATGTAACTATGTTTCACTGGTTTCCACCACTGTATAGTATTCCAATGTACACCTATTCAACAATTATTTATTCTACTGTTGAAGGACATTTGGGCTTTTCCAGTTCAGAGCTATTACAAATAATGTTGCTATAAACATTTTTACACATATCTCTTGGTACATGTGTACTACTAATTTCTTTTGGTATATACCTAGGTATAGAGTTGCTAAGACATAGGACAAGCATATCTTTAAAATGCCAAACTGGGCCGGGTGCGGTGGCTCACGCCTGTAATCCTAGCACTCTGGGAGGCCGAGGCGGGCAGATCGTCCTGAGCTCAGGAGTTCAAGACCTGCCTGAGCAAGAGCGAGACCCCGTCTCTACCAAAAAAATAGAAAGAAATTAATTGGACAGCTAAAAATATATATAGAAAAAATTAGCCGGGCATGGTGGCACATGCCTGTAGTCCCAGCTACTCAGGAGGCTGAGACAGTAGGATTGCTCGAGCCCGGGAGTTTGAGGTTGCTGTGAGCTAGGCTGACGCCACGGCACTCGCCCAGGCAAGAGAGTGAGACTCTGTCTCACAAAAAAAAAAAAAAAAAAAAAAAAAAAAAATGCCAAACTGGTTTCCAAAATTGTAGCTCTCCTTTATGTTTGCACCACCCATGTGAGAGTTGCTGTCCATCCCCATGGCGGGGTGCTTCCCCAGTGAGCCTTACCTCTTGGTAATCCCTCTCCTTAAATGGGGGCTGGAGTTAGTGACTTGCTTCCACTGCATAGGACGTGACAGAAGGCAATGGGATGTCACTTCCAAGATGAGGTTACAAAAAGACCACGGCTTCTGTCTTGGGTACCCACCCCTGCTTTCTCACTTGCTTAACTGTGAGGGAAGCCATGTGTGAGCTATGCAGGGCCTACCCAGCAAGGAACTGACGTCTGACCCACAGCCAGTGAGGACCTGTGGCCTGCACAACCACGTGGGTGAGCTTGCAAGTGGATCCTCCCCTAGTCAAATCTTGAACGACTGCAGCTCTGGGTCACCCCTCAATCACAGCCTCATGAGAGAGCCCTGAGCCAGAGACACCCAGCTGAGCCCAAATTCCCGAGCAATGGGGAACTGTGACTTGATAAATGTTTGTTGTATTAAGCCATTAAATTTTAGACTAGTTTGTGACACAGGGATGGGCAATTAATATGCTCACCAAAACCTTTAGTTGGTGTTTAAAAATTCTAGCCATTTTGGTGAGTATGAGGTAAGTTCAATTAGCATCTTTCTGGTCACTAATGAAGTTGAGCACCTTCTTAAATGTTCATTGACCATTTGGATTTCCTTTTTTGTAAAGAATCACCTGTCAAGTCTCTTGCCATTGTTCTATTAGATTGTGTATGTTTTTCTTAGTGATTTGTAGGGATTCTGGATTTGTAGGGTAGCCTGGGGTAGGTAGTCTATTTGGGAAATATCCTAGGGAATAGAAACAGAAAGGAAAGGAGGGGAAACAGAAGGATACCTTTTCAAATTGGTCACTGTTGTGGGAAACTGGGGTTCAGTCATTGGGACCTCCTGAGGGGCCATGTAAAATGCACCTCGAAATTATCCACCTGAGATATGAAAGAGGGGAGCATTTATCCTCTTGCTCAGGGACCCCATTGACCAAGGGATCCCTGTGGAGTGTTAAGCCCCTCAATTTTCCAGATCATACACTTCAGTGATTCCCACATGAACCCCACACAGGGGCAGCTGAGAAGCCCTGGGGCAGAGTGAGAGGGGTAGTGAAAATTCGATCCTGCGGTAGTAATGGCAGTAACAGAGTAAAAGGGAGGCTGAGAGGATGTGCGGTGGAGCACGAGAAGGTTCTCCCGCGCAGCCTTATGGATGATATACATTGCACATACCTTCTCCCACTCTGCCGCTTGCTCTTTCCCTCTCTTCCTGGAGTCCTGATGAATAGACATTGCTAATTTTCAGGTGGTCGAGTATGTAAACTATTCCTTTGTAGTTTGTGGTTTTTTGCATCCTGTTTAAAAAGTCTTCCTGTACTTAAGTCATAAAAATGTTGTCCTATGGTATTTTCTAGGAGCTTTATTTGTTTTGTCTTTCACAGATCTACAACTCACCTGGAATAGATTTTTAGGTAAGGTGTGAAGTGGTCACTGGGTTTCATTTTTTCCATATAGCTATAGATAACCAATTTACTGAAGAATCGATTGTTTCCAACTGCCGTACAATGCCACTTTTGTCATTAATCAAGTATCTGTGTGAATCTATGTTGGGGCTCTTTTTTCTGTTCTGTTGTCTATCTTTCTAAGTGTGCCAATATCACAGTATTTTAATTACTGGAGCTTTACTGTAAATTTTGACACCCAGAAAAGCAAGGCTTCTATCTTATTCTTCACAAGCGTCTTGGCTATTTTGGTCGTTTGCATTTCCATATAAGTTTTTTTTTTTTTTAATTATTTAAGACCTTTATTAACAGGTGCTTGCAGTTTGTTGACTTTTTTGAAAACATCAAGTTGTAAACTTTTATTACAAATTAAAAATGATGTTCTTTTTTTTTTTTTTTTTTTTTTTTTTTTGAGACAGAGTCTCACTCTCTTGCCTGGGGCGAGTGCCATGGCGTCAGCCTAGCTCACAGCAACCTCAAACTCCCGGGCTCGAGCAATCCTACTGTCTCAGACTCCCGAGTAGCTGGGACTACAGGCATGCGCCACCATGCCCGGCTAATTTTTTCTATATATATTTTTAGCTGTCCAGTTAATTTCTTTCTATTTTTGGTAGAGATGGGGTCTCGCTCTTGCTCAGGCTGGTCTTGAACTCCTGAGCTCAGGACGATCCACCCGCCTCGGCCTCCCAGAATGCTAGGATTACAGGCGTGAGCCACCGCACCCGGCCAAAAATGATGTTCTTAAAAATCTCAACTTGACCAGATATGAAACAATTTTAAAGCTTTTAAAGGCGTATTGAGAAAAACCAGGCTTTTTAAAAAAACCCGTTTGTTATTACCAAAAAAGACCTCTTTAGGTAATAATAATAAAAACCCCATGCTGCATAGATGATGCAGATAGTTCTAGTTATCTGGTCAACAGGCAAAAAGCTAGCACTTAAGGTCTTCGGCTCCAATCTTTCGTTCATTTCTTATTGCTGGAATTGCATATTCATTTCTTCTTGTTGGATGACTAAACCAGACGATGGTAGAGATGGTCAGCCGGCATTTACTCAGCTCCGCCCTGCTCAGCCTTGGGAAGCGGACGAATTCTCAGCTGGTGGATTGGCTGCTTTTGTCTCTTTGCCATCTTGTGGTTTAGGGTTTTCTGGGCTTCTGCGTCGGTAATTGAAGTTATGGCGGTACCCACGTGGAGGGGGCTGCTGACCTTGGGGCTCATCTCCTTGATTCTCTTTATCCTCTTCATTGCCTTCCTCTCTGGGCTGTCTTTGGCGAGGAGGGCCCTTGCGGAATCGTGGTCTGCAACCATGATACATATTCTGTCTTACTGGTCGCCCTTGTTCTCCTGCACCCTGGTTGTCAGCACCCTCCATCACTTCTCCCTGCACAGGAGGGTTGGAATACTGTGGTCGATGCCCATAGGGTCTCTCCATGTAGTAAGGGGGGAACCTTCGCCTGCGCTAGGGCCGGCGTTGTTGGGCCTGGCCTTCAGGAACACTCTCCGATCCCTCATTCTTTTCCCCACTCTCACCGTTCTGATAATTCTGGTGGTAATTGCGTGGAGGACCCCTGCGACGTGGATAGCGTCTGTAATGGTTACGGTCTGCTGCATATTGACTGCCTTGAACTGGATTCCACCAGGGCCTGTAACATTTGCCGCCTCCCACCCTTTTCTCCAACATTAAACTCCACAGTCTCTCGTCTCCTACACTGCGAAGGTACTTCCTGGGGTTATTCTTCTTTATGGCGGTCTGGTGTACAAATACATCTTCCTTCATTTTACTGTCCCCAAAACCTTCGTTGCGATGACCTTCTTGTCCCCGCCGGCAGGCGCCGCCGATGTTAGGCCGCCCCGGCCACCGCTCCCTGCACCGCTGCCTGTGGTGCCGGGCTTGGAGATGGCAGCCCCGAGGGCAGGGGCGGCGGGCGGCTGCTGGGTCTCGGCCTCGCTGCTCATGGTTACGGTGATGGTGACTGGGGCCGGCTGCGGCAGCTGCGGCTCCTCCCAATGTGTGACGGTAACTAGGCCGGCGGAGGCGGTGGGGCTTCACAGGGCTCTCTGGGGTCCGCTCTCCGCTCCCGCTACCAATCGAACCCTCCATATAAGTTTTACTTTTTTTGAGACAGTCTCGCTCTGTCACCCAGGCTAGAGTGCTGTGGCATCAGCCTAGCTCACAGCAACCTCAAACTCCTGGGCTCAAGGGATCCTCCTGCCTCAGCCTCCCTAGTAGCTGGTACTACAGGTGCACGCCACCATACCCGGCTACTTTTTCTTTCTTTCTTTTTTTTTTTTATAGAGACGGAGGTCTTGCTGCTCACGCTGGTTTCGAACTACTGAGTTCAAGTGATCCTCCTGCCTTAGCCACCCAGAGTGCTAGGATTACAGGTGTGAAGCCACCGTGACTGGCCTTTGGATTTTTTTTTTAAATTGAGCTGCATTGCATGTAGATTACTTCAGAGAGAACTGCCTTTCTTCTAATCCATGAACATGATCTATCCATTCATTTATCTAGGCCTTTAATATTTTCTCTTCAAAATATTTTATAGGGAAAAAACATCCTGCTTCTAGCAATGGTGGACAAGTTTGCTTTGAACCAACTTTCCCACTGAGAACAAGTAGAAAAGTAGGCTAAAATATAATAAACATGTTTGAAGCATTGGAGAGCTTTCAAGGCAGTGAAATTTATGGAGCCATGATCCAGAGGAAAGGAGGAAAGTAGGGTATGCCGGCTCAGCATTTGGTACCACTTTTCCCCGCAGGTGGATTGTTCACCCCAAAAGCTGTGGCTGGGAGCCTGAGAAGCTGTTTAGCAGTTATTAGTCTCCAAGCAGCTGTTTGTTGATAGACTCCCATAGTCTTACCCTGTTCGTATGCAGCTTAGGAGTTAGCCAAGGACCCAAAGGGGTGTCTTTGTAAAGATTTGGGGGTCTCTAAAGTTCCCCCATCTCCAGTACTCTTTCTTCCAAATCCTATTCGCCTCAACAGCCCCGAATGCTGTTTCTTCCACCAAGCAAGATTGCTACTTCTGTGTGGGCTTGTTTCCTTCACCATGGGTTGGAGTGACCTAAGAGACATCTGGGTTGAATGTGGGAATCACCTTATGTGCTTCCCTTCTCTTAGATCGTAAGCCCTGTGTGGGTTGGCCAACACAGATTTCTTTGCCTTTATTCCTGAAGGGAATTGTCATTAGGTATAGGATTCTGAGTTGGCATTATATTACTTTTTCAGTGCTTTGAATCACATTGTCTTCTGGCTTCTTTTCTGTTTGAGAAGTCAATTGTCTTATTTTTGTTCGCTTAAAGATAATGTGTCTTGCTTTCTCTGCCTGTGCTTACTCTTCTTCTTCTCTTTGGTTCAAGGCGCTTTTACTATAACATACCTAGGTGTGATTTTTTGGGGGGGCTCTTTATTCTGTTTGGGCGTTGTAGGGACTCTCGACTCTGTGGGTGTGTGTCTTTTGTCAGTTTGGGAAGATTCTCATCTATATCTCTTTAAAAATGGATTTTCCCTATACTCTCCTTTCTCTCTTTCAGGGACTCCCAATTATATGAGTACTAGCCCTTTTTACTCTGTCCTCTACTTGCCACTCCAAGGAAACAAAACATGCAAAAATCCATTACATCCTTACGAAGATTTGACAAATCAATTAATTAGTCTTTTCTCAGGTGCTTCTGCCACTCAAATTCTCCTGTACTCTGAAACAGTGTCTAACTCTCACATTGGCAGTGGCAAAACCTACAAATGTTCCTGGAATTTGGACAGTCACTTTTTGTTTCAAGGACATAGGACAAAAGATGTGGAGAATTTTCCTCTTCACCTTAGTACCAGATCCTGAGTGATAGGCACCCATGTGCTTTTTGATAAATATGGGTGTATTTGTGATATGCAGGGCCCTCTAAAGCATGGGCCCCCAAGGCAGGAGCCCAGGGCATGGTTTCTCAATCTCAACATTATTGACATTTGGGCCCATTAATTCTTTGTTTGTGCATCTGTCTTGTACATTAGAGGATGGTTAGCGGCGTCCCTGGCCTCTAACCACTATATGCCAGTAGCACCTCCCAGTTGTGACAAACAAAAATATCTCCAAACATTGTCAAATGTTCCTTCATCCAGGGTGGGAGGTGGTGTTGCAAAATCACTCCTGGTTGCAAGAAAGACTTACATGAAAAAGTTGCACTTGGAACTTAATATCAAGAATTAGTGTGCTTGATAAAAGAAAGCACATCACCAGTTTAAGCAGAGACATGGGTTATAATGAGTTGTGTGTTTTTCTCTGGCTTTGGCTGTTTGGAAGCTCAAAGCTGAGTTTCATGTTTACTACGTTAACTATGCCTCAGTTTTCAGGACTGGTCTTTTTTATTTCTAATATAACAATTATTTTGGAAATGGCTTCACATAGTTCGAAGAGATTGGCAGGCAAAATGTTGCCATATGAAACTCAGCCTTAGGAGGAAACATCCTGGTACTGGTAACAAACAGCACAAGAGGCCCCATTTTCTTTTCAGTGGTGCAGGTTAGGCTCCCTGAAGCAGCTTTGAGGGCAGAGAACAGCAGTTGTGGGAGCTGGAGAAAACAGGGAAGTCATTGTTCAGTAATGCTGGGCATACCTTGCCGGGAGCATACAAGAGGTATTCCTTTGGTTTTTCCTGTGCCAGAAATAATTGTGGGATGCTTTCTGACAGTTGGGTGGGGAGCTGAAGTACAGAAATCAAGCCAGTGAGGATTCAGCCATAGTAATTTGGGTGTTAAAGTTAATGTGTACTTCCAGTTTGGAGACGGAAGAATGAAGTCATTTCTCTCTTCTCTTGGAAATCACCCAAAAGCAAAAAGGAGAATGAGAAACAGAAGTGCAAACTCCAGCTTCCACAAAACTTTGGAGACATCTGAAACTCTGAACTCTAAATTGAGTGAGAGTTGAAAAAGTAGTGAATATTGAATGAGAGAGTGTAGGAGGATGGCTGTTTTTGCAGGATCTGAGAAAGTTAGCCAGAGTGTCTTCTTAAAGGTGAGGCTATTCGCAGGACCAGTCTGTCAAAGTGGCAGGAGGGACAAAAAGAGAAACCTGGCATTCTGAACAGCTCTAGAACATCTGATCTTCACTGGCAGGACTACAAAGGTTCACACATACAACCCTGAATCATAAAGAAATTTCTGCTAGCCTGGATCCTCCCCAACATGAAAATCCTACAAATACCTCGGAGGAACCTCATTTACAGATGAGTCATGAGTTTTCCTCATCTAGGTAAATGGCAATTCCATTCTCCCAAGAGCTCATTCTGGACTCCTCTCTTGTGTGCTACATCCAATCTTCAAGCAAATACTGCTGGCTCTACCTTCAAAATATATCCAGATCCATTTCTCACTGCTCCCACTAATAGCACCCTAATCCAAACCCTTGTGGCTCACTAGAATATCGCCATAATTTTATAACCATGCTCTCCATTTTCACAGTTGGCTCCCTACAGTATTTTTTTTTTTTTTTTTTTTGAGACAGTCTTGCTCTCTCGCCTGGAATACAGTAATGGTGGTGTCAGCCTAGCTCACAGCAACCTCAGATTCCTGGGCTCAAACGAACCTCCTGCCTCAGCCTCCCAAGTATCTGGGACTATAGACAAGCACCACCATGCTTGGCTAATTTTTTCTATTTTTAGTTGAGACAGATCTGATTTCTTCAATTTTTAGTAGAGATGTGGTCCTGTTCTTGCTCAGGCTGAACTCCTGACCTAGAGCAATCCTCCTGCCTCAACCTCCCAGAGTGCTAGGAATACGTGTGTGAGCCACCGCACCCGGCCTCCCTACAGTGTTTTTAACACAGCCGCCTAAGCACTATTAATTAGATCATGTCACTGTAATTAAAAACTCTCCAAGGTCTTCCCATTCTCCTCAGAATAAAATCCACAGTTCATATCATGGCTCTAATGTTCTTAATTCCTGCTATCTCTTTCAACTTATCTCAAACCCTCTGCTGTCCCTAGCTTATTCTATTGATTTCATTGCATCTTTACCTTGTTTTAATATTTATCAGCATCTGATGTATTTCTGTCTCCCCCTTCACTGGAATGTAAGGTTCGTTAAAGCAGGGCCCGATTCTGTTCACTGCTGGACTACCAGTGCCTAAGAGCGCCTGGTACACAGCAGGTGCTCAATAAATATTTGCAGTTGATCAAACAATTAAAAATAAAAACTACCACAGGCTCTGTATGAGGATACTACAAAAGAGAGAAAAATAAATGGCAGAGGAAGAACATTCTCCAGAAAAATACTGCCTCAAAATATTTGAAAATTACAAAACATTTCAGTGACTTTAATATCTTAATGGAAGGTTCATTTCCATAACAGCACATATCAGAAATAGAAGATATGATGATATAACAAAGAATGAAGTGTGAGCTGGCAGAACTCAGGGGAAAAATTTAAAAATAATCACAAAAATGAAAAAATTAGGATGATAGAGTATACAGTGCTTGAATTTCGGTAAGGGGAATAGAGGAATAGGAGTTATGAAAATAAAGAAAAATGACATGGAGATAGAAGATGCAACATGCACATAAATGGAGTTCCTAAAGGAGAAAACTTCCATTTTCTAATTTTATTGACGAAAGCACTGAGAAACTTTGCTCACATGACAAAAGCCAAGAGTAGGTTTTAGAAACTTCACTCAATCCTCTAAACTCTTTTAGGCCAAAAATCATAGTGATTTTTCATCAAAATTTATTTTTAATAAATCAGGATAATTCAGTTCTCTACCAGTGTCATTAAGGGCATTTAACTGGAAACCATCTAACTTGAGTCACTCAGGCCTCAACATCAAGAATGTTTCATGAAGATGGAACAATTTATAAAAAATGATAAAAAGAATGTTTCAAATTGTCCCTTTGTTTGGAGCCTTGAAAGAGAATTTTATTCCCTGGCACAATTGCATACAGGTTTGGCATGACAGAGAGACTGCTTTTCCCTCCTCTAATGGGAGGCTGTGAAATTGAAGGTAGTTGTTTCAAGGGAGATCAATTTAGGGACAAGTACATACAGACATAAAGGATAGGGAAGTTCTCTTTTGAACCCTTCATATATTCCAGGAGTGTGTATATTCTACTGGTTAACAATGGCAAGTACTGCTAATGAGTCAAGTAAGGAAAAGAACTGAAAAGGATCTGTCTCAGGAAAATGAGAATCACTGATTTGATGCAAGTAGTTTTCAGTGCATTTGTGTCAAGAGTGGGTAAAAGCTGTATTGGATTAAATTGAGGAGGCAGGGGATGGAAGGGAGGGAAATAGAGGCAGTAATAGAAACAAGTTATTAAAATTAGACATAGGTGTGGAAAGGATTACAGCTGAAGTATGTGGTACCTAGGAGCAATTTTAAAAAAAAGATGTTAAATACTTGAACAAATGCTGACAGAAAAGCGTCAAAATATTTGAGAGGAAGGCTCAAGGGAAGCTAATCACTAGGTTCACAAGGTGCAAAGGATTAACAGTAGCCAGCACTGACATTACCTATCTATGCACTGAATCTTTTTGCTGATTTTATCTAATTCTCACAATAACCATACAAGGTGGTTACTGTTGCTGTCTTCATTTTACTGATCCAGAAAGGAGACCCAGAGAGACCAAGTTATGCTCAAGGTCAATTTATCATTGAGGTGGTAAAGTTGGGATGTGACCTAGAGCACAGTGGAATACTTGTCCATAGCTCTGCATTTAGTTAGTGAAGTTCAGGGAATTTCTGCCTGAAGGCCTCCACTTTTATATAAGACAGAAAGCAAGGACATGTTAGGAATGAAGGAAAGAGGGTTAACAAGGTTCAGAGTGGAGGTTTTAAACAGTAAAGGAGAATGGGAGGAGTTGACTAGAGAAAATAAGGATTATAGGCAGTGTTAGGTCAGTTAAAACCAATTTTTACTAACAAAGATTTGTTCTTTCTGCAGGAATAATTTGTAAGGAGTTGGATACTTCCTGGAATTTTTCCAGAAGGTATGACATTAGAAAGGGTTATCTGGGAGACTGACAACCATGATACTGAATTGATACATCAATCAGTAAGTCTACAGGGCTTATGAAGCAGGTGAAAACAGCCCATGACCTTACTTGGACCAGATATAAAGGAACGGAGTCAGTCAAAAGTGAGATTTTTAGTGATTTCAGAAGTAAAGTTGTTTCTGGGGATTCAAAATATAGAGGATATGGCTATAGTGGAGAGAAGTAATGTAACTAACATCCTATGTGTAAGTAGTAATTGAAGCTAACCAGGTAGCTGAAATTTCCTCAAAATTTACTCAAAGAATGTGACCTGTTTTTCTGCTGTCAAACTATGGTTTACTCAACTTTTTTGTGTACTTTCAATTCTCCCAGATTTTAAAAGTTACACTTGAAGACTTTTAACCTAATACAAGGATAGCAATCTGTTCCTGAATACATTGTTAATAAAAAGACTGTGAGACCACCGGTATAGGTAAACACTTGAATATAGGCAAACACTTGAAAAAAGTGCGTTTCAGGTATGCAATTATCAATGATATGGAAAACCTGCCACTAAACTTTCCACTGAATAGTATGTTTTTCCACTGATACTTTTTTAGTAGGGATACCAAGATGGCGTGACATCAGTCTTCTCTTAATGTTATTTTTCCACTTTGATAAGAAAAAACACCCCAATGTTTATGCATAAAAGACACCATGATGTTTAATGTGGTGCTGGGACACTAGGCCACATGGATCAACAGATCTAAATTTATTACAACCCTCAACTTTGTTAGTGTCCAATACATGAATTATAATAATTGAAATCAGAACTTCTCTATTTAGAGATGAAGAAAAAAGTCTTCTAGCATAGTTATTTTAGAAGGTGTTTCTATTTACATTATCAGAACCAAGACTTAACAACCCAGCATATTTAAACAATGAACTGATGAAAATACTCACTTTTTAAAACATAATACTATTCTCTCTCCCTCTTCCACTCTTAAACATAAATCAGTCTTCACTTTCTACTTAAATTGCAATGAGCAACCTCACAAACTAGGTATTTGAAAATCAGTGGGCAAACTAAAATTGTTGAATAAATCCAAACTTCTTTAAACCAAGTTATTTCTTAAACGTCACGCGTATTGCCAACCACCCACTGACTCAATAGTTTACAACAGAGAGTAGCACCTATTTTAAAAATAGTGAGAAACTAAAAAAAAAAAACACAAAACCTGAGGGTTTGATGTGAAAAATATTACAAGATGGAGTCTATCAACCAGAAACCACCTGTTCTAGTTGCTACATTCCTAATGCATTCTTAATTTCAAAACATAAGAATAACTTTTTAAAAATCCAACACAGCAATACCTAAGTATCTAGATGTGTAACAGTTTAGCTCACAGGCTTGACTCAAGACTTTGAACTTATTACTTAGAAAGATTAAGATTTTGGACCCAATTATTCAAAGATCCACTGACTAACACATACTGCAGTTTGTGTTAATCGGCTGTACAAATCAACCACATAACAGCAGTCAGATGATTCTAATCTCACGCCAACAGAAGCAGCAATAAAATTAGAAAGTAATATTTCTTTTTAGTAATTAATCAGTAACAGCACTGGGATAAAATGAAGAGAATTTCTTATTTCAGCTTCTTGTTCAATAAACTTGTTCCTCATTTTTAGATGAGGATAAAGGTATCACAACCAAATATGGGAAACTGCTTTCTCTTTATTTAGACTTTTGGGACAAAATTAACTTTGGTCACATATTATCTAAAAAAAAAAAAACAAAACCAGTTTTACATATTTTTAAATAGATAAGACTAAATGACTACAGAATTAACTTCTTCTGTAAAAACTGGCCAAATTTTATCAAAAACCTAACAAAATGTAATTCAAATTATATAAAGACTGCTTGGGATCATAACATTCCAAATGTATAACAATTGTTACTCCATCCTAATAGGTGTGAAAGTACTTGCTCTCATGTTGCTTTGGTCCAAAGAGAAGAGCTGAGAAAGAAGAAACTATCTAATCCTTTGTTAACATTGTGATTGGCAGCAGAAATATCCATGATGAATAGTTCTACTACAACAAAGAATAATTAAAGAATATTTCTCATGAACATATCACAGTATCAAATTTTTATAAGAGAAAAATATGAAGGAACAAAAATGATAAAATAGCTACCACAAACAAAAAGAAGGGTCTCCCCCATAACTGCATCCGAAGGGGTAAAAAGGTGAGATTAGAGGGTTGATGATGCTAATATGAAAGGAAGTTGAGTACTGTATTTATTTCTTATTTTATACAACTCTTACTCTTTACAAAAAGGTTATAGTCATGCCCATAAAAGTGTAACCAATGGCATTTGAAAGCAAACACTCTTTGTAATTATTTAAAAGGGCCTTTTTAAAAATTATAATACAAAGGTCTGTGCTCTATAAGCAGTCCTCCACTGTGCATTATAACAATAAGGCTTACTTTTAATACAAAGACTAAGTGTTTGGGAGTTATGAACCACTGGATTTAACAAACATCATTTTATAGTTGCTTTTTGCATCTTTTTTGTTTTTGGGATCCTCCACCTCATCGGGGTGCTCAGTAGCTTGGAGTTCTTCAGCAGATTCTTCTTTCTCTGACTCTGAATCACTTTCAGAGTCATCTGGACTTTCAGGATCAGGTGAATCATCATCATCATCGTCATCATCTCCAGCCACATCACCCTCTCCATCATGATCTTCTACCTAAAACATCAATCAATGGACTCTTTTCAAAATAAATATAATTAGCCAGTATAAAAACTGAGAAAGACCCCAATTTTTATCAATCTTAAAAACAGTCCACTTTGTTTTAAGACTGTATTATAATCAGAGGCTGCTGAGGAGAACTGAGGACCAAAGAATCAGGCATTTCATGTGTTTTATACTTGAGACTGCAGTAGGATTTTAAGAAACAGCTCTGAAGACCACTCACTTGTTCCCCCATCCTCCTAGTTTGAAAACCATTGTTATCTTCCGGAAATAATATTTTTTAAATAAATAAGGCAAGTTAACCACTAATCTTTATGTGGAAATCAACTATCAATGTTTTGCATATTATATTACTTTGAGTAAACAGTTACACATTAATTGTAATATGAAGAGATCACCTAGGAAACAAGTGAGAAAAAACTCTCCTACACTTGATCTTAGCCAAAAGGCTGAGAAATGATGAAAGAACTCTCCTAAACCAATATTTTAACCTTATATGAAATATTTTATGTAACTTGTGAACATGTTGTTCATGCCTATTAAAAATGTGCCCTAATGATTAAGCAGAATTTACATTAAGCTGGTATTAGAAAATCTATTGTTAAATCCTTAAAAACATCTCTTCTGATTGTCTACAGAGACTCAGTAGGGCATAAAAAATATTTTAAGTAACTGTATAAAGAGAGCTGTATACATAGGATTCTTGATTGCTAGGGTAATCTAACAAAAATAAACGGTATCGAATTGAAAATTATCTTCCCAGTCAATGAAAATAAGTTAATTACTACCTCACTGAAGCCAAGTCCACAATGTCGCCGATATCTTCCTGATAATTTACTGTCCATACTTTGCTGATATTGAGACTCCAGTTCTTCATTGATTTTCTTGTCTTCTTCCCCTGCATGTCCAGTGTACTTTGGTTATGTTTAGTCGAATTAATAAAAACACTTGATTACACAAAAAAACCCATAATACAGATGCTATTATATTCAGGGCTGATTTCTCTATTATGACTAATTTTACAATGAATTTTGTGAGTAAGTTTTTATATCACAGTGGTTACCTAATAGACAATAAAAATAATTTCTATGTGATAATTCAAACAAAAAAGTCCCAGAAAGAACTGCCTCAAGATAAATGTTAATTACTAAGCACTTTGGCTATTAAATGTTTTAGCTTATTTATAGTATAACAAATGAATGTTCTCCTTAAAGTTTTCTCCTTGTCACCTAAAAAAAGTCCTGCCGCAGACAAAAGCATCTGACTTTGAACAGAAATAGTAAAGAAAGGCAGGCAATTCTGTTCAGAGAATGGCTACATAAAATGATCATGTAATGGCTCTCCTTTCTGCCTTTCTTTGCATATCAAGTTTACTGAAGCAACATTAACTTTAAAAAAAATTTCTTGTTATTTTATTATGCAGCATTTGAGACATATATGTTTTATATATATTCTGTTATATCCCATTTATAAAGCAGAATACTAAACAACTACTAAACCTACCACTCAAGAACAAGAATATTACCAATACCACTGGAGCTCCCAGTGCGTGATTTTTTATTTTTGGAGACAGAGTCTCTGCTCTGTTCCCCAGGCTGGAGGGCAGTGGTATCATCATAGCTCACTCCAGTCTCAAACTCCCAGGCTCAAGTGATCCTCATGTCTCAGCCTTCTGAGAAGCTAGGACTACAGGCGCGCACCACCATGCCTGGCTAATTTTTAAAAGAATTTTTATAGAGATGGGATCTAGCTACACATTGCCCAGGCTTGTCTCAAAGTCCTGACCTCAAACAATTCTCCTGCCTCAGCCTCCCAAGGTGATGGGATTACAGGGATGAGCCACTGCTCCTGGCCTATATTTTAATTTGTAAATACAAACATAAAAAGGAATTTCAGATTTAATTACAAAGGGTAGTATTTGCTTTATTTTTAAAGTTCCCAATTTTAAAAGAGTAAATGCAATGGCTGAAATATTTTTCCATTCTGCAAAGTTCAGAGATACTTTTTGCCTTATGCAGCAATGCAAATTAACTTGAAGTAATCATTTCACACCAGAAAAATAAAAGATCTATTACTTTCTAAAATGTGCTACATATGCTAGGTCACTATAAAGTTATTCAAAGTTTTGTTAAATTTAATCTAGGTCATTATGCCTTGTTATTAATAATGTCCAAGACTGGGGTCCATTTTATTTTATTTGTATTATTTTGAGACAGAGTCTTGCTCTGTTGCCCAGGCTCGTGAGCAGGAGTAGCATCATAGCTCACTGAAACCTCAAACTCCAGGGTTCAAATGATCCTCCCACCTCAGCCTCCCAAGTGGCTGGGACTACAGGTATCACCATGACTGGCTAATTGTTCTATTATTTTGTAGAGATGACATCTTGCTATGTTGCCCAGGCTGGTCTCAAACTCCTGGGCTCAACTGATCCTCCTGTCTTGGCCTCTTGAGTAGCTGGGATTACAGGTGTGAGCCACCATGCCTGGCGTATGGTCAATTTTTATATAGGTGATAATTTCACCTTTCAGTATACTGAATTAAAATTTAAATTCATTTTCAGTTTCAAAAAATTTTTCCATAAAATTATTTTTAATAAGTTTATTTCTTCATGCTCTGCAACTAGTTTATATTCTTCAAAGATTTCAGAACAAAACTTAGTGAATAAACTCCAAACCAGTGCAATATGGCAACTATAGCATATGCTAAATAACTTATACAGAGAAAAAAATTCTATATATACCGCAGTTGGCAAGATGAGGCATAAAACCTCACTACGATTAAAATATATGTTCTGAATCAAATCAGTAAAAATACAGAAAAAAGTTAGTTTCTTGGTTAGAATATCATATTGATATATCTTCTTCTACGTTCTTTTATCAAAGTACATAATATTTGATACTTTATGTAATATAACATGTTTATGTATTATACATTTCCAATCTAATAATCATTTTATTTTACATAATTATATACAGAAGTTAGACTATCCCAAAATATGTATAAATATTCCAAATTTAGCACCTCCAGTTTAATTATATTTTACTTTCTTACCTGTTCGGAAGTGCGATGTTGATTTATGATCTCCTATAACAAGACGACCAGTATGTTCTTTCTATAAAAGGTTGAAAATCTATTAGAATTTGAGACTACTAATTTAACACTATTTGGTGTCTGTGTCAGAAATGTATTACAATGCCAGGTTTCTGAGATACACTGAAGACAAAAAACTAAATTAAAGTCCTGCCCTTTAAGAAGCTTACATTCTAGCAAGGGTAGGAATGGGGAGGGGAGACACACAAACATAATCATTAATTTAAGGTAGAATTAAAACAGAGTAAGGTGTGGAGATCAGGTTGGAATTTTAAGTGAGATGGCTATAAAACAAGAAAATTGAGTCAATCTAACATTTTCCTTCCTAAAAGGCCAGTAAAATGAGTTGCTTTAACTTTCCCACCTTTTTTTTCTGATGACTCAAATATATCTCATGGAGAGAAAGCAAATAAAATTTACCTAGCAAAAATGAAAAAACAGCCTTATAATGTACGAAGTGATAGATCTTTAAAATATATACCACAGTCAACTAGCTAGCTCTTTACTATTTGACTACAATAAGCTGCCACCTCAACCTGTCAAAAAGAACAGAATTAAAAACAATCTAGTACTATAAAACATAAAAATAAGTGATTCAAAGTTACCAATTAATCAGGCTATGTAAGTACTCTCAATTTATTAGTCCAATTCACTTTTTATGGTTCATATTTAGTTTCATGAGAAATAAATTGTTCATTAAAACAGAGTGAAGGCAAAATTAAATGGGACTTTGCAAACCATTATTAACCAATCATCTGTAAAGATAATAGTAACAAGTCTTCCTGAAACAATGGCAGAGAAATTCTCCATACACAAGCATGATACTACTGAAAAGCTTCAAGCATTAATCATTTATTGCCTTACATGCCATTAACACACAAGTAAATCAATCACTCAATGTGCTGCTGCTTTAGACTGCAAAATAGATACCCCATTAACAAGAATTGAATATAAATATAATGGAATCAAGTTATTCTGGGGTGATGACAGTACTGCACTGATCTATTCATACTTTCTTAGCTGGTTCTCCCTGTGACCAATAAAATATTCATGGCAGCTGGCTAGGATTAGGATTACTTTGTGGCCATAAAACAGAATAAATCTAAACAGCCTGTATGACGGTAAAAGCTACAATCTTGGCCTTGCTTGCAAAGAATTTTATGTATGCTAAACAATCTATTTACTGACAGCCAAATTTTTTTTTTTTTTTTTTTGAGACAGAGTCTCACTCTCTTGCCTGGGGCGAGTGCCGTGGCGTCAGCCTAGCTCACAGCAACCTCAAACTCCTGAGCTCGAGCAATCCTACTGTCTCAGCCTCCCGAGTAGCTGGGATTACAGGCATGCGCCACCATGCCCGGCTAATTTTTTCTATATATATTTTTTTAGCTGTCCAA